>CM060639.1:13897734-14357734 GCA_030578275.1 Meda fulgida | reverse complement strand
ATAAAATCTTATAAAAACATGCATATCTGTACTACTGTTCCAACCTTGCCAGAAGAAAGAAATGACTTGTTGTTAAGTCCTGACAATTCATAAAGGTGTTGATATTAGATTATTTAACGTACATTCTACAGTGAAGATTTAATGAGTTTAAGTTCTCCCTGAAAGTTAGTTAAACAAAAAGTAATTTGATGTTGATGGCACCTACATGATACTCTGGGGGTGGAAGCATCTGTCTGCTTGGGTTTACTGCACTGAAAATATCCCCTAGCCGACGAGTCCTCTTCTGAGAACACAAAAGGCAGCTGTAGTTGAAAAGCAAATCAGAAACCAGCACTTTCAAGCTCTTCACTGCTTTGAATCAGACAGTCTCCTCATGTTCATTCCGAAGCTGCTGACATTGACATTGGTTATAATGGCATCGATATCTACAGTAATCTACAGAACAGACGGATATAAAATCAATGTAATGTTTTTATACCTGTCTGCAGCGTGGGAACAGAGTGTGACTCGTAGGAGGTGGTGGGTGGACATCTAGGCAAGGCCTCTGGGAGGTGGAAGAGCTGATCGAAGATGCCGTCTACGGTTGTTCGGAGGCGAAGATCCACATTTGGCGAGAGCTGTGTTAGGAATTCGACAGCCCCTACCTCTCGTAGCATTTGGGCACCGGTTGGGTGCTTTGACATAACAGGGAAACCAAAATTAGATACTACTCAAAACATGCCATCGGGTAGAATAATCTGCCTGGTTCTTTTGTGTGGATACTGACATCCCATGTACATTATTTCCTCCCGAGCTGATTGGTAATGAATAGTGCCACTGCACTAGGCCCATTAAAACATCACTTCCTGTCATTTCACTAAACGCAGCCTGACAATATAAAGACACCCGAGTCATTTTACATACATTCTTAACATTATCTACCTTGGACAGCATGCTGATCAAGTCCAGAACTTCCTCCTGCATTGGAACTTCTGGGAAATTAAACCATTCCAGAAGGAAAACAAACAGCATCTTTTCCTGGACCAGATCAGGAACAGCGATGAGATCATGATCCAGTTTACTTCTGATATTTTTAAGAGCCCGAACTCTGATTTCCACTAAGGAGTGTCCTTATGGAGAAAAAGACAATGATGTATCAATAATACTGTAACGTTATAATGCAATGCAACAATCTATGCAGAGCATCAACATAGAAAAACCTCAGTTTTGACATGCATTTTCATAATACCACAAACACAGATTGCAGATCAAACACAGATCAACTATACAAGTTACAAAAAAAGGGCATTTCGATGTTATTTGTCATAAACTAAACAACAAAAAGAAGTTTGACAGATTATTCGCGAGCTCATAACAAAGCTATCAAAATGCACGCGCAACATCACAGTAGCCTTTATATGACTTCAACAAACTAAAGCATGACGTTTTTGCGAGATACGACAACAATATTAATGCACAGATGTAATAATGAACACATATTTATCCCAAATAACTGATCAAAACATATAGCTTCACTTGTTTAGCTTATCAAGCTACTTCAAAATCAGCTGTTAGTTGTTTAACATCCGAGAGTCGTCTGTCTGCTGTACTAAGCGTCTTACCGATTTTCTTTATGAGTGATGATAGCTCCATAGTTTATCTCACAGGTGGAAAACAAAAAAGACAACATTTGCTGTGATCAACTGCGGTTTTCGGTTAACTTAAACGTCACATCCTCGTCATCATCGCTGACAGCAGCGCGGGTCTGTTTTCAACTAGCGCGCCACTGTCAGGCACTTCCGGTTTATGTCAGTGAGATGCTGTGCTAAACTGAGTATGCTCAAACTTCACAACTGCTTGAAACAAAGATAAATAAATGCAAAGATAAATGTAAAATAAATAAGCACATCAATTATTGTATTCTGTATATAATTTATCTGAATGTCCCCTTGTGCAAAGTTTTGTAAAGCTTCTGTAAAATGTGCCATATAGTACCATTGTTCTATTGTTTAACTTTTTCTGCTGTTGCAAGTTATAGATTACTAAATAATCTTCATGCAGTTTCTCATGTTGATCTAGCCACGACGAGGAGCATATTTTAGAGGACTAGGAGGTGTATTTAATTGATTTCTTAGGTGGCATTTGTACTGTGACACTTTTCACCAGCTAGAAATGTCACTGTTTATTGCAACACTGATACCTTTATCAACTACACTGTTTACACACAAGACAAATAATCTTATTTAATACAGTGAGATGAGTACAGTGATCTGTTTTATTTTCCAAACACGAGGCATCATTGCACATTCCCCCAGCTTTCTTCCTAGCAAATTCACATTTTACCAAACATCAAAAATAGTGGATTATATTGTGTGCAAAAACACTAAATGTGTAGGCTAATGATTTTGCAGGTCATTTATTTGGTGACTAACATTTTCACACTCTGGTTGGTGACATATGATAACACAGTGGAATCCTAGAAAAGTGATAATTAAAAGACTAGATTTTGATAGATGGCTCTGCAGGCACCTTTTTACTTAAAAATGTTCTTACCTGTGACAGGAGACAGTGTGTTTCATCTGATTTTTAAAAGCTGTGAATTTATTCATACGGAAGAATCAAAAATACAAAACTGTGCACATCCCAAACACCCAGATGGGCTCAGGTGCAGGACAACTAACATAAACGAAAAAAGAAGCTTGAAGTCCGCACACTGAAGATAGCGGCTCCAAATGAATTTATTAATAGCACAATGTTTTGACCCTTATGTCTTTATCAGGCACAATACCAATGTAGAGTAAAGTCAACTTTAAATAGAAACAGGTAATCACGCGGTTTCAGTGAGCGGACTTCACGCTTCTTCTTTTTTTTTTTTTGTAATACTGAGCAAGATGTCCAGCACAATTATTTAGCAGGATTTTTTTTTTTTTTTTTTTTTAGGTACTAAGTAGACTTAAAACATAAAGGACATGCTCAGGAAAGATAAGGAGCTAATTTTGATCAGAAAACTACCAGATAATTAAAAACTTCATATGCGTTGGGGTCAAAACAAGTCATACTGAGGGCTATTAAAAAAAATCAAATTTGAACCTGCATAAACAGTTTTATAATTTGAAAATGGACAAATGGACATTCCAGACGGACAAAATCAAGTCCCGTCCTACATTTATTTGTTCCAGAAGCCGTTTCACTCGGATATACATCACAATAGGGAAGAAAAGACTAGGCTATCATAAACTCTGTTACATGTCGACTTTAAAAAAGAAAAATATATAATGAAAGCTTAAGCTTTTGAACCCTTTACTGTTATCTTTTATTTTAATCTATTTATATAAATCACTTATTTGTTATGCCATGTTTGTTATTATGTTCTCCTTGACAAACATTTCCAGTGTCATCCTTTATTAGGCTATAATAAACTGAAACTGACGTTCTGTGTATCTGTATTTCTTTATTAATAATCTTGAATCAATAGCACACAAACCGTCCAACACGTTCTCAGTTGATGAGAAACACTCCACAAAAGATTGATTATAAAACTATTTCAGTTGATTTCATAGACAGGTCTTCAGGATAGCACTGGATGAGTTTTCTCTCCTCTTCCATCTGTCTTTATATCAGAACTAAAGGCCTGTATGTGGCGGATGAAATATGGTTTAAACACCTAAATGTTCACCATGTGCTCACTGTGATAGACCCTGCTGGTAATCAGTCTGGATCTGAGATCAGTCATTCAAAGCATTCCAGCCTGAGGAAACAGACTGCACCTTCAGATGAATGTGTCCTGGGTTCTGTATGATTCATCAACTCCTCTGGTACACCGAAGCTTCACTGTCCAAAGCACTCTATTTGTCTAAAATACCACAGTGCTGCGGTCTCCTCCCTGACCGGTTGATATGACTCTCAGCACATCCCTGACCTGGAGACCTTTGGACTGATTTCCCTGTTTTATTTTCCGCATGGCTGTCTTTCGGATATGCGAACCTGTGATTACGGAGAGGATCGCTCTGCGTCTTCTCTCACTGTGAGATAAAGTGGTTGGCTGATGAACCAAATCTATCGCCCTGGCTTGCACCCGTGCTCCTGCCCGGGCTCGTCATGAATATTCCGCACTAAGAATCCAATATGGAACATAACCCAAACACTTTGATATCGCAAAGACCTGGTAGAAATTTTGATTTTATTATTTGGTTATTTTGAAACATTTTAGGCTGTCTATATGTGAGCAGGTTTGGATTTTTTTTAATTTTGCTTTGTTAAAGTCAAGAAATAAAACTACAATTATTATTTATTATGGGATATTGCATATTGCATTTTTATAAATAATTGATCTGTACATCATTATTTTATATGTAAAAACATTCAAATCGGCATTAAACGAACGTTGCATCGTTTTTTTTATTGTCACCTATATCCGAGTGAAACGGCTTCTCGAACAAGAAAAAATTTATGGCTGGACTTGATTTTGTCCATCGGGAATTGGATCATTGTGGTTTGCTGTGATGTCATGTGAGTGACAGGTTGACCCGCCCTCGCATCAGTAAACACATCATCCGAGAAGAGAAGAGAAGAGACGAGAAGAGAAGAGAAGAGAAGAGAAGAGAACAGAACAGAAGAGAAGAGAAGAGAAGAGAACAGAACAGAAGAGAACAGAAGAGAAGAGAAGAGAAGAGAAGAGAAGAGAACAGAACAGAACAGAAGAGAAGAGAAGAGAAGAGAACAGAAGAGAAGAGAAGAGAACAGAACAGAACAGAATAGAAGAGAAGAGAACAGAAGAGAAGAGAACAGAACAGAACAGAAGAGAAGAGAACAGAACAGAACAGAACAGAACAGAACAGAAGAGAAGAGAACAGAAGAGAAGAGAAGAGAAGAGAACAGAAGAGAACAGAACAGAACAGAACAGAAGAGAAGAGAAGAGAAGAGAACAGAACAGAACAGAAGAGAAGAGAAGAGAAGAGAACAGAAGAGAAGAGAAGAGAAGAGAAGAGAAGAGAACAGAACAGAAGAGAAGAGAAGAGAAGAGAAGAGAAGAGAACAGAACAGAAGAGAAGAGAAGAGAAGAGAAGAGAAGAGAACAGAAGAGAAGAGAAGAGAACAGAAGAGAACAGAACAGAACAGAACAGAAGAGAAGAGAAGAGAACAGAACAGAACAGAACAGAACAGAAGAGAAGAGAAGAGAAGAGAAGAGAAGAGAAGAGAAGAGAAGAGAACAGAAGAGAAGAGAAGAGAACAGAACAGAAGAGAAGAGAAGAGAAGAGAAGAGAAGAGAAGAGAAGAGAACAGAAGAGAAGAGAACAGAACAGAGCAGAAGAGAAGAGAAGAGAAGAGAAGAGAAGAGAAGAGAAGAGAACAGAAGAGAAGAGAACAGAACAGAACAGAAGAGAAGAGAAGAGAAGAGAACAGAAGAGAAGAGAAGAGAACAGAACAGAACAGAAGAGAAGAGAAGAGAAGAGAAGAGAACAGAAGAGAAGAGAAGAGAAGAGAAGAGAACAGAAGAGAAGAGAACAGAACAGAGCAGAAGAGAAGAGAAGAGAAGAGAAGAGAAGAGAACAGAAGAGAAGAGAAGAGAAGAGAAGAGAACAGAAGAGAACAGAACAGAAGAGAAGAGAAGAGAAGAGAACAGAACAGAAGAGAACAGAAGAGAAGAGAAGAGAAGAGAAGAGAACAGAACAGAACAGAAGAGAAGAGAAGAGAACAGAAGAGAAGAGAACAGAACAGAACAGAAGAGAAGAGAAGAGAAGAGAAGAGAAGAAGAGATGTTGCTGCTAGTAGGAGGGAAAGTTATTTCGAGAAAGAAATAATGATGTGCACGGATAAATCATTTATATTAAATACTGCAATATTCCTTAAAAAAAAAAAAATTCGATGATTTTAACTTCCCCTCAGAGGCGGCTGTTGCAATTCAGAGGCCAGTTTTAAAGAAACAATTGTAAAACGTTGGCTGTGTTCGAAATCGCTTATCAGTTGTACGGATGCCTGCTGTTTGGGAATGCAGTAATGTAAGACAGTTCTAGTACCAAACCACTTTGACAACAGCCCTTGGCTAAGGCCTTTCAGAATGACTAAAACAAAATTTCAGACGCTATATGCTACGAGATCGGTCCGCTGGTCAATGCGGTGTTATGCTATACATTCACGCCATGTTTGAATTCCTTGAATAAAGCTCTGTATGCTTTCGAATCGTTTTCTCAGTACTTTGATGTCATAAACCGATCGGTCTGCACAGGTCAAACACACCTTTAATCTGCAGTGGTCAGGTGGTACAGCGGCCACATAGCGGTAGCTATCAGAAAATTACAAGTTTGCATGTTGTAATTTCAAGTTCTACAAGCATGTGAATGCTTTTTACAATTCAGAATTGTTACGGTATTACAACATGGCATGAACGCACCTTTATGCCATTCCATTGCGCAGTCACATTACTTTTTTGATGCGCATCAAGGAATTTATTCGGTAAATGTCTTTCCATCATAGTTTATTTGTGCATGTCATGTCATTTTTTTAAAGAATTTATGCACATCTTGGTGTTTCGATCCAGCATTTATCCGATATCCCAAAATGCACATAAAAATATTGTGGATGGAACATAGATTATGATACATTAATACAGTCTTTCAGAGACTGAACGCACCATAAAAAATTTCAGTCAAAGGCTATTTTAATGATCCTAAATAATATGCAGAACATGAATGTAAAATAAAATTCTAGTTTAAAAAAAAGGTAAATAAAGCTGGAAAAAAAAGGCTGATGTAAAACAGAAAGTGCATGTCAAAGTTACATAACAGACTCATACGTCTCACATCATACTTTAACATTTCACAACCAGGCCATCATTATTATAAGCACGCTTATTCAAAGAGTTCATTCCCGACACAATCCTCAGACTTCTTCAAAGCACATTAACACCAAAACGACCCAAAAAGGATAGACTCAGTTTAAAGACAATGAGCAAAACATGTTTTACAAGCTAAAGAAGGTTAAATATCGATGGTGTTTTTTTTGTTTTTGAGCACATGGTAATTGCATTCAGCTCAGGTCGTACTATAGCTGACTCATTACATTCTGTGTGGCTCCAGCTGTTTCAGGTGCAATTAATGCAAACTCTCTCAGACCCTTTAAGGACTCTCCATGTGGAACGAGCAGAGGTTTTGAAGGACTAGCTCGCGGATCGCCTTTCCTGCATGCTAATGCATCCGGAGCATGCACTTGTTGACTTAAAAGGAAAGGAAGAAGGCATACGCTAAAGAGGTAAACATGATCAATCCAATAAATGACCCCGGACCGGAGAGCAAGAGCCAAGTAATCTCAGACAACAAAAACCCAAGTGGTCCCACTGGTACCATCACTGTCTGACATGTCTGTAATACACGTCTTCCGCTCCACTGCAAGTGTTGAAGATATTAGGGTGGGCACCGAGGGACCTCTGACAACCACCCCCTAGCGAAAACAGTCAAGCTGAAGGACTAAATCAATGTGAGAGATGCTGCAGACATATTGAGCAAATCATTTCTGGCTCATGCAGCTTTCATACAAAATAGGGAAAATCATATAAGATACGACAAATGATAATCTCCTGCTTTTGAAAAACATAAAGCATGCAATGTGCATAAAAAAGCTGTTTTTATATAAAGATCCGGATTTGTCTTCTAAAACCGCTTTATAAGCATGACTGTGCTCTTTTAACGAAACAGGTTCTCTCCTCCTCTCTGGATATAATGTGGTTCAGCTTGATAAGCCTTAATAGGGGCATGTAATTAAACTCTTTGCTGAGGCTGTCTCTGCACAAAGAGCTCCAGCAGGTTCACCAAGGCATTTTATTAACTTGACAGGTTAACTTAAAGGGAGGGAGGAAGGGAGGGGGAAGCATTTCAGAGTGTGAGGCTCAAATTAGCCCAACAGCAGTAAACACAATTACCCACTTTAAAACAATACTGACACTAATTAGGCCACCGATGAATTACTTAAAGTTCATGCTTTGTCTCTGCTCTAATAACACTGCAGCATTTAGAAAAAGAGATAGCTAGCTGACAAAATATTCATAAATATAGGCTAAATAAATTATGCAAATAATAATATTAAAAAAATGGTCAAACACTTAGAAACATAATCTGATTGTATATGTTTTTTTTTAAATCCATCCTCAGAACATAACACAACACAAACAATTAAACAAATTCAATGAATAATTCAATGAAAATGATTCTGTTTTCAAGTTTTTTAATACAAAAGATATTAAAAAAAAACTTTTTATTAGCATTACAATTTGAATGAAACCTTAGCATGAATTCACATGACTTTCAGAATTTCCCAAATAATTCACTCCCATAATATAATATAACAGTGTTAATGGTTAACTGTGTAAAACGAACAAACAATCAATCAAATCCTAACACTTTATAGCATATAATACATAAATAATGGATACATTATAATGTATCCATATTACAGTTTTTCTCAGTCGCTTTGGTGCATTTCTCACATCACTATTTACATTTGCACAACAGTTAGTTCAGCCTCCTCAACATTTAGTCATTTGTGCACATCATACTAGCAGTTTCTCATTCCTTCCAACAAATTGCAAATGCTTTTGGACATGCATCAATTGCTTTTATACAACTCTCTGCTGTTTTATAACATTATCATTTGCTTATGTCATGTCAGTCAAAATTAACTATACTTGTGATTGCTGAATAGTCATTCCATATAAAACAAATAGTCATCATTTCATTGTTTGAGTCATCACATACAAAAATGTTGAACTAGTTGTCAAAATCTGTCAAGCAAATTTTACAAATGTTTGTATCTTTTTTTTCCTGAAAATGTCTCCTAAATTGAACAATTTCTCTCAGGTGAACTTATGTGGCCAGACAGAGACATGATTTACAGTACTATGTATGTTGTATGTTCAGTTCCAGTATGTACTGCAATATTGTTTACAGTTGTGCACAGCTCTACCAAAAGGCAGTTTATGTTTGTTGTAAATAAGGGTATGTTTTTTTTTCTTTTGCACAATGCTGTGAACAAATTAGAATTGCAAAGAGCATATGCAAAAAAATGTGAAACATACATATTCGGTGTCTTGTAGTGACCTCACTAAATACAGTAATGTGTAACTTTACTGTAGTTTTAAAATGGCTGTGCAAATAGTATATAGTGCTGTCTTGAGCATTTTCAGGTAGTGTCACCAAGATCTGACTTTTTTGCAATGGAAAACATTTACAGAGTAAACAGTCATAATGAACACATGACAAAGCCATTTGACTATCTTGTTCATAAACAATGGTGTCAGGACTTTTCATCTTGATGACACTGACACTTTCATTGATATGAATACTTGCTTTTGATGAATGAGCTATCCATTTTGAGCAAGTGACACGGTTTTGCAGGTTATCAACTAGGTTTTGCAGTTTGTACTAATTGTTTTGAGAACTGCATTAACTGTTGTGCAAATGTGAATAGTGATGTGAGAAATGCACCAAAGCGACTGAGAAAAACTGTAAACTGTATTATACATAATAATACAGTTTAATACTTGAATAGGCCTATAGGTAATAAATAATCTGCTGCATAGCCTATTCAAAGTGTCAAACTTAGTCAATTATATTATTATGTGATGGTTTGATGCACAACAAATGTAAATTTACATTGGCCTATTTAAGTTAGCTAGCTAGATAGCTAACTAGATAGATAGATAGATAGATAGATAGATAGATAGATAGATAGATAGATAGATAGATAGATAGATAGATAGATAGATAGATGATAGATAGATAGATAGATAGATAGATAATAGATAGATAGATAGATAGATAGATAGATAGATAGATAGATAGATAGATAGATAGATAGATAGATAGATAGATAGATAGATAGATAGATAGATAGATAGATAGATAGATAGATAGATAGATAGATAGATAGATAGGTAGATAGATAGATAACTCATTGGAATCATTATAAGAGGTTGGTTGTAACATTTTTAATGAACTGTAACAACTATCCCCAGCCCAAACAGCCATAACATAGCTAACTGTAATAGCGTGTGGTTTGAAGTTTACCATGAATGCAAAGCATCAAATTAAACTAAAGAAACAGCTACTTTAGATTATGTAAGTCAAATAATTGCATCTATAATACAATTGCAAGGCAAAAAAAATAATAATAATCTTGATAGTAAATATTTACTGTCCTTTTGGGGGGGGGGGGGGGGGGGGGGGGGGGTCATAAAATGTACAATGTTGCTCAGTCACATGCAACTTCTGTGAGCTCAAAAAGGTGATGCGAGTGATATTGATGACATCACTAGTTCTTTTCTGACTTGTTAAACTGACCCGTGTTTCAGCACAACCCTGACACTCTACCCCTGCATATTTCACATATTATATAATATCACAATTATGATATAATACAATAAGCCCTTGAATATAAAGTAATAAATAATCTGTTGCATAGCCTATTCAAAGTGTCAAACGTTATAAATGTCATGGTTTATTGCACAACAAATGTGATTTACGTGTTTATGTTGGTTATTTCACAATCAACAAATAAATATATATATAAATAAATAAAATTTAGTCCAGACCACTATATACATTTAAATAGATAAGTGGACCAGCAGACACCCTCCTCCCTCTTGTTATCCTTTCAGAGTATTTTCCCATAATGCAACAGTCAACAAAGGAAGAGGGAGAGGAACAGGCTGTAGCCAAAGTGGCTAACTAGCACAAAAAAGAGGAAGAAAGAAATGGAGCTGTCTTGAAAAATTAAAGGAATGTTTCTCTCATCAAACTGGCAAATACATATGAGGAGAAAGCAGCCTCGGCTCCTTGCGTGCATGAGATGATGACAGACCACGAGTAGTGGGTTTTTAATGTAGTAAAGCAGCTCTTGTTCGAGTAAGGGATCTGTTGCTGGATTAGCTTAGCAGCTAGCAGTCTATTATTAGCACGCTGATGCTAAATACAACCCTCGTCGTCAGATCTACGGACATGTTCGACTCAGATTCATCTTTCCGAAACGAGAGAGGGGGATTAAACTCTGTTTAAAGTGGTAAGTGGACGTAATTTGTTGAATGTACGTTACACTCTCTATTTGTGTCCGACACGGGGAATGTCCTGTAAGTTAGCCTGGTAGCTAATTCAGCTCACTCCAGGCCTGTTTATTTTGCGAGACAAAGTTACAAAGATTTATTTGATTGTCCAAATGAATTTTTTTTTATTTTATAATTGATTAAACTTCAGTCGTTTAAGTTTTGGTTCTATGTTACTCTATAGTTATTGAATTAGATGCTGCTGCATATTTAGGCTAAGTGTGTTGATAAAGGCCTGTGTCAGTTCTGCTGTAAACTGCTGATTTTAAAGAACACCAAGTATGATTATAAGTATGTCTGGTTTTAAATGTTGGGAAGAATGTGTAAACTGAATAGATGGTTTTATATAAACAAATCATTTGTAACTGCCTGATTAGCCCTCATGTTGATTTGATCATAATAAGTAAAACATTAAACATCTGACAGTATAACATTTCCCCCTGTTTCACAAACAAAGTTTAAGCCTAGTCCTAGACTAAAATGCATGTTTGTGCTGTCTTATTCTTATAAAGAATTCTTCTAAAGCAACTTGCACTTAGGCTACATCTTAAAATAATATGTCAATGAGCCATTGTTTTGTCTCTAGGTGCATCTGTTATGTGTTTTTTTCTTTTCTTCTAAAGCTACTTAAATGTCCTAATTCAACTAAAGCCTAATCTTGGCTTAATCTAAGCCCTGTCTGTGAAACCAGGCCTAAATATAATAGCTTACACCATGGTCCGTCTAAAAACGCGATTCTGACTGGCTGGAAGGTGTGCATTAAGACCGTAGTGCCAGTCAGTTTAATCACCGTTCTATATTAATGCACTGCTTTCATTTTGGGCTGTCACTAACAACTATTTTGGCAATCGAGTAATCGGTCTAATATTTTGATTAGTAGGAAAAAAATTTTGTCATAAATTAAGCAAAAAATAGCCTTTAAAATTACTTAAAATACTACATAATAATGAGGTAATAATTTTTGGTTTAAATAAAGTACTAAAAGCAAGTAATCATATGGTTTTATAGAATAACACTGTTAAATACATAATATAAACAATCAACTTATGTACATTTATATGACAAATGCCTGCAGAGGGCACCACCGGCCTGGTGTTTTTGTTGTTCCACTTTACAGCAGATCAAATCCTTGTTTAAAGTCCGCGTGAACCAGGAGCAACCGACTTTACTTCAGTGTTGTGACGTATTTCCAAGTGAAACGGAACATTGAATAGAGGGCAGGGTTTTATTTTAGTGCACCTCCTCTCCATCCCTCGCTCATAGCAGACTGATGGTTGAGAGTGGTTAAGGATATTCAACCCAACCCATCAAACTTACGTCGATTGAGACGGAACGCCATTCCAGAGCAGAAGCAACTTTTCACATTTTGATTAAAGATTACCATGACAAACTATTTTTTTTGTGTATTAACTTGCACAGGTTAATTGTTCACAAGACTTGTAATGTGCGATAAAGTTAGAAGTGTCAATTTTGATTTCATGACAACTTTAATATTGGCCAAACGACAATTAATTCAAATGTTAACTTAATCTTTAATATTTGGCCACTTCTTTACATTAGAAATGCTACATAGAAATGCCACTATAATTTCTTGAACAAGAATATGTGGACATCAAAACATGCAAACTCAGAGGGGGGTTTTAAACTTTTATTTTGAAACTGCTATGAACAGTTCGCATATTTAGACACATATTGATGTATTCTCCTGTATTGGCATGGTTTATAAATAACTTGCATATTCCAAAAAAATATAATGCGGCCAAAGACAAATTATGAGAAACAGAAATGATTAAATCAGGGTCTTCTGGTCCGAGTCGTGGGTCGTCACGGGACCGCCGCATAGGCTAGTACAGGAAACAGAATTGATGATTATTCCACTTCCCGAGTCTCTCTTTCAGTCCAAATCGCTTTCGTTCATTTGTCTTGTAACCGCTACTCATCTCTGTATGTAATGTTGCATTTATTTTGAAGTTAACTTATAATTAAAGTGTAATAAACATTGTAAAGACGTTTGGGGAATTATAAACTTATTCCTGCAGGGCTCCAGACTAACATTTGATAGCATTTATTGGAAATTTGACAGTAAAGCTTGTAGGGCTGAAGCGATTAGTCGACAATAAAAAAATTGTCGACAAAATATCTTTGTTGTCGAGTAGTCGTTTGATCTCACGTGACCTAATGTAAGGGCCTGCAATATCACGATTTGACCGCTACGGTGCTGTAGCGCTAGAGTGTAATGCAGCCCTTACAAATGCTATTGCGGTAAAAGAAAACACAGCGCGAAATATGACGGAGTGCAAACGAATCCGAACTAGCTGGTGTGTGAAAGTTTCACAAAATTGCAAACAAAGAATGCTGTCGTGTGCAATACATGCAAGGTGTAACTTGCTTTTCACGGGAGCACAACATGCATGTTAAAGCACTTAAAGAGGAAACACCCCGGCACAAGAGGAGCTGGTGAGAGGTGAATGTTCTCCAGCTAGAGCTAAATAACTAGCAGTAAATCTCTTTATTAGAGAATGCAATACAACTAATAATAGTAATAATATTAACAATAATAATATAATTACAGTAATGTGATGATTTATTTTCGTATAGAATAAAGCTTGATCGAGCTTAAGCTGTTTTTATTATTGTAACAGTATTACGGTCTTATCACTTGTCTGTATTTTGTTCCATATTCATGAAGACTTACAAAAAGTGATGTTATGAAGAATATCATGTCAATTACTTTCTCATTCTGTAAATTAAAAGGTAAAAATTAAAAGAATGTCTCTGTCAGCTCAATTGTCATTTTTAAATTCTTTTTTTTATACTTATAATAATTGTTTGCAGATAAAGTTTGTCTTTAATGCAGCTGATTATTTTTAATAATTTTTTTATTGAAAGAGAACAGAATATTTAAACAATGCTTAGAGAGTATTTGTGTGTGATTTGAGTTGGACCGAAATCTGAAAACTTAAAGAGAGAATGACCTGTTTAGTTGGCTCAAAGTTCATTAAAACAACCATTTCAAAAGCTCAGTGTTCACTTATAACTCAGTGTTTTAAGTAATTGAAAAAGCTGAATAATCGTTCCAAACTTACTGATTAGTCGGCGAAATAATGGGCGATTAGTCGATTAATCGTTCTAATAATCATTAGATTAATCGATTATCAAAATAATCGTTTGTTGCAGTCCTAAAAGCTTGTTCGTTTACGCCACAATGTTTCTCCTGGTTTCCACGTCAGAGCTGTTTGATCTGATTTATGGTTTATAAATTATAATGGAAAATTCTGCACTCACTGAATTTGAATGCTTCCCACTAGATTGTGCAGCGATGTTATTAATTCTGATGTGAATTCTTCATCTTCATCAATGAATATTCATTTAGTAATAATTACCACAGACTAGTGGTCTTCCACATTTATTTGATGGCTGGTATAAAGCTGATATATCACATCACACTGTTTAATTTAAGATAAATGTGTAAAAGGTCAATAACACAAGCATAACAATAGCTGAAAATTATTTTATTTGACACATTTACCAAAGCAATTGGAAATAAATAATTTAAAAATTTTAACTTGATAAAATCTGTGAAATAAACAATGATATATTTACACACAATACACAATGAATATGACAGAGGGAAACTGGATATAGCTCAGCATAGTTGCATCCGAACTTTCCAGTCTGCATCGTAATCACATGGTTTGGATCATTTGATCATCACACATAGAGTATGTGTTTTTATACTGGATACATTAAACTCTTAAACTGGTTTCACCTAAATTTGGGAGGATTTTGATATATATGCAAATTTTCTGAATGTCAAACTCAATTAAAACGGTATTATTATACAGAACTCTTAAACAATGACCGAAAACTAATGTAGACTTAAAATGGGTGCTCATGTCATGTATCTGCGCTTTGGTGCTGGGTTCTCACCACTGTCAAAATAAAAGTCCCGTTTACGACACTTATCGTCCAAACAGGAAAAAAATGCCATTAATGGGTCAACCACTTTCACAGATGACTTTAAATGTCATGATGAATTAAAAAAAGCAAGTACTCTGCATGTTTAGTGGTTAGTTCACTTTTTCATGATGTTTTTTATCTCACCTTTTGCAGAAGACAAAGGCGTGGCGTTCACATGATTGACGTTCCCAAGTCACATGGCCGGACTAGGTTAGCCTTCATCGGTCAGCAGATAAGACCTTCCCATGCCCTCACCTGGGGTGTATAAGGATGAAGAAGATCAGTCTGAAGACTATCAGAAAGTCGCTGAACATAAAGGGCAAAGAAGATGGGGATTTCGTCATGCTCCAGCAGCCATCTTTAGCAGCTGACTTTGCCAAGGATGACTCTCTCTTTGGAGGCTGTTACACCAAAGGGCTGGTAGGTTGTGATCTTAATGGGGAGGATGAGAAGGGTCATAAGAACCGATCAAAGAGCGAGAGTCTTATGGGCACTCTAAAGAGGAGACTGTCTACCAAACAGAAAACGAAAGTCAAAGGAGGTTCCACTACGGTGGGCTCTGGAGATGATGATGACACGTTCTCTTCCTCGTCAGTACCGATAAGCTTTAATGAAGTCAAAGCCCAGCGTCCCTTAAGATCCTCGTCCCTCCGAAGCCATCATTACAGCCCTTCTCCGTGGCCTTTCCGGCCTGTCGGCTCGGAGGAGGCTTGCATCAAGATGGAGGTGAAGGTCAAAGCTATGGTCCACTCCCCCAGCCCCAGTCCCTCCCTCAATGGCATAAGAAAGGAGTTCCATGACATCCAATTAGAAGGTCTGTTCAAGGATCAGAGCGAGTCTCTGAAGGACATGGAAACTCGGAGTGGTAGCTTGCATTTGAACATTGAGGATCATGTGCCTATTGGACTCACACCTCAGGACTACATCCAGTACACAATGCCTTTAGATGAGGGAATGTACCCAAATTCGTCCCAGTCCTTCTGCTTGGATGGCCCCTCGCCAATGGAAGTGGTCGATCAGGTCGAATCTGACTCTCTGCACGTGGACCAGTGCCCGGATGACCACAATCTCATGCCACCAGACATTCTCATGGATCAGGCGGTGAACGGACACCTTCCTGGTACTCCGTCAATGGTCCTTTCCAATTCCAGAGCAGACACACCTTTATTTTCTCCCTCACTGTCACCTCTTTCCACATACGATATTCCAAGAACCCTCTCTGGGTTCAGTGGTGCAGACTCTCATGTTGTTGAGAGAGTGAGGCATCACCTGAACTTTGACCCCAATTCCGCTCCTGGTGTGAGCAGGGTATACGATTCGTTCCAAACCAGCGGACCCATGGTTGTAACAAGCCTTACAGAGGAACTTAAAAAACTGGCCAAGCAGGGTTGGTACTGGGGACCTATAACTCGATGGGAGGCAGAGGAGAAGCTCATCAACCTTCCAGATGGGTCTTTTTTAGTGAGGGACAGTTCAGACGATCGCTATCTCCTCAGTTTGAGCTTTCGGTCACAGGGAAAGACGCTTCACACCAGGATCGAACACTCGAATGGCAGATTTAGCTTTTATGAGCAGCCTGACATAGAAGGTCACACTTCCATCGTAGATCTCATCGAGCACTCTATAAAAGACTCAGAAAATGGTGCTTTCTGTTACTCCAGATCTCGTCTGCCGGGGTCCGCCACGTACCCCGTTCGGTTGACCAATCCTGTCTCACGGTTCATGCAAGTCCGGTCGCTGCAATATCTTTGTCGCTTCGTCATTCGACAGTACACACGGATAGATCTGATTCAGAAACTGCCTTTACCAAACAAAATGAAAGATTATTTGCAGGAGAAGCACTACTGAACGGACTGTAGTGGGATATGGTAGTAAATTGCACTTTTTGTTGAGTGATGCATTCTTAAAACGGTTTACATGTATGGAGGTAAAGTGATCAGTTGCATAAGTTGATTATCCGATCTTCCCACAGAAATTAATAGTACAGTTGTTGCTCAGATTCAGTGTTTTACGTTTTGCAAGGCTCTTCAGAGTGATGTCCAAAAACCAGTCAGGATTTTTGATGCCATGCCAAATACACATATTCATATTGACTGCAGTAATGCTAATACTATTATCAAAGCTTGAATTTCGCCAACAAAAATTTGCAGAACAATGGTAAATGCGATTACACTTTTAAAAGGAACTTGCTCCTTTCTAGAAATATGATGTCAGCCACGTTTTTGTCAGGTTTTCATAGTTTTTCTTCTACAAATCGGTACTTTTAATGAAATGTGTGAATATGCTGGATGACAGAATTTTAGTGGCATACAGTTATTGTCAAATATCAGCAGACAACTTTTGTAAGAGAATAAGTATTTATTTAGCATTAATATTCTACATTTATTGGAGGTTTACAGTAAATCATTTATTCGTCCATTAGACTTTTGTAGATCTGTGCAACAACAAATTCAGTCAGTCAGGTATGAGAAGGCCAAAAAGAAAGGACTGTGAATCACATCTAAAACAAATGTTATAGAAGAATACATGCAGAATGCCACAAATCTGTGATGTTATACAAAAAAAGGAGCAGGTAAGAACAAAAGAGGTTTAGTTTTTATTTATTTATATTTGTATAGTGTGGTTCACACAGTATTCTGTTCTGTCTAAATCATTTTTGGCTCATTTACATTAAGGAAAGATTTGTAATGGTTCACAAACTTTTTTTTTTAAAACATCATTTCAAGTATTTCATATTCTTAATGCTGGAATGATTGCCATCAGTCGTTGTTGTTGTAGAAGCTCTGGTTGAGAGAAGAAAATAATGCCAAGAATTGTTCAACAACCAACCAAACCCAAAAGCGCAGTTTTATAGAAACATTTCACATTAAATGGCTTGTTTACACTTGAACCATAACCAAACATTCAATTAATCTGCAAATATCCCAAAGGAATTATGCATTCATAAGTTCTTGAGTAATTATGGGAGATTTTTCCCCCCTCGCAGAACCGACAGCAGGCTTTCCTCACCCTCTGCCCTCCATAATAGCAGCATGTCAGCCTGTCAATTTTCCATAAACACTGCTTCAAGCCAAAAATGTTGCTTTCAGATATTTGAGAATTCATCTGTTGTGCATTGTTTTCCCTACGCCACCTATCCTCTTTCCTGTCACCTGAAAGGGAATTATGTGTTGCTCATCTATCTTTTAAAGAGGACTTTAATAGGGCTTCAGATCAGTTAGTGGTTTATGTGCATTACTTAAATGCTGGGATAAATTTGACATGAAATGGTTTTGCATGTGGACTGTCCTCATTCAAGTCGACACCGGTTGGCTTTGGACTAGATTGGGATAATCAGCAAACGGGAGCTTATAAATGTCTCTTTAGCTGGCATATTGAATGTGTGTGAATCAGCCAGATCTTTCTATTTGCGGTTTTCACACCACACATGGTCCAAGGCTTTTAATGGCCTTTTTTTTTTTTTTTTTTTAAAGTGCCAAGTGGCGTTCAAAGAAACTAGTGAACAATGCCGCGGAAAGTATTCGTGAGACACATTGGGGAGACTTTGAAGGTTAGCTGTCGAATAAACAGTTTGCCATCTTTAACATTTATTAGTGAAAACAGCCCATAGAGTGCATTCCTACAGTGAATTTTTTTTATGTGATGCGTATGAGGGAACGGGAATCGCTCCTTTACACAAATGAAAGGAGTTTATTTTGAATTCTGAATCTTGCTTTGAATTGTCAAAAACTGCCATTTTCCCATTAATTTTTTTTTATTTTTATTTTTTTCAAATCTGTTGTTGGATGTCAGAAGAATCACCTAAATTGTGTGTTTGAGAGTGACGAGTGTGGACAAGTAAGCAACAAAAAGAGGAATGTCTTAGGCAAGGCACAAGATTTTCAATCCGTTGAAAATGCATTTACCGGAATGTGGAAGTCAACTAATGCAAAAAATAAATGTGAATTTGAGTATTTGACCACAATGTACATTGAATTTCTTTTGTTTTTCCCAGATGTGTAGCATAATTAGATAAACACTGAAAATGTTCAGTGTGTGTGGGCTTGTTTCAAAATAGGAAAAAAAGTTGCCGGGACTCCATCATGTTCAATGTCATTTTCATGACCTTGTTTGTATGTCGTTAGATGTCTCTTGTTCGGATTGCTGAAGTATTTTGAACCGATGACAGTTGAGCACTTAACAAGCTTTACTGAAATATCTATTTTTCTGATCCATGTTCTGTTGTCCTTGTGCTGCGAATGAAGGTGAATGTTTACAAGATGTATTTAGTACAAATTAGTTTCTCTTTGTTTATATCTCTTTCTTAAACATCTTGGTACAATTTTACAAATGTATTTCTTCAATGTGTCATACACATTTGTGCTGCTTTACGATTATGATTGCCTTTTTAATTACAAAATGGGGGAGATAGAATGTCACCTAGATATAGGCCTATGTATTCACAATGACTTTGGTATAGTCTTGAGAAAGTCAGATGCAAAAATTGTAGTCAACGTTTTTAATCAGTGATGATAATGCTCTGAATTCAGTCCTTTTTGTTGAAAAGGGTCTGCTCACTCCAGTTTACATGGTCAGTTTTCCAAAGTCAGTTCTTATTTGTTGTTAATTTGAATTAATGAAGTAAAGTACCAATAGTGTTTTCTTGCACATTTGGATACAGTTAAAACATGTTTGTATCTGCTGGTATAAATTATGAATAAACTTATTCAAATCTTTATTCTGTAGTATTTCATTTACGTTTACACAACAATGCACTAAAATGGAAATGTTTTCCTTTACGTTTTTTATTTTTATTTTCACATACAGGTGACAACGTTGTCAAAAACGATCCGTTCACACAGATCCACCAAAACAACTAAAAATGCTTTTACACATGCCAGGCCAATAGTTGGCGATGTCACTTTGTAAAGAAACACTATTGACTGAAAAAGTAATAGGCTATGCAAGACGTCAACGTTTCCACAAATTCGCGTTTCGCCAGTAAAGGCCCTTGCACACTGAGTCCGAAATATTTGTATGCTTTTTTTCGTATTCGTGATTCGGTGGCTCTGAATTGTCAAAACACCATTCAAACTGCTTGCCACGGATGCGAACGCAGAAAATCGAACACGATCAGATTTGTTTTATGACGGACAAAAGTTTCGGAGGCAGTGTGCAAGCATGATTGACACTGAGGTCGTATTTATTTTTTAAAGTGCGAAAATTTTGAACGCGAATATCGGACTCGGTGTCCAAGGGCCTTAATGGTTGGTATCGTTTTCAAAATCTTGCACTTTGAAACCCGTTTGCGGTTTCATGTAAATGAACGCATAAACGCATAAAAAGTTTGTAACTGCTGGTAAAATTATAAATAAAAAATACTATTCAAAGCTTTGTTCTGTACTGTATTCCATTTATGACAATGTATTTAAAACAAATGTTTCGCATCAGTAAAAATGACTAAAAACGCAGTATTTTGCAAAACAGGCATTGGCTATCAATTTGTAAAAACAATAGGCATGTATAGACTGAACACGTAATAAGTATATACTTCACCGTTTTCACAAATTTGCTTTTTTGTAGTTTACACTACAACGCTATTGTTTTCAAAAACTTGAAATGAACGGGCAAAACGCCTTTAAAAGTTTTCCGTTTTTAGTTGGTGTTGTGTAAACGTCCCATCATTTCTTTTTGTTTCTCAAGAAAAAAAATTTGATTTTGAAAATTTAATTTATGATTTTGGACTAGGCCTAACTTTTGTTAGGCGGACAATAGTTGGTGTATTTGTACAGTTTGGGCTCCTAATCAGAAACATATAGAATATACCTGGTTCTTCAATGTGGACTCTTAAGGAGCAGGCACATACTGTATTTATTCGTTTTCTGGGTGCGAGATGTTTTATTCATGGTAAGGTGGTGATAACTTTTCACACTAGGATGCCACCCTCATAGCACGTCCTTTTAAATGTGCCAAACCGAGTGAGTCAAACTTTCTGTGTGAAAAGAAGAGTATGTTTGTTTTGATATTCAGCTACATTCTGCTTCAGGATACAGTTGGTTTTATGGATCTGTCATTCTGTGTTTTCAAAGCCTCCATCTGTTATCCTCCCATTGTTTTGGTAAGTTCAAGTTCAACACTGTTCAATATGCGTTTTACATACTGTTGGGTCAATTTTTGCCCTGAGTACAAAAACTGATTTAACTAAAAAATATTCATGACTTAAACGCTCCAGATTTGCTGGTGTTACGTCAGTTTCAATTAGAGAAAAGAATCGCTGTTCGGTTTGTTTTTTTACTGGGAGTGTTTCTTTATCCCGTAGTCATCAATCAAATGTCTTATTTCGTAGATTTATGACTTAGCCTTGCCATCTGGTCCTATGCATAAAGTTCCATTTGTCAGCGGATGATGAAGACAGCTCAAATTACCCAGTGAACACAGCTATGGCTTTAAAATGACACGGCAGAAGGAACTTTGGTCTGCAGCATAATGATGAGACCCAAAGTGCCTGCTGGCACCAGATGTTTTTATTTGTGGGGTACTAAAGGTTCACTTTTGAGAACAGCCTGTTATCCCATGCCAAAGTATTAATCACCACTGAATCTATGGGTAACCTGCACTCATTACTTATTTACTGAGCATAATTAATGAATCAATTAATGCCATTTTATGTATTGTTTTTTTGTTGACAGTGGCTTGGTTCTGGGGTTACTGCCAGTTTGTTAGTCAGTTTTTATTGTAGGCCTATTTGATTCTTTTAAATGGATATGTGCGGAGCCTCTAAAGGGGCATGGTGATGGGAGGAAAAAATATATTTCAAAGCTTTTGCCTTCTCTCCGGTCCCCCAAGAAACTTTGCGTTTGCTCGCAAAAGTTCAGTGTTCTTTTGCAATTGAACGCAAATTTACTCTGGGTTTTTCAGGGGAACGCAAACATTTTGCGAGCGAATGCAAAAGCATTGACATATGTTTTCTTCCCATCTCATCCCATGTCCCTTTAGGCTCTGTAGATGTGGGGTGTATATATTACAAGTAGCCTACTTTAAAAACATTTTTGGCCAGTTCTTTGTTATGGCCAATAACTGATATTAAATCATATTAAAATTCCATAGGCTAATATTTTTGATAAATTCTAAATAAAACAAAAAAGTCAATTAAGTCCCCATGTCATGAAAATCAAGCTTTTAATGTTGTTTATGTCTATGTGGTGTTTTACTATGCTTTAAGACAAACCATGTGGAAATTCATAAGTCAACACCATTGCTGAGTATTTTCTCCTTAAAACTGCAGTGAACCAAAGACAGTCTCAAAAACACGGTTTGAAATCGCTGGTGTTTCTGACAAACTACCTTGTAACCAATCACGTAAATGTGTTGTTTGACAAGGAGTGGATCTCTGAGCTGGTGTGAGTGGAGGCGGGGCTAATCTGCATATTCACGTATACTAAATGGGCAAGGGTAGTTACATTCAAGGCATAAGTATTTTTTTTTCAAGGATTTTATTTTTTTATGTATCATTTCGGTGATCAAAGATGAGATTTAAGGTATTAAAATTATTGACTACAGGGGGACTTTAAATACTACAATTGAATTTAGGAATCACAACATTATAAAAAAATGGAGAAAAAATATTTTGAGATTTGCTCATTACAAAAGTGTGAATTGGTGTATTAGTGTAATTCAATGTGATATATTATAATGTCAATAAGCATTAGAGGTGAAGTCAACCTAAATGCAAAAATGAGAAAAAAATTTGCATGATCAATTAAATATAAAAAAAACCATCATCAATAACACACATGAAGCCAATATATTCTGATTATTAGCATACAGACTGACATTTGCATGGAATATCTGCACAAAATGACCCATTTTGAATGCCCCATAACAATTATTTCAGAATTACATTTAATGAAAAAAAAATAAGTGTAGCTTTCAAAAGTCGCCGCCACAATATGACGTTGTTATGTGGTTGCAAAGTGAGTTGTTTTTTGCATGTTGCTAACATATGGTTGCTAGGAGGTTCTGTGTGGTTGCTAGGCGCTTGATTGTTTATCAAAAGAGTCCAAAAGTCTCAAGTCTCTAGATATGGCTCGCTTCTTGTTTCAACTGCTTTAATACATGCAATGAAAGTCAATGGGGTTCAAAACAACATTGGACCTCAAGGACATTATATAAATATTCTCTTTTGTGTTCCAGAGAAGAAAGACAGGCATGAAGGTTTTGAACATCATGAGTAAACAATGAAAGAATTTTCATTTTTGGCAGGACTATCGCTTTAAGTATGAGAAAAGTCATTCAAGCTGGAATCCCGCCAGATATACTCCTAGAATATGGCCTTTATTGCACAAACAGTCACATCTGGTTCCTGAAGGACAACAGGTGACAGAGAATAAAGAGAGAGAGGAGGCTCCAGCAGTGTTATGGTGACAATATTCTCATCCCCCAATGATCCGCAGATCCTCATGTGGCAAAAAGAACAGGTGGCGCCCATCAGGAAGTGGTTGGGAAGAACTCTCTGTAGCCATACTTCAAGGAAGAGCACCCCACTATTGGTCCTTTAAAATCCTAGCCATACTGTTAGAAGAGAAAGATAAAATCCTAGCAGGTGTTCCTTTGTCAAGTTAGTCTCTGATAGAGTCTCAGGAGCAGGTATCTTTGGCATATGTTCCCTTTGCACCAATCCAAAGAGTTTGTTTCTCACCACACCACTGACAGAAGCCAAGACTGTTTTTTTTATTGCGGTCACTCGTAATATATGAAATGCCATGTCGCACCAAAAATATGTGGACACTTTACATTATAGTACCCATATTAATCCAGTTAATAAAATTAATGTGAACAATTTAGTAGCAGTGACAAATTAATTATGTATTAGAGGGATAGACTTGAATTCTGTTATCATTTTCTCAACCTCGTTTTTTCTTTTTTCTCAGTCTGTTCAGAAGACTTGGAATATAGCACACAAGTCATGTCCACTTTCATGGTGCTTTTGTATTCTTTCTTTGACGCTTCGGTGGTTATTTATGGTAATTGCATTGAAAAGGGTGACCAGTACACTGTAAAAACTGCCTTCAATTTTTAAGTACAATCAACTTGGATGTTTAAGTCATTTTAACTTAAATTACATTTATAGAAATGGATTGAATCTTGTATTACTTATTAAAAAAAAGTTGAAAATTGCTTGACTTATTTTGATGAGTTAAAGCAATGCAAAAACATTTTAACAGTTTTTAAATCATTATTTCGAAGACAATAGAAGGAATTCTGAAATTACATATAAATATTTACGCGAGTAAGTCTGACAAAAAAGCACTCTAAACGTTCAGCTAAATTAATTTAGAATAAATGTAAATTATAATAATTTTTTATTTAATTGTAATTCATTTTAAGTGTCTGAAATCAGATACATGTATCTGTAATAATGAAACTCTTCAATACACCTTTTAAAACTATATGCTAAAGTGTTATTCAAAAAAGCACGTTCTTCACTTATAAAATTCGTTTTTTAATTCTATAACTTCAAGGAATAAATGGTTTATGTGTTTTCAGTTTTCAAATTTGTTCTAATTTTTCATCATAGCACTAAATAAAACACATAATAATGAAAATGCATAATTTTTTTACAACACTACCAAACATCTTCGGATATAAGGTTTCCATTTGCTTTGTGCTTTAATTGCAACACCCTTTTATCCCTCACAACTTGGTCCCACCTGCTTTTATCTCTCACAATTTTTCTCCCTATATTCCTTATCAGCATGTCACATACTTAGCCGACAAAAGCCTTCACACCACAAAGTGCGCGTGAATCCTCTAGGCAATGTTTCTCTGTATTACCTTTCTGCATCGTTGCTGTTTTGTCCCACCAGCGTTTACATGATCTGCAAATCTCTCAATCTTTCTACCAGCAATGCGGCTCTGATTAATGATGCTCTGAACCAGCAGACATTGCCCTGTTTAGCATGCTGTGCATTTACCTGTTTACTGTTCTAAAGGTGGCTTAATTTCCCTTCACTATGCTTTTACAGCAAATGATGACGAATTATTGTGGCACAGATATTTTAGCCTTACTCAAGCCATGTAGGTCTATGTGTTGAATTAAAAAATCATGTGTGTTAAACATGTCAACACTTAGGCTAGAAAGGGCTTGATTTTATGTGCATACATTGACTTCTATGTAAATGAAATGACATGCCTGTTTTGAGAATCCTAAATATTCAGAACGGGAAAGGAGGATATATAAAAAAAAAAAGAGGAAAAACCCTATCTATCTTTATAAAGGAAAGCTTGGATGATACATCTAAAGGGTGAGAGGAGGAACCAGCCTTGCTTTTAAACTTTTTCTAGCTGTGGAAAATCCCTTGATATGGATATTTTAGAGCAAAAATAATATTCAATGTGAGTCTTAAAGATTATATGTAGACAACAAGGCACCAATTAAAATGCATGACACTGTTCTCATACAATGATGAACAACGTGAATATATATGCTGACCAAGAATGGAAAGGACTGCAGAATAGAAATGTCAAAAGCAATATTTTCTCAGCATTGTACAGACATATTTAAAAACTATTATGAGAAGAGATGATCGCAATTAGCTATGTTGGCAATTCAGTGCGGAGGACATGAATCCTCTTAATGATCAACTAAGACTCCTATTATGTGTTAATAATAATAATAATGTATGGTAAATCAACATCAAGACAAGATATATTATTTGAAATCCTACAAACAACAAGGTTACAAAATGTTCTTAGCATGGGTACCATCTCATGTGGTGAAGGGAAAGAGGAAGCAGATGCTTTAGCCAAGAAGACCTTGGAAAATGTACAAATAGGACTAAATATTTCATTAAGCAAATTCAAAATGAAAGGGTTAATAAAAGAGAGCAATAAAAGGAATGTGGGATAAGGAGGGAAAGGGTAGACACTTGTATAGTGTACAAAGGGAAGTAAACAATACGAGAGCAGTTTGTAGAAAAAGAAGGGAAGAAACGGTTATTTCTCGTCTCCGTATAGTACATACTGCACTCAATCATTCTTTAAAATTGGGAAACATGATACAGGCCTTAGAAAAATCAAAACAGTTGTAAAGTGCTTAATATGTGGCATTGAGTAATTCAAAATAAAAGTGTGTTGTGTGTGCCCTTGTTGCAGATTCCAGATGGTTTTTGAAACAAGCTAATTGCAGTTATTTCTGAAAAATGTTATGAATATGAGTGCCGTACTATAGAGAAATACCCACTCAGACACCTTTAAAATGTATTTGCTTTATTTTTGTGTTTAACTTTTAAATGGATACAGAATACAAATCTTAAAAGAAAAACACATAACTTGGGCATAAAGTAATATAATAGAGCTTAAAGCACCACCAAAAGGAAAAATATTAGAACATTTTTATTATATTGTCATCTTGAGGGAAGAAAATGAACTTCAGCAGCTTCAGTAAGGTAACTTTCAGAGGTTTCAAAAAGATCTAAAGGGACTTTGACACTAGCAATTTAATTTGTAAGGCATCACTTTAAAATAATTCAAAATCTGTTTCTTCAAAGCATGTGTACAAGATGAAGACTTTACACCTTAGGTAATTTTTGGATTTCCACTTCCTACTCAAATTTACAGTAAATAATTTGTAAAAAATTAAGCTAAAATATGTGATATGTAGCTAGAACACCAAACATCGATATCCTTGTCTCATGGTCGCAATCAGGTTTCACTGCAGTGATCAGGGACTGGATGCTGCCGTGAAAGTCGGAGGTTGGGCCGGAGGTCAGCTCAATCTTCAAAATATAGCTGAAGAATTGGCACAGCAGCAGTGAGGCGGCAGTAGGTTGTAGGGCTTACAATCTGTAAACGTGTATATAGTTTATTTTAGAATACAATTTGAATCGACAAGACACCTGTTTCCTGTGTTGGCTTATTTATAAATATAATATGTAATATGTATATGATCAATTTCTTATGTATGATGTATTTGTGTATTTATCTGTGTGTGAATGTGTGTGTGTGTGTGTGTGTATATATATATATATATATATATATATATATATAGCCTATTGTATGAAGACTTCAGATGTAAAAGCCATATGAAATTTTCTTCTAGAATGATCATTTTTACCAAGGTTGTATGTTTGTTCAGTTATTTAAATTTAATGGCAATAAAAAGGACCTATTAGTTGCCAATTAAAGTGAAATTACTGAACCTAAATAACATATACAAGCTTGATAAAAATGCTAATTTTAGAAGAAAATTTCAGATGGCACTTTTAAATCTGAAGTCTTCATATATACACATAGGCCTATATGTGTATGTGTGTATTGTATCTGACCCCAGTGTGTGTGTGTGTATGTGTGTGTGTGTGTATATATATATATATATATATATATATATATATATATATATATATATATATATATACACACACACAAATTATAAAATATATATATGTATATATATATATATATATATATATATATATAGAGAGAGAGAGAGAGATACACACAAACACACACACACATGCTTGTTACCATTAATGAATGAATCAACAGAGATACATATGTATATTGATTAATTCATGTTTATTCATTGATGGTAATATCACAAGCAAATAAATTACATTTTCCTGACCAAAAATCAACATCTGTCATTGTTCACAGATTTGTGTGTGTGTGTGTGTGTGTGTGTGTGTGTGTGTGTGTGTGTGTGTGGGTGTTTTTCTGAGGTAAAATGTATTAGCTAAATAAATTATGATACTTACATTATTTGAGAAATTACACAATAGGCTTGTTCGACTTGAACCGGCGCTGCACAGACCGATCGGTTTAACATCAAAGTACCGATTCAAAAGCATAAGGAGCTGTCTGCTTTCTAATCTCTCTCGCGGTACTTTGATGTCATAAACCGATCGGTCTGTGCAGCGCAGGTTCAAGCTGACCAATGCCTCCTTTGGATTGTGAATTTGAACGACGTAAAAATGCCGACGAAAGTGGTTAGCAGAACTAAAAACATGGCTTGAAGTTGGTGCAGTCAGTGGAATGGGCTCTTTAAATTTTCGTGCTGATATGACAGCGGATGTCATGTGACAATACCAACATGCATGTAGTAGCCTAGTAGTAGCCTGCTTCCTGACTTCATTATGCTTCATTCCTACTACTACCCGTATTCATACTATATAGAACGTACTTATTTAACGGTTGCGAAGTACGTTCTAATTTAAATGTAGTACCTACTCACGTTTTCGAACGACAAAAAGCGAACGCGACAGAGCTCGTAATAAAACGAGAATCAACATGGGCTTTTTGGAGTTGGCAAGAACCTGTCTATGGCAAGAACTGAGGGATTTGAAATATTGTAATGGCGACGCAGATGGCGTTTTTATTACTCAACAGGTGAGGTGTAGGCCTATTTTATTCAGCAGATAAACTTCCATGTATAGCTCTCAGTGCACTGTAAAGCATTATCTATTGTAAGAGTCATTTCTTTGGTTGTTGTAGCACTGTGCTGGAATTTATTTTCAAGGAAGTACCATACTATGTATTTTTTTCTCATAACTAAAAAATGAGAGATTATCCTAACGTACTGCTCAGAACCAGGTGTCTATTATTAATGGGTAGGCCTATAGCAACAGTAACTTCAGTTTGTCAGATTGAGATCCTTTCCATCTAAACTGTTTATCTCTTAAGCCTAGTAATGATGTTTTATGAGCTGTAGAATAATCTCTATCTCTCTCTCTCTCTCTCTCTTTAGTTATGAGAAAGAGAAATAACCATATTCATCTGAAAAGTCACGCAGAGCCAAAGCACAACAAAAACATGGTGTACCTTTAGCATTTTAGTAATGTATAAACTAAACAATATATATATATTGTTGCGACTCAGGAGACGGAGACAGATCCATGTGCAACAATTTATTAATATCGTGCAAGTAGTAAAGGCAGCAGGCTGAATCGAAGTACACCAGGCAGAAGTTCGGGGCTGGCGGCGAGTATCAAAGTCAGAGACAGGCAGAAGTTCGGGGCTGGCGGCGAGTATCAAAGTCAGAGACAGGCAGAAGTTCGGGGCTGGCGGCGAGAATCAAAGTCAGGTCACAGGCAGAGTTCACAAGGCAGGCTGCACACAATCAGAGAGAGGTGGTAGAAGCAAAGGTTCAATATAACAAGGCAACAGGCAGGGTAGTTTCGAAAGACGCTCAGACATGTAACACTGAAGTGAGACAATACTTCGCAATGGACGTCGAGATGACAAGCTAGATATATGTTTGAACTCCGAGTAAATTACTAACAGGTGGAGAGTGATCGGAGCGTCAATGATGCATACTAGGGGAAGTGTGCATAATTAGTATTCAGGTGAAGGTGCTCGAGACTGAGTCCTGGGAATCTCACTAGACGCCGTAACAGAGCCCCCCCCTGGGCGCGACTCCTGGCGCGAGAAAACTGACGGTGGCGGGGTCTGCCACGGGGATGGGGAGCAGGCTTGTCCGGGTGTTCACGATGGAAGTCTTGAACTAGAAGAGGGTCCAGAATGTCTCTCGAGTTCACCCAAGAACGTTCCCCAGGACCAAAGCCCTCCCAGTCTACAAGATACTGCAAATGTCCTCCACGACGTCTAGAGTCCAGCAGCTGGCGCACGCGGTACACTTCTTCGCCCTCTACAAGGATGGGTTGAGAAGCAAGACCTTCAGACTCCACATTCCTGGTTTCAGAGGGAGCAGTGGCCGGTTTCAACAGTGAGACGTGGAACGTGGGAGAGATGCGGAGGTGATTGGGCAGGGCAAGGCGGAAGGACACTGGAGTGATTTGACGAATTATCTTGTAGGGACCCATATACTTGGGACTGAGCTTCTTGCATGGCAGATTGAGCCGGAGGTCCCGGGTGGAAAGCCACACCCACTGGCCTGGTTGATAGATGGGACCGGTGCGGCGGTGGCGATCAGCCTGCCTCTTACTGCAGTTCACAGCACGTAGAAGGTGTGTGTGAGCCAGGTTCCAAGTTTCCTCACTGCGTTTCAGCCAGTCATCCACAGCAGGTACATTAGATGGCTCGCCGGACCAGGGGAACAAGGGTGGTTGGAAGCCCAGAATGCATTTGAAAGGGGTGAGACCCGTGGTTGTGTTTGCGAATAGAATTCTGAGCATATTTAGCCCACATTAGATACCGGCTCCAATCCTCCTGATGAAGGTGACAGTATGACCGCAGAAAACAGATGATCTCCTGATTCAGCCGCTCAGCTTGGCCGTTGGCCTGAGGATGGTACCCAGACGTGAGGCTGACATTCACTTGTAGCATCTGAAAAAAGGCTGCCCTGACACGAGAGGTAAATTGTGGTCCCCTGTCGGAAACAATATCATCAGGTAGACCATAGAACTGAAAGACCAGATTGCAGAGGTGTTCCGCGGTTTGCAAAGGGGTAGGCAGTTTAGGGAGGGGAATCAGTCGGCAGGCTTTGGAGAATCGATCTATTACAGTGAGAATAGTCGTGTGACCATCAGAGGGTGGCAGATCCGTGACGAAGTCAATCGCAATGTGTGACCATGGACGTTGAGGTACTGGTAAGGGTTGAAGGAGGCCGGCAGGTAAGAGACGTGATGACTTCTGTGTATTTCAGTTGTGGCATTGCTGAATGAATTTTGTAGTGTCCTGGAGTAGCGTGGGCCACCAGTAGCGGTTCTGGAGGAGATGAACAGTGACAGTGATACCTGGGTGCCCGGAGCTGGGCAGAGCATGAACGTGTTTCAACACCTCTTCACGGAGTGCCTCTGGCACGTCTATTTTCTCAGCAGGACAATTTGACGGAATCTCAGCGTTGGTGTTGGCTTGCTCTAGCTCAGTCTCGATGTCCCACTGAATGGGACCAAGGACCAGATCGGGGCAGAGAATGTTCTCAGGAGCTTGACTGGAGACCTCAGAGTCGTACTGACGGGACAGGGAGTCTGCCTTAGTATTCTTAGACCCTGGGCGGTAGGTTACAGTAAACTGGAAACGCGAGAAGAACAATGACCACCTGGCCTGGCGTGGGTTCAATCTCTTAGCTGTGCGAAGATACTCAAGGTTCTTGTGATCAGTGTAGACAACAAATGGTTGGGAAGCTCCCTCAAGCCAATGACGCCACTCCTCAAATGCTGACTTCATTGCCAGTAGCTCACGGTCTCCGACGTCGTAATTCAGTTCCGCAGAGTTCAACTTCCTGGAGTAGAATTTTGCTGTGTGGAGAAGTTCAAGAGCGGCAGGAACCAGTGGCAGGGGATAACGAAATTTCACTGTGCAGTCATTGAGGGCTCTGTAATCGATACATGGACGTAGTCCACCATCCTTTTTCTTGACGAAGAAGAAGCCGGCTGACATAGGAGAGGTGGATGGACGAATGAATCCTTTGGCCAGTTCTTCCTCTATGTATTTCTTCATAGTCTCTGTCTCGGGCTGAGAAAGGGGAAAAATGCGTCCCCTGGACGGTATGGAACCTGGGATGAGATCGATGGCACAGTCGTATTCACGATGAGGAGGTAATTGGCTAGCTTTGGCTTTACTGAAGGCTTCAGCCAGGTCACGATATTCAGCAGGCAGACTGGAGAGAGCGGAATTCTCACTGGGCTCTGAGATGCTTCGAACTGGCAGCGGTTTAATGGGGCTTAGGCATTTAGAAAAGCAATCTTCACCCCAGCGGATAATTTGACCCGTAGACCATTGCAGGTGAGGATTATGACTTCTTACCCAGGGTAGACCCAGTATGACAGGAGTGTGGGGAGCAGACAGAATGTAGAAATGAATATTCTCACGATGTAACAGTCCTGTGCGCATCTGTAGCTCTTGCGTTATGTGAGTAATTCGCCCCGTGCCTAGGGGTCGTCCGTCAACCGCTTCGACTGTGAGAGGAGAAATACAGGGGATTAGAGCTATCTTGTGCCGCTTAGCGAAGTCTTGTGACAAAATTTCCAGCCGCCCCAGAATCAATTAATGCCGACGTAGAGAAAGACTGATCATTCTTAGTAAATTCCAGAGGTACAGAGACACAAGAGAGAGGATTCAGACTATCAAGAGTTAAACTCACCGTTGCTTTTTCTTTGCGTGTAGATAGTTGAGGACAATGTAGTCGAAAATGACCAGTTCCTCCACAATACATGCACAGTTTCAAGGTCCTCCGACGTTCACGTTCCTCCTCTGTTAACCGGGAAGTGTTAATTTGCATAGGTTCACCGGCTTCCGTGACCACGGGACTCGGAGACGTTGGAGTGAATACACTGCGTGAAAGCGTCGAGGATCGGATGCTGGCTCGGCGAGAGCGAATGAGATTATCAATCTGTATGGAGAGATGAATAAACTGGTCCAGATTCCTTCCCTCATCGCGACAGGCCAGTTCAGACCCCGTCGGTAGACCACCTTAAGAGCATTATCTGTCCAGTCAGTCTGCGCTACGAGTGTACGAAACTTGAGTGCGTACTCCGAAGCGGGAATCCATCCTTGAGTGAGCTCCAGTAAACGTTCCTCCGCTCCTTTTCCCTCTACTGCGTGCTCGAATACGGCTTTAAAACGTTCCAGGAACACGTCGTATGAAGCGAAAGCTGATCCATCCGTTCTCCAGACCGAGGTGATCCATTCCAGTGCACGTCCAGTGAGTAATGAACAGATGAATGTGATCTTATCCATGTCTGAAGCGTGCTGAGCGGTCTGCCGAGCGAGATACAAAGAACATTGAAGTAAAAAACCTTTGCATTTACCTGGGTCCCCTTCATACTTTTCTGGGAGTGAGAGGCGAGTGACGAAGCTTGAGGATTCGGACGGCAGAACAGGTGCTGGAGTAGGCACGGCGTGCGCTGAGGATTCCGCCGTGGGCTTTTGCATGCTCTGAACTGCTTTCACTAATTCCTCCGTCACCGCAGTTAGACCAGGCAACTGATGATGATGTGAAGTAAGTTGTGAGGCTTGTGCGGAGAAAGCGGCTGACCAGGCAGACATTGTTGCTGGATCTTCGTTCGGCGAAGTATTCTGTTGCGACTCAGGAGACGGAGACAGATCCATGTGCAACAATTTATTAATATCGTGCAAGTAGTAATGGCAGCAGGCTGAATCGAAGTACACCAGGCAGAAGTTCGGGGCTGGCGGCGAGTATCAAAGTCAGAGACAGGCAGAAGTTCGGGGCTGGCGGCGAGTATCAAAGTCAGAGACAGGCAGAAGTTCGGGGCTGGCGGCGAGAATCAAAGTCAGGTCACAGGCAGAGTTCACAAGGCAGGCTGCACACAATCAGAGAGAGGTGGTAGAAGCAAAGGTTCAATATAACAAGGCAACAGGCAGGGTAGTTTCGAAAGACGCTCAGACATGTAACACTGAAGTGAGACAATACTTCGCAATGGACGTCGAGATGACAAGCTAAATATATGTTTGAACTCCGAGTAAATTACTAACAGATGGAGAGTGATCAGAGCGTCAATGATGCATACTAGGGGAAGTGTGCATAATTAGTATTCAGGTGAAGGTGCTCGAGACTGAGTCCTGGGAATCTCACTAGACGCCGTAACACACACACATATATATATATATATATATATATATATATTTAAAACATTAAATCATTGTTTTCAATGTCAGTTAATACAAATATAATTGTCAATGTTTTGTTCTTGTTAGTTAATGGTGCATTAACAAATATTAACAAATACAACTTTTATTTTTAAAAATGTATTAGTAAATGTTGAAACTAACATTAATAAAGACTAATAAATGCTGTAACATTATTGTTCATTGTTAGTTTGTTAACTGATACAGTTAACTAATGTTAACAAATTAAACTTATTATAAAGTGTTACAAAAAATCATCATCATTTATTCATCTTCACCCTGTACCGAACCTTTCAAGCTACAAATATATTGAGTTGATCAAAAGTGACAGTAAAGACTTTTGCATTGTCAAATTCTATTTTAAAGGAACAAGCCAAGTTTTTGGGACTTTAGCTTATTCACCGTATCCCCCAGAGTTAGATAAGTCCATCATACATACCCTTCTTATCTTTGTGCGTGCTGTAACTCTGTCTGACGCACCCACCGCTAGCCTAGCTTAGCACAAAGACTGGAAGTAAATGGCTCCAGCTAGCATACTGCTCCTAATAAGTGACAAAATTACGCCAACATTTTCCTATTTATATGTTGTGATTTGTATAGTCACAGTGTGTACAAATAACAAGGTCATATGAGACACAGCCATCTTTTAACCATATACATACTGGGAACTATATTCTCAGAAGGCGGAGTGATTAGCGCAACACTCTGAGCGAACTCTCTGCTCCTCACCATGGGCTTCTCAGGTGCTGCGAGCAAACCACTCCGCAGAAGTAGCAGTGCTTCGCCTTCTGAGAATAAAACGGTCGATTATTAGTTGTTTCATCTTTTCCCCTGACCCGTAATAGATTTCTCTATTCCCTAACCTAGTCGCTAACCTCTCTGAACTTGGCAGCAATACAGAAAAGAACATAAAAAGGAAAATATTTCTTGTTCTGCGTTGTGTTTTTCCCTTGATCAGCTGTTTAAGTGCATTTATGTCTATTTCTGCCTTTTTTCCCCTCACACAACATAATCTTTGCAATAATGAAATTGTCTTCCCATTAGGGCCATAAAGCAATGGTGCTCCATTCTTCAGTAGAGACTTCGCTTAGGTTGCCCTAGATCTGTCCATTTACTTCCCTCTTAAAACAAATAGATGAGTTTAGGAAGTGCTGCTTCCTTAAATATACAATACCTCAACACGTTCATTATGTAATGTATGCACGAAGAATGACTTTTTTTCCCATCCATTATGCAAACTTCTTTTTTTAACGGCGTCCCTGGCCTTGTATTATACTTTTCCCACAATTGTTTTCGGTTGGTAAATAATGTAATGCAGCCTTGATGAAGAGGAGTAGCCATAAGCTATGCAATAATAATGAACTTTGGGAGCTGGCTTGTGCAGAACTGAAATAATTCTGTTTGAGGATGACTGTTAAATATCTACAGCTGTCGAATTGCATCTACAGGGAGTCTGTTGGATAAAAGAATGCATGTGGTTTATTTATTTCACAAACCGTCAGCTGCTCTGAAATCCTTGTGAGGCTTTAACTTTATTTTGAGAAGAAAGAAAACAAGATAATGGGGGGTATGTAACCATTTTTGTGTGCTGATGTTACATTACCAGCATTTATCTGAATCATTAATCCATCTGGCGAAAAAAAAAAAGCTGATGAATTCATTTTACTGTGGAATATGCACTTGAAAACAGAGGCCTCATGAGTTAATGCAAAACATTTTCTTATCAAGCTAGGAATAGCTATGCTGTTCTTTTTTTTTTTTTTTTTAAAAGACTTTTGCCCTAAATGGAGACCTCTGTTTGGCTGTTATCATTGACTCTTTAGGAAAAAGTTGACTGTTATTCATTATATCTCAAACAAACCCGAGCTAAGCTGACATCTTAGTCTTTAGTCTCACTTTTGATGTTGACAAGGGTTATGAGCTGTGGAAGTTTCTTATGCCACACATGTGGTTGTTTCTTCAACTACGGGGTTCGGGGGTTGATTATTATATATGTTTTTACCTTTTATTTAATAATTTTTACCATGCTTTCATTTATTTTGTATTTTTTCTATAGAAAAAAAATAAGATTTTGGTTAGAGAAAACCCACCTTTGTTGTTACTGTTCAAAAATTACTTACCTTTTAAAAATTCCTTGTAAATCATTTGTTATGGTATATTATCACCAACTATTGTCAGGTTGTTTTATTTTAATTAGGACAGGTGTTGTATTTCTTTTTCTTTTTTTGAACTGATTGATCATAGGCCTAGTTTCCACTGCCGGGCCAGGGCCGAGCCGCGCTAGTGCGTGCCAGGGCCAGTCGCGTTTCCACTGCCACTTCCGGGGCTTGATCGGGGCTTACTCGGGGCCAACCGGCCAGGATTTCTGGCCCGTCGAATACCTTGGGCCAAAGCAGGCCAGCTCGGGCTAGAGGCGTGGTCAAGGTAAAAGGCGGAGTTTATTGGTGTTAGGAAAAGATATGGTCTGTGGCAAGATCACTTTTTTATATCGTGCAAAATTATCACTGCACGAAATGGAGAATCGCCTGTACTGGTCTGTTGAAGATACCAAAGCTCTTCTGAGGATTTGGGCAGAGGAAAGAGTACAACGTCAATTTGACGGCGTGTGCAGAAACGTGGATGTAATCAAGTACATCGTTGCTGAACTTGCTAAGCTAAGTATTCGCCGAACAATGCTCATCTTCCACCAAGCAAACACCAAAAAAAGCAAACAAACAGACGCTTCGGTCCTCTCCATCTCGATCGTTGTGTCTTGCCTGAATGAACTTCATAATCCCAGCTGAAATGGGTGTGGTTGTAGACGTTCGATGTTAAGGGCAGGGTTTAGGGCAGCGCAGCGGGGCTAGTGGCCCGGCAGTGAAAATGCAAGCCCGGTGCTTGAGGCAGTGGAAACGTGGCTATTGCTCTGAGCTTATGCAACTCAGTTTTTGAGTGAAAAAAGCATTATTTGTGGATAATTTTATCAATATTCAACAAAATATGGAAAAAAATGTGCACTGTTATCTCTGTGAAAAAGAAAGCCCAATACCTAAAATAGTTTGTTTGTATGAATGTGTATTTGTGTGTGTGGGTGTGTGTGCAGTAGCGCAAGTATGCATGTATCCTCACACACATAGGTCCGAGGCCTTTATCTTTGCAAGCACGCATGAACATGTGTGAACATGAACACGATGAACTTGCTCCTTTCGATCTCGCCCATTCATTTCCAATGGATGGTCATTTTTGACCAATAACGTCTTGAAACTTGTGACGATGAGTATGTATTCTCTTGGGAATGCTTGTTTTGGCTCTTCCCGCTTTCCCGCGAATCTGCATATGAATTCTTCATACCAATGGTTTTCCTCTGTCACATTTTGCGCATGCGTACAGTTTTTTGGATGTAGGACTTGTTCAGCCAACACATATTTTTCACTTCGACTTCGATAGATTGACTGAGCACAATTAAATGGGTTTGGTATACATTTTTAATTCTAAGTGAAGTTATGATTAGTACAATGCATCTTAATTTTAAATGAAGCTACGATTAGGTAGCGTAAGTGTACCAAAATATGAGTCTGAGAATATATGAGGTTTATAAGTCTAGGTTTTTTTTTTATAGATATTGACATGGTTTATAAGAAAAATAATTTGTTAAAATGCGAGAGATTTATCTCTCATTTGAAAATGTAATAATTAGTTGATGTACATTTTAGGATATAAAATTAAGATATTTTAGGAATAAAGACAGAAGTCTGGCATGTGCTTAATTGGTACTTTGGCACCATTCAAGCCCGCATGTGTTCCAAATAAGCCCACATCATCGATTCACAAAATATAAAAATTAATTGATTTTAAAGAAGTAAAACATCATATTTATTCAGTGACAGGGAAGTATTAAAAAAAATAATTTAGCTAATGTTTGATTAGAGCCCTGGGTGGGATGGGTAGGTGTTAGTGGCCGGTGGTCTGGAGCCTTAAGTCGGCTCGACTGGAGTTGTAGCTGGAGTCAAGCTGGAAGTTTGACCATATGTATCTCGGGAGCCAAGCTGAGTTGGGGCTCCATACTCTGGGCTTAGGGGGGCATCCTAGTGGGCCCCCCACACCGGGAGTCTGGAGCCTTAAGTCGGCTTGTCTCACTGGGTGACCCCTCCATGTTCTGAGTTTTGCCCGGTCAAAGCTGGACAGGAAGTGGTGGTATCTCAGAGCTGGACGGTCCCAGGGGCTCAGGACTGTGGGGAATGTAGGGTCCCTCTGGGACCTCTCCATGCCCGGAATCTCAAGCCTTAACCTGGCTTGATTCCCGAATTATGCCCGGTTAACATAAGGGACTGTAGGACAAAACGGGCTCATTTAAATGAATGTGCGTAATTTGTAGGCCTATCTAAATATAGTTGTATATTAAGGTAGTAAGTAAGGTAAGGTTAAATGGTTAGTAAGGTAAAAGCACACTGTCATGGGGGATGCAGATAGATGAACCCAAAAGCAGACTGAATGCTTTACACACAATTTATTGAAGACAAAACAAAACCCACGAGGGGGGAAAATCAAGGCAACAAGCAAGACTAAGACTAGATGATAAAGACTTGACTAGAACTTGACTAGGCAGGAACTAATAACAAACTCAAAATACATTAAACTGGATTCTAGACAAAGTACTCACAGAAGTGTACTATAAAGATAGACACACGATGATCAATTATAGACAGAGTTTGACAGTGAACCAACACAGGACAGCAAACACAAGGGGATTATAAAGGGAACACTAATGACGAGGACAGGTGAAACTGACTGGACAATAATGACAAGACGAGGATAACAAGGGGCGGGGTGACGTGACGAGACAACACAAGCACATGGCCCAAACAAATGGCCATGTGCTGAACATGAAAACATGGGTCTGTCATGATTCTGCCTCAAGACGAGAGAATATCAGGAACAAGATGGCAGAATCATGACACACACAGAGAAATAGAAAATGTACCAAAGTTTGCAATTAGAGCGATTCCTCATTGAAACACATAAAGTGGGCTTAAATGGTTCCAGAGTTTGTTTAAAAATGTAAGATATGCTTACAAATACATGCATGGAGCTTAAATATACTGTGGACTAAGTATCATTGTAATTTTCATTGTGCCCACATTGAGAAATGTTAATTTTTTTCATTCAAGGTTAGCTTGTGTTGGCTATATTTTGCATGCGTTTCGTGGCACTGTACCCTTTAAGCCCATCTTAAAAAATTGTTAATTTATGAAAATAATCTTCTCTACAAATCAATTTATGATGTATTTATTTGTAAATTAATGTAAAATGAATCAAAAAACATTTATTGTTTGCAGTTCACATGCTTAATTCTTTGTCAGTCTAGCCTTTCTGTAAGGCTAATGGTTAAACCTTCATTAGCTTTGAACACAAGCTAATAAAACTCATCTTTCCATTTATAAAATTTCCAAAATTATAAAGTACTATATTGATTTGTGTATGAACAAACATTTATCTCTTATTTTACATAATATCAATGTAGTTACCAAAGAAATGGCTGAAAATTGCAGAAATGTATTGATTTCTGAAGGGTCCCGAAACACCAAAGTTTTGGGGTGACTTTGTGTGAGGTCCCCTAAGACAGCATGCACATCGGTGGGGCTAACTCAACATTGCCAAATGTGATTGGTATGCAATAAAAAATGCCAGGGAAGTAACAAATCACTAGATTGGTTAAAATGAGCAGCATAAAACATTATTTTCCCTTTTTTTAATTTGACATAAGGAGTTGATAGTGGGCTTAAAGGGTACATGGGCTTAATGGGTACACTTACCCTAGTAGAGGTGAAGAGAGGTGTTACATGCGCCCTGCCAAGAGAGCATTACAATAGTCCAGTCTGGATAGAACAAGAGGTTGGACAATAAGTTGTGTTGCATTCTCTGATAGGAAGGGCCTGGAGCCTCATGTACAAAGACTTGCGCTGAATTCATACTAAAACATTGCGTACGGACAAAGCTGTAAATGTGCGTACGCACAAAAAAAACAGATCTATGAATCTCTGCGTACGAAGGATCCCACGCATATTCTCTTTGTACATCCCAATTAACGTAAAAATGAGCGCACATGCACGAGCACAACGCCCCACCCAGTCTCCTCCCTTAATTAAATACATTTAAATATGGTAATGAGTCCACTTTGGCAAAAGAAAGGAGTAAGAAAATGGCTAAAGCAAGCGGCAAGAAGCGAAACTTTACAGAAAGTGAATCGGAGGTGCTACTAGCGGAGGTAGAAACAAGGGGGAAAAAAATTGGAACTTTGTCCTCCGGAATTAATAACAAAAGGAAAAAAATATGAGTGGGAGAGTTTGGCTGATGCCGTCAATGCGGTGGGATCTGAAAGTCGCACTGTAAATGACCTTAGAAAGAAATGGTCTGATATAAAGGTGGACGTTAAATGGAGAACTGCTGCGCACCGACAAAGTGTGGGCAGAACAGGCAGTGGTAAAGGGGTCGATGAACTTACACCACAACAGAGAGTTGCCTCAATTATTGGTTACACTTTACTCTCTGGAGTAGTATCTGCTGCTGTGGGAGACTCGGATTTACTACAGGACTGCCAGGGAGGTAACCAATATTATCTGCACATTTATTGAATGGAAATGTTTCCGATTCACATTTGCAAATTCTTCTTCAGATGGCGCCTTTATAGCAATGTGTGTGTCGATGTGCAGTCGATCGCTCCGATTACATTAGATAAATCGGCTATCGCTGCAAATTGCGTTTTAATGTTTGGCTGGTCAACTGCATCAGATGGGAACGTTATATACCTGGTAGATATGCGGATGATCCCGACCCATACCGCTGGCATTGCGCGGCTCAAAGACGACTGGCTTATTCCTGAGCGGTCTGCCAGTTCCCTTTGGAAAGAACCAGTTGCCAGGAAACCAAGTGTTGTCAGCACCTGCAAGGGAACGGATATTGCGTGGCTCCTTGCCGTCTCGCTCTCTAGATTCAGACCCAACTCAGCACAGAGCTCCAAGAGGATAGCCCTTGGAAATCTGAAACGGCTGATAAGCCAGTCATCATCCTGGCCCAGAAAATCATTGTGGTCCCTAAAAACTCGTTCTCTTCAGATTCTGCCATTAGCAATGTCCTCTAATAAGGCCAAAGCTGCCATTGCCAGAGACTAAGGGTTGTATCAATTTGCATATGCTTTTATATGTTCTTACTTAATTGCATAATTGATAGAATATTCCCATAAGGCTCGTGTGAGAATATATGTAAATTATTTAATAAATTGCAAATTAATAGCAATGCTTCCCACAGGTGGGAGTGCGATAGACTTGTAGAACAATTCGTTGTGTAATGTTTGCAACTTAACTTCATTGCCTGTAAGAGTCGCCAACGGACAAAAACTATGAGAAATGTACGTACGGCAGACATGAAATTGGCGTGGAGGAACGCACATTCTCACGTTAATTTCACTGTTAGTACCATAGACATAATAAATACATAGACACCCTATTGGCTGCTGGAGCGTACGTCAACGGCGCCGCCATATCAAGGAGGGCAACTTGCCCATACCTCTCATTATGGGAATTGAGAAAAATGCCTGTTTCATGCGCTGCTTGGGCCTTTACAAGTCGCCACACAATTGAAAACAGGTCTCGGGGAATTACCTTTCACAAACAAGACTGAACATTTTTTTCTGGTTGTATTTGGTAATTATATAATTAGTAATAGTAACGTACACCACGTGCAAACCACTGAAATCGGCTGATAAATGTAAACGTTATTATTGTTTTTATCCAGGAAAACCGCAGCTCACCCGTTTACTTGCATTTGTTCACAGCGCAGTCTTGCCCTCCGCAAAATGGCGTACACGTTGACGTATCGTAGCAACGCTCCAAAGCGGCCAATAGGGCGTCTATGTATTTATTATGTCTATGGTTAGTACATCCGACCGTGAGCGTGAAAGCTGGCGTACGCAAAGTTTTTGTGCATACGCAAGATTGATACATGAGGCCCCAGGTCTTCCTAATGTTGTATAAGGTAAATCTGCAGGACAGGACCTGGGAGTTCTAGCAATGTGGTCTGTGAAATGTAACTGATCATCGATCACAACTCCAAGGTTCCTGGCTGGCCTGAATGGAGTTATGGTTGATGACCCCAGCTGAATAGAGGAGTTGTGATTAAGTGTTGAGTTAGCTGAGACTAGCGCTGTGCACTGTAAAAAGTATACAGTAATAAAGTATTTACAAATAATTTACAAACTATTAGTTCATAGGTAATTAATAGTTCTTAATACATGAAGACTATATACAAACAATGAGTTATTCATTCATTGTTACTGTAATTAACAAATTATTAGGCCTATAGTTTAATTAGCTCATGTATAAAAAGTTATAGAATGCTTTAATAGCTTATTAACCGTAAATAGTTCTCACTTTAGATTAGGTCACGGAATATTGAGAAATGTACTTTCAAACCAACCTTTATTGGACATTAATTGCATTCGTATTAAGAGTCCCTTTAAATGTTTACAAATATATTAAGCCTATCCACAAAGCTAAACATAACCATTTAAAAAAAAACATAATGTTGTCAATATGAAATGCATACAAATACTCATTAGAGCACATTGTTAGTGCACGTGTGTGTGTGCACTCAGTGTATCTGTGAACATTTTAAGGATGACACTTGATGACATTTTCAGATATTCCGTGACGAGAACTATTTATGTCACCTTAATTTATATAGCACTTTTAACAATATAGATTGTTTCAAAGCAGCTTTACATTGATAGTTGGAAATTAAAGTAACAGAGATTGTTTTGGCTTTACAGCAGCTCTAGAATAAAGTTATCGTCCAGCTAAAGTTAGTTTTGATCGATTCACTTCCGTTGCAAAGATCATTAGTTATTAACTCAGGGGCCGCTTAAACACCGAACAGAAAACCCTTAATGTGCTCCGGCCTGCTCATTTGCACAACAACAGTGTCTGGTGACTCGAGGACGCAAGCGTTGAAATCTTTTGAAAAACGTTATCATCTCCACGTAAGCTTCAAAACCGTCAATAGGGATGCATGTTTGAATATGTATGTGCGCAGGTTTATAGTCTGTATTTACAAATAGACCTCACCAAATTACTTGTCTGGCCTTAATTCATATAATATTTGTCACTTCTGCATATCCATGTGAACTGGAATCATTTTGACAACGTTTTATCTGTACAGAGGTAAAGGGAAGAGAAGGAGGCCTTCACAGGGAAGAGACTAGTTGACACTTCAGGACTGCGATGTCAGCTTGTCCAAGCGCAGGTCCTTCATCAGAACTGGATACGGCCTGGATCCGGCGGACTGTGGTAAACCTTGGGATAAATAGAGAGACTAATATTAGCATAGACACCATTCTTCTTATGATGCAACGAGTACATCAGGATTTATTGGAAGTGTTATCAACTGGCTGGAATTTTGAGATCACAATAGACGTGGACTATAATGCGTTAAGAGCTCGCTCAAGTACTGGAGAGTACTGGAGAGCTAAGTACTGGAGAGCTAAACCATTTAGCTAAAAAATGTATTCAATGTTTAATAGGGAGCCAATGCAGTGTTGACAGAACCGGGCTAATATGGTCATACTTCCTGCTTCTGGTAAGAACTCTAGTTGCTGCGTTTTGGACCAGCTGTAGTTTGTTTATTATACGCGCAGGACAACCACCCATAAGAGCATTACAATAATCTAGCCTTGATGTCATGAACGCGTGAACTAACTGTTCCACATTTGTCATTGAAAGCATATATATCGCAATTTAGATATATTTTTAAGATGGAAGAATGCGGTTTTACAAATACTAGAAACGTGACTTTCAAATGAAAGATTGCTATCAAAGAGCCAGGTTCCTAACTGACAATGAAGACTTGATAGAACATCCATCAAGTGTTAGATAGTATTCTAGGTTATTACGTGAGGAAGTTAATTTGTCCAACAATTAGAAACTCTGTTTTTTTCAGAATTAAGTAGTTGGAAAATACTAGTCTTCCAGTTTTTTTATATCAGCTATACATTCCGTTAATTTTGTGAATTGGTAAGTTTCGTCATACATATATATATATATATATATATATATATATATATATATATATATATATATATTATGGTTAATAGGTTGTTAACAACGCATCATATAACTCTTTATATATTAGCTAATCAAACAATAATCTTTAATTACGTTGACAATGAATGAAAAACTCACTATTTGTATATTAGTCTATTAATGAGTTAACAGGTCATTTTAATTAGCCTAAGAAACGAATAGTCTTAAAATGATTTATGTCCTTTGTTACTATATACTATATACAAGTGTTACCATTGTTTTCAATATATATATATATATTTTTTTTTTTTTTTTTTTTTTTAAATATTTAGTTTACACCTTGATTGTTTTGTAGGGAGATAAGTTTACTCTAACAGACTTTGTGTAAACGAGACCGGACCATGAGCTGGGGTGAAGTGAGTGTACATATGTAGTGGATGTAATGAGGGTGATGATGAGGTGCAGGTGTGAGTGATGGTGAATGATGTGCAGGTGGGAGCCAAGGAGGGTGACGGGAGATGTAGTGCAGATCTGTGACAGTATTCAGTTTATTCAGATATTTTAGAGCAAAAGTAATATTCAATGTGTGTCTTAGAGATTATATATAAGGAGGGTCTTTCGCACCGAAGGAACCTTTTCATAGTTCCTAGATCTATTGGTGGAATTACTCGGATTTTGGCACGTTCGTACCGCAGGAACTAGGAACAATTTTGGTTCTAGGAACTCCTTTCCTACTAATTTAGCTCCTACTTCAGAGTAGGGTCTAAACCAGCACAATAGGAACTACCAGTGATGTAATGACGAATGACTTTGAGAAAGCGGAAGCGAAACATGATTATGTATTTCTGATCAGCTAGCAACACTGGACATCAACCACACGGCATACGCTAATAACTTTTCATCACTGTCTACTTTCTATGTATAACAACGTATTAGACAGGACTGTTATACAGATCGTAAACTAATGAACACCGAGAATGCAAGTACTCAGCCTCATGTGAAAATTGTGAAACTAAATGTGCGTATTTGGTATGCATAAAATGCTAGCTTAGTCTAAGACTGCAATTATATTCCAGGAGTCTGCCATTTTATTCCAAAAATGTTTAAAATATTATTTCTACAACAGTAATATCCGCCACATTGTGATAATAATACAATATATTGAGATTACATTTGATTTTTCAGAAGAAAAGTGACTTCAGACATGACAAAAAATTACAGAATCTAAATGTGATGCATGTCCATTGTTGCACACTCTTTAGATAAATTAAATACAAAAGTGTAAAGTAGTTTATTTTCTAAACATCCATAGTGTCAAATGAGCCAGCTGAAGAAACAGCCACCATTCAGTGACCATAAAGACTTATGTTTATTGATATAATAAGCATATATATAAATTTGTTGTTGGTTGAGTATAAAAAAAAATAATTAGCAACATTTCATCAAACTGCATAAATCAAGAGTGCTATTTCCAAGAATCAGCATTCTGTCTAACTACTCTGGTGTCTACTGACATATATATATATATATTTTTTTTAGTCTCCTTCAATTGTTTATTTCTATATTTTTGCTGCTGAAAAGAACCAAGCTTTAGGGAGAAGGAAAGAATAAATGCTTACTTCCTGTCAGACATACTTTTTCTTTTCTGCTTGACAAACTTGATTTTACAATGCAAAATATGCAATATGTGCAGCATTTGGATCCATGAATCACTACGGAGAAGAACTGTCATCTCGCACCATGAGGAAGTGGAAGAGACAGAGAGAGAAATAGATGCAAAGAAAATAGAAAACGAAAAGGAGAGAGAATGGAAATCTGGAGCAGGCGTAGGTGGTGTTTAGAGGAATAAATAATTCAGCATCGAGCTGATTGTGTATTTCTACAGTTATACTGTGAAAGGTAGCAAAGTAAGACACAATGATTTTCAAATAAGGACTAATATTATTGACTTATTATTGAATCAAGAAACAGTGGTTTCAAGAAACAAACGTTTCAAAGGCCATTCAAATCCCTAAACTGACCAGAACTGAGGTTTTAAAGAACGACATAAAAATGGTATGAATAGTCGACTGATAGGTGAAATAGAGCTGCAAATACAAAATGGCCAGACTGACTCACCCGTCTTTTCTAAAACACTTACGTGAAGCACAAAAGTGCTTTTGAACAAATTATGAAAATTGATTTCAGTCTTTGGATAATTTTTTGACAAAAACTGTTCATTTTCTATGCAGCACTTTATTTTTATTCAAGGGTTACATTCTTGTAAGTGCTGATAATGTTCATTTCCACTAAGGGGCTTGACAGGTCGAAAAGCATTGATACCAGTGGAGGAAGTATTGAAGTATTGTACTCATGTCATTTAGATGTATTCAATGGCTGATTACATTATAGCCCGATGTGAAGGGCTATTCTTACATTGGACTTTGCCTACTGCACCTCAATAACAATGCAATGAAGTATGTGGCCTGCTGCAATTAACCTCCACTTATCTCCAAAATATCACATTTTTTGAACATTTTTTAATGGCATTTTAACCAGAATGTTATGTGATTTGCTTTACATTAACAAAAAACAACAGGCAGATGTGACACTCTAGGAGTTTGTACTTGAAAATTTCTGAAAATAGAAACATACATTTAAATACGAGACAACAGTCACAGAAATACCACAGGCAAAAAGGGTCCATTGTCTATGGTCAACAGAGTAGTATAATACATGTACAGCTGTCTGTTGGTCCACGTGGCAAATTTGCATGACCAACAGAACCCAATATGAAATCTGTGTGGGGAAATCTCTTGCCCTCCCGCTAAATTTCAAATTGCGTGGATTCCCACTCTTAAAAGTTTCCAAAATGTGTTTTTCATAATGATGCCATAGAAGAACCAGTTTAGGTCCCCCAAAGAACCTTTCAGTGAACCATTCCAGTGTTTCCCACAGGATTTTTGTAAAACTGTAGTGGGGGGACCTTGGTCCTCGAGTCTAGGGAGGTCCGGGGGTATGTTTGTGTTTAGTTAAATGTTTGTACATTTTAAAGTTAAATTTAATCTGGTGCACTTTAAGAGTTCAAAATTAAGAGCTCCAACTCCATAAAGTCTGTGCATTGACTTGAATCTGAACTTTAAAGGGGAACTCAAACCTTTTTTTCTAGCTGTGATATAGTGCCTCAGTCTACATTACACTACATAATAATAATAATAATAATAAGGTTGTTATAATATTATTCCTAGGACTGTCACGGGTGGTTGCTGGCAGACAGATCAAGAAGACGGATAATATCCAACACAAAGGTTTATTAATAAGAGATCCAACAACAAGGCAAACAGAGAGCAACACACAATTAACATTGACGACACCGGACACTGAACTCAAACAAAACTGAACATATCTACAGGTGTTAATGAGGGTGACTGATGAGTGCGCAGCTGAATGTAATTAGTCAAGTCACCTTCATTTATACAGGTCCTTCTCAAAAAATTAGCATATTGTGATGAAGTTCATTATTTTCCATAATGTAATGATAAAAATTAAACTTTCATATAGTTTAGATTCATTGCACACCAACTGAAATATTTCAGGTCTTTTATTGTTTTAATACTGATGATTTTGGCATACAGCTCATGAAAACCCCAAATTCCTGTCTAAAAAAATTTGCATATTTCATCCGACCAATAAAAGAAGTGTTTTTAATACAAAAAATAGTCAACCTTCAAATAATTATGTTCAGTTATGCACTCAATACTTGGTTTTGCAGAAATGACTGCTTCAATGTGGCGTGGCATGGAGGCAATCAGCCTGTGGCACTGCTGAGGTGTTATGGAGGCCCAGGATGCTTCGATAGCGGCCTTAAGCTCATCCAGAGTGTTGGGTCTTGCGTATCTCAACTTTCTCTTCACAATATTCCACAGATTCTCTATGGGGTTCAGGTCAGGAGAGTTGGCAGGCCAATTGAGCACAGTAATACCATGGTCAGTAAACCATTTACCAGTGGTTTTGGCACTGTGAGCAGGAGCCAGGTCGTGCTGAAAAATGAAATCTTCATCTCCATAAAGCTTTTCAGCAGGTGGAAGCATGAAGTGCTCCAAAATCTCCTGATAGCTAGCTGCATTGACCCTGCCCTTGATAAAACACAGTGGACCAACACCAGCAGCTGACATGGCACCCCAGACCATCACTGACTGTGGGTACTTGACACTGGACTTCAGGCATTTTGGCATTTCCTTCTCCCCAGTCTTCCTCCAGACTCTGGCACCTTGATTTCCGAATGACATGCAACCACTGAGCAACAGTCCAGGTCAGGCGCTTCTGCCGCTGTTTCTGGTTCAAAAGTGGCTTGACCTGGGGAATGCGGCACCTGTAGCCCATTTCCTGCACACGCCTGTGCACGGTGGCTCTGGATGTTTCTACTCCAGACTCAGTCCACTGCTTCCGCAGGTCCCCCAAGGTCTGGAATCGGTCCTTCTCCACAATCTTCCTCAGGGTCCGGTTACCTCTTCTCGTTGTGCAGCGTTTTTTGCCACACTTTTTCCTTCCCACAGACTTCACACTGAGTTGCCTTGATACAGCACTCTGGGAACACCCTATTTGTTCAGAAACTTATTTCTGTGTCTTACCCTCTTGCTTGAGGGTGTCAATGATGGCCTTCTGGACAGCAGTCAGGTCGGCAGTCTTACCCATGATTGCGGTTTTGAGTAATGAAACAGGCTGGGAGTTTTTTAAAAGCCTCAGGAATCTTTTGCAGGTGTTTAGAGTTAATTAGTTGATTCAGATGATTAGGTTAATAGCTCGTTTAGAGAACCTTTTCATGATATGCAAATTTTTTGAGACAGGAATTTGGGGTTTTCATGAGCTGTATGCCAAAATCATCAATAAAACACCTGAAATATTTCAGTTGGTGTGCAATGAATCTAAAACATATGAAAGTTTAATTTTTATCATTACATTATGGAAAATAATTAACTTTATCACAATATGCTAATTTTTTGAGAAGGACCTGTATAGCGTTTTTAACAATATGGACTGTTTCAAAGCAGCTTTACAGTGATAAAAGGAAATTAAAGTAACAGAGATTGTTTTGGCTTTACAGCAGCTCTTGAATATTGTCCAGCTAAAGTTAGTTTTTATCGATTTACTTCCTTTGCAAAGATCATTATTTATTAACTTAGGGCCCGCTAACACACGACACCGTTCTAACAGAAAACCCCTAACACGTTCCGGCCTGCTCATTCGCACAGTGCCTGGTGGCTCGAGAACGCAAACCTTGAAATAGGTTCTCTGCGCAAGCTTTAAAAACACAAACCTGTGAAAACAGCGTGCACAATTAGATGGCGTGCACAATTAGTGTCCGTGACAACAAGGCAGGTGATGACAAAACATAAGTCCAAATTAACGTGAATGTGACAATGACAGCGCTAGCCATATTTGAAAACAAATGCACTGAAAAATAAATGAAACTCATTACAAGTCTTGTGAAATGCTTTAATAGTCAACTGTGCAAATGTGAAAATGCGTAACTGCATTCCCAAATGCACGCTAAATTCAGCACATGCACAGATGGAGTTCACTGCATTCATTCAGTGTGAACTCAGACTGTTGCTTATCATTAATATATTGTAAATAAAGTGATAAATTAGTTTTTTTTTTCACAAACAAAGCACTCAAATTGAGGTTAAACCACCGGAGTCACGTGGATTACTTTTATAATGTCTTTACTACATTTATGGGGCCCGAAAATAGTAGTTGTGTAGACTGTCAAACAGAAATCTCTTTGTTTCAAAGATGAACAAAAGACTTACGGGTTTGTAACGATTTGAGTAATTAATGAATGATTTTTTTTTTTTTGGTTGAACTATCCCTTTAACTAATAATGTTAACAAATGACACCTTATTGTGAAGTGTTACCAAAACTTCTTCATGGAACCATATTCCAATAAGGAACCTTTGTTTTTAAGGTTACATTGTAAAAAGACTTTAAAGACAGATTTTTGGAGTTTTGGAGTTTAACAAGAAAAAACGTTTCAGTCTTTTATGGTGTAAAGGTAAAAATTTACACCAAGTAGAAATAGCGATAGATGCTATTTATACTTAATGCAAATAGTGGCAGATACTATTGCACCTTATTGTATTACCTAACAGTATGCAATAATAACAACATATTCAATGCGTATAGGATTATACCCTACCCCTATCTGTTAAACACTTAATTTCTGTTAAACACTTTATTCACTTTAAATACTCATTAGGCACTTTATTTCCACTTCTTGAATATTTTCTTCATTTTTATTTAAAATAAACACCTCTCCAAGCTAATATGCAATGGTAAAAGGGAGAAGAATGATTTCAGGAAAAAGCAGATTCAAACTCGAGTTGACCGCATCAAAATTGAAACCTTACTGCTTTCTAAACTGTATATCCAATCTTATAGCATTTCAGAGCTCATATATATAGTGCACCATGGTAAAAGGTATTGGTATTGCATTTAAACAGAACTGAACTGTTGTTTATTGTTTGCCCCTGTGCACACAGAGCTATATGTGTGTTTTATTGCATGCTGGGAACATCAGCAGGCAATGTAATTGTTCCTAAGGCTTGGCAGGACTTGATTTTGTCCATGGGGAATTCACTGGATCATTGGATCGTTGTCATTTGCTAATTGCTGTGATCTCATGTGAGCGACAGGTTGTCCTGCCCTCACGCCGAAAAACGCGTCATCAAAGAGGAGAGGTCATTGCTAGAGGGAGGGGATGTTATTTTGATTTAAGATTAAGAGGGCACATAATGTGCACGGATACATCATTTATAATGAATACTTCAATATTCCATTTAAAAATAGAATTGTCCATTTTGATTTCATGGTGACTTTATAAAACAAGCAGTCTTGTCCTCAAATCCTATTTGTCTGGTACACTTTAAAATGTAGGCCTATGCATTTGCTTTTGGAAGACATTTTTACCAAGAGCAAGTAAGCAACCCATAATTTTCAATAAAAAGGTCAGTTATCCTTAGACATGCTGTCATGTTACATACTGCTATTTTACCAACACGACCGCATTCCGTCATGTGTCTCTATGCAAGTCTTAAAGGATGAGTTCTTACATATGTTCCCATATGAGTAAACAATATCAGAAACTTTGTGCTCTGAAAAACACTGACCCACTGACAGTGCAAAAATATGTATCTTTATTAATTTATTATGGATTACTACACGAATAGCTTTATTAACTCTTTCCCCGCCAGCGTTTTTGAAAAAAGTTGCCAGCCACCGCCTGCATTTTTGAGAATGAAAAGTTTCATGGCCCCCCTTTTTTTTCTATGAATATATACAATACATCAAAAGAAAGAACAAACCCTCTGCCCTTTAATAATAATAATAATAATAATAATAATAATAATGCATCATGTATTCTTTTTTATCAACACTTGAATGTGGTATAGTTTCATAAAAAAAAACTAAAAACATTTTGAGCAAAAAGCTGAGAAAAATACGGTTTTGTCAAAGACTAAATCCAGATCGGATTCAGAACAATGATCAAAACATAGATGGAGTCGAGCGAGTCCATCAACACCCCCAAAGCTTCACAGACCTATTGCTCATCCTATAGGGTCAACATTTCATTCAGTTACATTTGGTTGTTTTGATTTATATGCTGTTTAATGTTGATGAATGCGTTATTTTACATATGCATCTGCTTGCGTATGATATTGATTGTTTCTGCTGCTTCTTCGCCTGTTTTGATCAGGAGATTCAGTATTCTTTCAGAAGATACGTAATAGCGCCCCCTGCTGTATAACAGTGAAAACACAAAAAGCCGGACATTTCCATCAATGGCGGGGAAGCGTTGTCTCACAAATGACAGAAATTTCAGTTTACCAAGCCCCACAGAAATCTAGCTCTCCTGCAGTACTGCGAGGGGAAAACTGAACTTTTTTTAATACCACACATTCATAAATATACAAACAAATGACTGAATGAATAAATAAAGTCCAAGTAGCGAACTAGCAAACAAAAGTAAACAGTTCCCCCAAATGCAGCCCAACTTTTGCTTAAAAATTCTCACTCCTTGCTGCTATTACGCTTGCTTGTTCACTTGAGCTGGTGTCAGAAACTCGTCTTGCCTCCCCTTTGTTAATCTGCAGTAAACAACACTGTGTCTAGGGAGTTTGCATTGCGTGGGGACATATTTTCACTCCAAAAAAAGTAAAAGGGAGAAAGAAAGCAGGAGAACGAGCAAGGGAGAGCATGATTAAATATGATGCCTCTCACACTCAACAGTGTGCACAATGATAAAAGCTGTTATGACATCCTGTTGACAGGTTAAACCCGCAAATCCAGTTAATTGACATTGCCTCAGATTCATGTTGCCCTATCAGAGATTTTGCGAGTTTCATGTCGTTAGCGTGTGCTTATCTTATTCCCCGGAGTGAGGTCTTGCGTATAGCGATGTTGCCAGCAAAACCTCTATCTTATGTGATATCATGAGTAATCACTCAGACCTTCATTATTCACATTGTTGAGTTATCACATGCTTTTCTTGTACATGCTTTGTTTCTTTCCACTTCAGATGTGGTGGCATCCCTGTGAATTGTACCTGTTTGAATTTTATGCTGTAAAATTATTTATTATTTGTTATATAGAAGAGACCGGGGTTAATTGTCACATAGTTGTTCACTTCATTGAATGTTTCTCAGAGAAAAAAAAAAAAAAAATCAGTATAGGCACATTCCTTAAAGTGTTACTGATTACCACTATAGAGTGGTGCAGGGATGACTTCAAAACCAGGAAGACCAATTCACCACTGGTTCCATCGAGATTTTCCTTTGGGGTTTTTCAATATATTGAGTAAAATAAAGCTTGTGGTAAACATAATTTGATACTTTGACGTTTTGGTCTACAATGTAAATTACACACTCCCATACCGAAAATAAACTTTTGAAGTAGTTGTTTATATTTGAAAATTTATGTTTCTAATAAGTAACTAGATATGACAGTTTGTGGTGTGTGTGCAGTTTAACAGGTGTTTTACACAAAAACGATACTGCATTAAAAACAGACGACAACGTTGTGAAAACGATCCCCGTTCACACGGATTTGTGAAAATGACTTGAAAGGCTGTATTATGCATGCCAGGCCAGTAGTTGGCGATGTCACTGTCGCATATATATGCATGCGCATGACATCATCGTCTTCACAAATTCGATCTCGGTTACTTCACTGTAACCTTATTCCCTGAGAAAGCGGAACGAGATGCTGCGCTGCTCAGCGCATTGGGGAACGTCTTTAATCGTGACCAGATGTGAATATTGTGTGTAACACGTCGATAGAATTGACCCGGAGGTAATATAGCCTCGGTCGTTGACGTCATCGGCACGCACTCGCAACACAAGGCTATAAATAGATGAGCCGCAGGTGCATCATCAGGATATTTTGTCTGAAGAGCAGTCCTGGGACATCTTCAGCACGGCAAAGTAGCGCAGCATCTCGTTACGCTTTCTCAGGGAACAAGGTTACAGTGAAGTAACCGAGATCGTTCTCTTTCGAAAGCTACAATCGATGCTGCGCTGCTCAGCGCATTGGGAACGAGAATACCCACGCCGCCGTGCTTGAATATGTCTGGACCCCCACGGTTGTGCATGTGCTCACAAGAACGCAAGAAGGCCTCAGACACTAGCCTGTGATGTTGACTCAAGGACATGAGAGCCCGGAGTGGCATGAACATCCAAACTATAAAACCTTATGAATGTGTGAGGAGAGGACCAACCTGCCGCATCACAAATCTGTTGCAAGGGGGCACCCCTCGCCAAAGCACTAGATGAGGCGACCCCCCTGGTAGAGTGAGCTCTGAGACCTATAGGCGAAGCTTGACTGCGCGCCTCATAAGCCAAAGCAATTGCATCCCTGACCCAATGAGACATGGTCTGCTTGGTGGCAGCTCCTCCTCTGTTACTACCACCATAACAGACGAATAATTGCTCTGACTTACGCCACTGGCTAGTGCGGTGGATGTAAGCCTGAAGAGCACGGACTGTACACAGTCTATGGATTTCTCCTGCTCCTGCGTTGTAAACGGTGGAGGACAGAAGGCTTCTAGAATGACCGGATGTACAGACGAAAATGGAACCTTAGGCAGGTAATCAGGATGAGGATGCAAAATCACTTTCACCATTCCTGGGGCAAAGTCTAAGCAGGATGGAGAGATAGACAGAGCCTGCATATCCCCAATTCTCTTCAAGGAATTTATTGCCATTAGAAAAACCATTTTGAGAGTCAGAAGTTTATCAGACGCTGATTCTAAAGGTTCAAAGGGGGTTTCAACCAGACCCTCGAGGACTATAGCTAAATCCCACGAAGGGATCTTGGTTTTTACTGGAGGCCTCAGTCGCATGGCCCCACGAAGGAATCGAGAGAGCAGAGGGTGTCTCCCGAGCGCTGCCCCGTCAACTAAGGCGTGGCAAGCCAAAAGACCGGCCACATAAACCTTAAGAGTAGCAGGGCATGTGCCTGTTGATAATTTCTCTTGCATGAAGTCCAGAACTGAAGCAACCTTGCAGTTGACTGGATCTACATTGTGTACCACACACCACCTTTCAAAAACACCCCATTTACTGGCATAACTTTGTCTAATGGAAGAAGCCCTAGCACTCAGAATAGTCTCAATAACAGCAGGCGAAAGCCCAGAGTCCCTCAGTTGGTTCCCATCAGGGGCCAAACATGAAGATTCCACAGGTCGGGCTTGGGATGGAATATCATGGCCTCCGCCTGAGACAGAAGGTCCCTCCTCTCCGGAATCGGCCAAGGCGAGCCGTCGAGGAGAGATATTATCTCCGAGAACCACACTCTGTTCGGCCAACGTGGCACTATCAGCAAGAGGCAAGACCCTTGTTGGCGAACTCTGGCTAGAACTCCCGGGAGCAAAGAAACTGGAGGAAACGCATACAGGCGCATCTTGGGCCATGAGTGCGCCATCGCATCCAGACCCAACGGAGCTGGGTGACTCAGAGAGAAGTAGAGGGGACATTGCGCTGTCTGCTGGGAGGCGAAGAGGTCCACCTCCGCTTTGTAAAATTTGGTCCAAATCTGTTTCTAGATTGGGACCCAAGGCGAGGAACCGGGGTCTGACCCACAGAGATAGTGTACGAAGCCCGCGGCGCGTCACTTTTATTTGCCTTTGAGGATTGGCTCTTGGATGAAATCCTCTGGCTTTTAGCCACAACTGAAATGGTCTCATGTGCAACAGCCCCAGAGGAATCACCGTGGATGCTGACGCCATGAAACCCAACATTTTTTGATACTGACGAACAGTGAGTTCTTGGCCTAGCCTGACTTTGCTCATGGTCTGCTGAATGGTCTCGATTCGAGCGGGAGACATTTGTGCCCGCATCGTGACCGAATCCCAAACAATCCCGAGATAAGTCATTCTCTGGGCAGGAGAAAGAACACTTTTATTGGTGTTGAGTCTCAACCCTAGAGCAACTAGATGAGCTAACACGATGTCTCTGTGTTGGAGCGCCATCTCTTGCGATTGTGGTAGTATCAACCAATCGTCGATGTAATTCAAAATGCGAATGCCCTGGAGTCGTAATGGAGCCAGTGCTGCATCCATGCATTTTGTGTATGTGCAGGGTGACAAGGCCAGGCCGAATGGAAGAACCCGAAACTGGTACGCTTCGCCCCCGAAAGCGAACCTCAGGAATTTCCTGTGTTGTGGCAATATTTCTATATGAAAATAAGCGTCCTTCAGATCGATCGTTACAAACCAATCGTGATGTTGAATTTGTGTCACGACCGTCTTGACGGTTAACATCTTGAACTTGAGCGCTTTGACTGTACGGTTTAAGCCTCGAAGATCTAAGATTGGACGCACCCCCCCATCCTTTTTTGGGAACCAGGAAATATCTGCTGTAATAGCCTGACTCTCTCTCTGGAAGAGGAACATGTTCTATGGCCTCTTTGCTCAGAAGGGTTTGCAGCTCTTGTGACAGTACATGCATCAGCTCCGGTTTCATGGAGGTGAAGACCACGCCGTTGAAACGTGGAGGACGACGAATAAATTGAATTCTGTATCCTATCTGTGCTGTGCTTAATACCCACGCAGAAATGACCTGCAGCTTGATAAGCTTTTCCCACGATCGCTGATGTTGTTCTACACGGCTTCGTGGGGAGGGTAGGTTTCTTTAACGAAGATGCTGCGTCAGGCGAGAGATAGCTCGCGAGCGTCTCTTCAACCTGCGGCATCTGCATATCCCCGCAACTTCGCACCCACGATAGTCGAAAAAGTCGAAGTTGAGGGTACAAAGATGCGTGAAGTATATGGTTTACTCCATGACTTAGATAGTTCGTCATGGAGGTCCTCGAAAAAGGGGAGAGACTGATGTTTTGGTCCCTCCCCCCTGCCACCGGACAGAAACCTATCCCCTAACTTAGACTGTTTGGGGGTCTCTTGTTCGCGTGGCCAGTCAAGCTGTAATCTGGCCACCCCGCGAGTAACCGCCTCTAGCAATTCCTCGACAGATCTCTTTTCACGAGAGGAATGCTCAGAGGCTGGTTGCTTGCGGTCCGAAGACCCAAGAGATACATCATCCCCCTCGTGAGTCGAAGAAGCACCGGAGCGAGCTTCGAAATCACGAGAAGGGATGCGTGGATCTGGTGACGCAGCAAGCGAAAGGGACGGACCCTTCTCTTGCTCGTCATGCAGATCCATACGAGAGCCCCACGATGATAATGCGGGTGCGGACTGTAAATAGTTCAGACGGGAGCGAAGCATTTTAACTGTGAGCTGGTCACAATGCTTGCACCCGCCCTTCTCTATAGCCAGAACCGTGTGCTCTTCCCCCAAACAAACAAAACAGTAATCGTGTGTATCCAGCTCAGACATGGGACGGGAGCATGGAGGAACACAACGCTTACTATTTTGTTGGCTCATTTCTCCTCTTTTTTACTTTCAAAAACTCTTTGATGTAGCGTAAGAGAAAAAGATTTTGAGAAATGAGAAATTTTCTGCACACTGCCTGACAAAACTAACTCCTAACAAAGATCTGAGAACAGATGAGAGATAAAGAGAGTGTTTGCGTTCACACATGCACAGAATGGTCTTAAGACAAAAGACCTGATGATGCACCTGCGGCTCATCTATTTATAGCCTCGTGTTGCGAGTGCGCTATATTACCTCCGGGTCAATTCTATCGACGTGTTACACACAATATTCTCAGCTGGTCACGATTAAAGACGTTCCCCAATGCGCTGAGCAGCGCGGCATCGATTGTCGCTTTCGAAAGGGAACTTCACAAATTCACGTTTTTGTTGTTTGAGGGCCCCAAAACGCCGTTGTCGTGTAAATGAGGCAAAAATGCATAAACAGTTTTTAATTTTCAGTTGAATATGGTTTCGTCTTGGAAAACTAGAACAACCAAACCTGCTGGAGAAAATATGCATTTGCTTAATTAGACTTTTGATTCAGAACCTTACAGTTACTGAGATCCAGAGTTTGTGAAACATCACCGTGTGACAACTAGCCCCGGTCTCCTCAATAAGGTGTAAATCTCTTTTTCACATTATTTTATGTGGCAAATTTATGCCAAATCACGTATTGCACTGGAGATATTTTTTCATCTTAAATCAAAAATATTTCAGTGGGAGCTGCTGTCTGTCACAGGTATGACAACCTGATGTAATCTTTTTAGATTTTTCTTCTTTGAGGGATCAACTGAAATGCAGATGAGAAAGATCTGAAGTGGGAGAGATTTTTCCCCCTTCCAACATATTGAAAGACAGTAAAATAATAAAATGAATGTTTAATAAAATGAGTTGAATAGTAGCCTAAGTCTAAGATGTATTATAAACTGCTAATAGATTTTTTTAAACCACTAGGGTCCTCCTTTTGTCATAGTGCTCATGACATCAAAAAAAGCAACTGTCAAAAAAAGTCTGGATGTGTACTTTTTTTTTTTTTAAATCTGAACACAATTGTACTGAAAATGTTCAATTGACGTGGATTGGATTGCCGTGAATAGTAGGCCCGTGATTGGCTCTTTGTTATGTTTACTCAATGCTTTACATTATTGTTTTAGAAGCAAATATTCATAATTGTGAGCTATTCAAATTCTTTTACATATCATGTAATTAATTTGACTTTGACTTTAATTTAATCATTTGAAAGCTCTAAATAAATGTCTAAAAATCCCTTCTCCTGCATTAGTTTGACATTCACAAAAAATACAGTAATATCACTCACTAACCATAATGTTTCCTCATTCTACAGATGCTTCCTCATCCTCACCTACACCTGGCCAGAAAGTTGACTTTGAGCCTGCATGTGAGAAATGTTTGTGCCGTCTGCTAATTAAATATGTGAGTATTTAAAAACAAGCACCAGCTGTAAATAGCATGAATGTCTGTCCCCGGGGAAGCTGCCAAGCTGTTCTCTTTCTCGTTTCTCACGAGTCACAAACAACGATTTCAAGGAGTCTCCCGTCTCTGTTACAGGGGATCCAGTGTTATTTGTACAATCAGATTTTTTATGGGAGGCAGAGAACGCTGCACTCGGAGGATACAAAGGGATAGTGTCCCAGAAGGCTGTGTGTGTGTACAGCTTTTCATTAATAAGGGCACCTTGCACCATTCTCAGCTGTACTCTTTATTCACTCTCTAAATGTTTCTTCGCAGCATTTTGATTCATTCTATTTCAACCATTTCATTTGCACCACAATTAAAACAACAAATCATTTAATATTTTATTAGCTACACTGATATTTCATCAACATACCGTATGATATTATTTTAAGTTCTGTAGAGTAATTCATAGTGCACCTTTCCCTCTAAATATTAGATATGAAATCAAGAGCATTTTTTCTTTTATATTTCAATGGTGCCACTAGTGTCAACAAACGGAATTGCTAAAATCACGAGTCTTTTAAAACAGGTTTACCTGAACAGCAATCTTCTGATACAAATGGGTCATAATGGGTCGCCCGCCAAGTGATGAACGTATTATTACACATATAGATTAACACTAAAGGATAATTTTATAATAAATAATCATGAATAAATTATTCATACAGAACAAATGACAGCCACTAGTTTTGGAGGGAATATATTATGAATGGCTTAAGGCTAAAATGTTAAACAACATAAATCATTATTTCTCACTTATTTAGCTGTCGATTCAATATAGGAGGTATTTAGTATGAACCATTGATGATTCTGACTTTGTCACAGACGAATAGTTTTGATCAGAATACATCACATTCATCACATCAGATCTGAAAGCCTGCATATACCCCTGTGTGGCTTTCCATTGGAAATGACTGACTTCTGGTGTCTAGCTGTTTGCTGAAGTAGTGAAAAGGTGGTTTAAATCGCTTGCTTATGGCTAAGATGGGATCGGAGAAAGTATTTTAACATTGAAAAATTACACACATTACTTTTAAGTGGTTCTTTGTTTATCCGCTGTAGGGAATGGGACAGATGGCATTTAAATAAGATTATTCAATCTTAGTGAATTTGTAAATTGTGTCTGCTTTATGGTAGAAACAAAGGGGAGAGAGAGAGAGAGAAAGAGGCAAGACTTTGTGGCAAAGATGGATCTACTTAATTTTTTTTTGTTATTGTAAAGGAAAATACCATAAAAATACAACAGTAAATTCAATATTTTAAAGGGTTCATTCACCCAAAAATGTAAATTCTGTCAGTAATTACTCACCCTCATATCGTTCCAAACCCGTAAGAGGTTCATCTTTAGAACACAAATTTTTGATTCCTCCATAGACAGCAACGTCATTGCAACTTTCAAGGTCCAGAAAGGTAGTAAAGACATCGTTAAAATAGTCAATGTTAATAAAGAGTTTCAAATGCAATGTTATGAAGTGATGAGAATACTTTTTGTGCAAAAATAACGACTTTATTCAACAATTTCTCAGCAATGTTACAATGACGTTGCTGTCTATGGAGGGATCAGAAAGCTCTCAGATTTCATCAAAAACATCTTCATTTGTGTTCCGAAGATGAACATGTTGTGGGTCTTATGGGTTTGGAACAACATGAGGGTGAGTAATTAATGACAGAATTTTCATTTTTGGGTGAACTAGGCTAACCCTTTAAAAGAAAAGACTGTTTTGACTCTCTGTTTTGATGGTGTTTTGTGTTTGGGTAAAATTGTGCCCTGTTTTTAGTCGCCATATAGACAAAGAGGTGTTCTTTTTTTAAAAATTGTGGGTACTTGCCCTAGAAACAAGCATAAAATGTGATTACAGACAACTGTGACTAAGATGAGGGTTGTGGACATCAGAGAATGTGAGAACGACTTTAGCTCTATGTTTTTACCATGATTTTCAGTCTGATGATGATCATTAAAACCCGAACACACCCAGAAGCTCACATGCTCTCTGACTGTAAGAGATTTACATATCCTATTAAACACACACTCAGAACGAGCCCCTCTCCAGCTTTGAGGAGTGTTCAAGTCGTGCAGCGAGGCGCACTCCGCAAGCTGAGCCTCCCACTCTCCGGCACTGCCAAGTGCGTCATCCCCTCTCCCCTCTCGCCCTCTGGCCCTGGAGTGGCCCCTCAGCCCTTGACTCTGGATACATCCACACAAGAGCCTGTGTAGGACTGTTTAATGTACACTGTGACCAATTATCTCCATTCGATTAGCTTCCATAATAATTGATTCTGTAGAAGTCAGAAAGCACCAGGCGGCGTGTCAAGAGATCCTGAAAAAAGAAAGTTACTTTTCCCCCCGCACTTCCACAATTTTTTCGTTTTTCTGTATTAATGTGGCAGTCAGACTAATTTATCAACTGCAATTTTTGAAGTGCCCTTGGGAAGAAAGTTGTTCGTCATCGCATACTCCCGAATTATTAGGTGGATGGCTCTGAAAACGCAGCAATGTTCTTAACATTACTTCCTGTAAGGATGGTTTCATAAACACACGCCAATTTATCACAGACGATAAAATAGCAGAACACATTTTCGTTTTATTATTTGGGCTCGTGTGTTCTGTTTGCAACATTCATCTTCTGTGTGTTCAGGTGTCACTTAGTGCTCTAACTTAGCAGACTGCTGAGGGCACAGATCCTGCTGATGTGGACCTCTTTTACTGAGCATTTTTAGTTCTTATAAAACACTCCTGTAATTCCTCTTCTCCTCTATCCACCTCCGGATGTCTATAAGCCATTTTAAGCCCCTCTCCGGGGTGGCATTACCAGGGATAGTGGTTCATTTGTTCTGTTTACGGCAGGGATGTCCAAACTTATATTCAGGGACTAACATTTGAGACCAGTCCAGTGGAACCAGCACCTGATTTGGGAGCACTGCACTGCACCTCACATATAATATCAATAATGTTATGTTGTGTACCTTGGAAATGCACATTTGATAGTAGCTTGAGTTGACAGTATAGCTGTAGCTGGGTGTTGGGGTTGGGGGAAAATCAGACATTGCACTACTCACTACTATGGTAAAAAGTAACTACATGGTATCTAGAATGGCTTTATGGTAATTAGTCCAGTATACACATTTAGTATGACTATAAATGAACAAGAATGCTAGCTAATAACAAACATTTTTGTAATTTGGCCTATATTTCATAACTTAATGTATGTATAAATACATGGTAAATTTCCTTCTAACTGGATCGTTGTGGCACAATGTTTCTCTTGTTTTCCACGTCAGTATTGTTGAGAATGTCAGGGTTGTTTTATCCGGCTTAACTAGAGAGATGTTTGAGGTTAATTTCAGAGACCTCTATGCCAAACTGCTGTTCAGACGACCAGTAAAAATCAGATTTTTTTTGCATATCCAGATAGGTTTGTGAAATTATGAAAGCATTTTATACTTTTTATTTGATCTGATTCAACCCCCTTTTGGAGGTGTACAATATATACCCGTCTCCTCTATCGCTGAGTTTTTCTTGTGCCACCCAGAAGTTCTGCAGCGTGACTCGACAGGGCGCTTATTTGGAAAGCAAGATATGATGCACCTCCATTTTTCCAGCATCTGCTTATCAAATTGTTGTCAGTTTACTACGACAGCTGGCCTAAAATATAGTGCTGTCACCTTGTGTTGACATTGCACAACTGCATGATTTGTAAATGATGCATGGCGGGTCACATATTTTAATAGATAAGCTGCTGGCCATTTGAAATTCGTCCCCGGGCCGGACTTTGGACGCCCCTGTTTTACTGTTTAGCTCAGGCCTGATACACTTCATTTCACAGAGGGCGAAAAGTTTTTCACTTCTCTTCTGTAACATCTTGTTGGGATAATTCTCGAAAATTGTACCGTAAACAATTGCATCTGTATTTCTTGCGAAATACTTGGTGCCGATTGATATTATTGAGACCTTTTGAGCAGATTTTCTTGCAAAATTAGTTCAATGAAATCTGGGCCTGATTATGAGTATAGCAGTTTATATATAGGCAAATCTGTAATACATATTGTGCAAATACTCTCAAAATAGGTTCTTTCAGTTGTGACTTTCGATTAGAGAGCCTTCGTCACTTTGTACACTTCTGTTAAAAGTTGGGGTCAGTAAGAAATTAATACCTTTTTCAGCAAGGAGGCATTAAATTGATCAAAAGTGTTAGTAAAGACTTTTAAATTCTTATAAGCAATTTCAACTTAAAATAATTAAGTTGTGAAAAAAAGATCACATTTTCCAGAAGAATATTAAGCAGCACAACTTTTTTCAATATTGATAATAAGAAATGTTTCTTGAGCACCAAATCAGCATTATAATGATTTCTAAAGACTTTCATGTGACACTGAAGACTGAGTAATGATGCCGAAAATTCAGCTTTGCAATTACGGAAATTAATTCAATGTTTTAAGTATATTCAAATATAAAACGGTTATTTTAAATTGTAATAATGTTTGCCAATATTACTGTTTTTACCATTTTTTTTAATCAAATAAATGAAGCGTTGGTGAGCATAAGAGACTTTCACAATACATTCTGAACCCTCAAACTTACTGTACTGTAGATGCAAAAGTTAGTGAGAGAATTATACAGTAACCTGCCTATGGAAATGATCAGTATTATGAATAATGCTAAATAATATTTCTCCTCACATTTAATTTGGGCAGGTATGGTGAAGTGTTACAGCTACATCAGTAGAATATGTGCATAAATTGTCCATTTTACATTACATTTTTGCATTCAACTTAACCTGGCAGTATATGACTGGGCTATAATGTAGCCCAGTTAATGTGTGAAACACATCTGTCTGAGACAACTTATGACAATGCTGCTTTTCAGATATAAATCTTATAATATTAGTGTAAAGTAGAATTGAAAAATTAACATGAATACCTTTGGTTTGTCTTTTGCTTTATTAACAGCAGAACTCGAGCTCGACAAGTTTGTGTAAATCCTGATGATCATGTTCTCTAGCATGAAGTGAGAATGATCCAAAGAACATCTTGACTTGAGCTTCAGTGGAAACGGATGTGACTGTCTACACAGAGTCCCATGATAATTGTCACAAATTTGCTTATGTCATCATGTAACCTCATGGTGCAATCAGACTTTTGGACCTTACAATATGTAGTCCAACCAAGATTTCACAGATCCTAATCATAGGTCCATCGTTTCCTTGAATTGCTTTATGAGATCCACTTGTGCTCCGAGTCTTGAACAGCTGCTTTTCCCGATCGCTACTTTTTCTGCTGTCACATTCTGCTGATTATGTCACATTCTCACCCAGCTTGTCAGAATCACTCCCACCTTGGACCCAAGGGTGGATCCACAGCCAATGGCCCCTCCTTTCAAATGTATTTAGCCAGCATCCCCTCCTCTTCCTCCTTCCCTCCTTTCCCTCTTCTCGCAACATTTCTCTGATCCATTCATTGACTCCATCCTCTTCCACAGCTTTGGAGATCTTAGACATCTGGCTTCCTGGGATTAATCTATTTGAGATTAACCTTATATCACCAACCTCCACAGCACACTGACAGATAATTTTGCTTCATAAGCAATTAAACAGTAATGCCACAACTATTATTTTTTAAAGAGAACGATTGTGATTGGATCTCTTTAAACTTGCAATTTTAAAGGTTCTTAATTTTGTTTTGGAGGTCTCCTGCAACAGGTTTACATGCACACAAGGTCAAAAAACATTTACATTTTATCATAATATACATAGCACATCACCTCTTTTTTCACAGTGTCTGAAACGGTTCGATAAAAGATTTGGGGTGCTTCTCAATATCCCTCCTTATCTCCTCTCTCCTCCGTCCTCCATCCTATGACCCGGAAACCGATCGAGCTCAGCCATCTTGAAGGACATCTCAATTCTCTAACTGCACCGCGAGAAGGCAAAGGTCGAGGAGTGAGGAGCTTCCTGAGGAGTTATGAGCGAGGATACACCGGTGTATCCTTTGCGGAAGAGCTTTATTGACTAAATGTGAATCATGTATAAATTCTCCTCCCCCTTCACATCGGTCACAATCATTTTAATTTATACTTTACCCTTGCAGTTTATATAAACCACACATCTCACATATTTCAACAGGGTATCTTGCTTAATTATTGTTTATTATGAACATCTTAAATAACCAAACTAATACAACACAAGGGCAGATCCTTTGAGCGCAGCTGTTGACGCTATGAAGTGACGCTAGTGATCAAGTATTCCAATGTATAAAAAAGCTTTCATTCGATTCCTCCGTCCTCATTTTCTTTCCTTGCAGCCTTCCCTCGCATCCTACAGGGGGTGGAGCTGAGACGCGAGGAAAGGAAGCGAGGATGCACAAATAAGAATTGAGAAGCACCCACTCTTTCTAAACCCCTCTTTTCCCGAGAGCCTACTCTGCTCTGATTGGTCAGATGGTCCAGTCTGTTGTGATTGATCTACCGCATACAGCGTGTGTCAGAAATGAAAAGCTATTACCATATGTGAATTTTGAAGACCATAGGCTGGCATTATGCAAATCTGTTGCAAACTTATGTAGGTTTGTAACAGGAAGACTGGAATTGCTGACGACTTTTGTCAGTTGTTTTAGGAGCTTATTTGTTGTGCACTTTGATCTTTTAACTTTGCAGACCTTTTACTTTCACAAACAGCTATATTACACAGTACAAGAAGGTAATATTAAAAAAAAAAGAAAAAAAAAGAAGAAAAATTGTAATCTGCAAGACTGCATTAAAATGATCAAAAGTGTCAGTAAATACATTTATGATGTTGCAACAGATTTGTATTTCAAATAAATGCTGGTCTTTGGGTCTTTCAGTTCATCACAGAATCGTGAAAAAAGAATTACCCCAAACATTTGAACTGTGGTATAAAGTCAGAATGAAAGTGTCTTGGAACGTTTTGCATTCGTTTTTATTTATTTTTGTCTTTTAAATGCCCTTTTTATATAGAGATGTTCCATATCTCTTATTTTAGATTTCCCAGACAAAGATTTTTTAATCTCTGCCCTTAAATTCTGAAAATCCATCGTAAAAAAATAAAAATGCAGAAAATCTAAACTAACAGTTAAATAAACATAAGCCATTTACATTTTTATGAAAAAACTTGTTACACAATGTAGCCTACTTGGTTAACAAGGAGCTCAGTGAAGAGCTTGAGATGAAACAGAACAGATTATTTATATTATGCATCATTTAGAACAGCAGAATTTGTTTACATGATGTTAAAATGATTTAAAATTTAAATTTAAAATTATCAAGTTAAAATTTGATAAGTTTGTCATACAGTGTCATACAAATAGGACAGTCTTTGTGGATTACATAAACTAATGCGGATGTAAAAATTGTTTTAAATGAGTTTAAAGGAGCCCACAGGGGCAAACATGGCCATAGTTGAAGAAACACTCTTATTGAACAGATGCCATTGAAATGCTCTGTTCAAGAAACATAAATACTGCCAGAGATTCTGCTCTCCTGTGTCATTAAACAAACTCTTGACACTGTAGTCTTTATCACTGGTAGCAGTGATGCCATGTAGGACCCTATGGAGAAAAGCTAGTAGTGCTTGTTGTGGGGAAACAAGGCCAGCTCCCTCAGAGATCATAAAAAAGAACACTTAAAACTTGACAATAGCTTTTTTGACTTTTGCAGCAAGTTGGTTATTTTCTCTCTCACTTCATCTCTTACTTTCTTCTTTTACGCTCATGTTGAGGTCCAAGCTAGTGCCCGGTTTCCCAGGCAAGGCTTAAGCTTAGTCCCAGACTAAACGGACACTGACATATTTTAAAATATGTCATTGCCATTGTTTTGCCTCAAGATGCACATCAGTAATGTTTTTTTAAAGAGACTATGTGTAGTTTTTTAGGTAGTTTATTATCTAAAATCAATATTTTTATTTATAAATATGTCCTCAATGGTGTACAAATACCTCTGCCAATTATCTGATTTATCCTCGTAAACGAAGAATTTATTATCTGTATATACATGGGACAGGTAAGTCCACGGAGGCTGCCATGTAGTTCCGCCATCTTGAAAAACTATAATAGCAGAGAGGGTCAAAAAGTACTAGGTCAACACGTTTCCACAACGCGTTTTCGTTCAGAGCCAGCGTCACGTAACTGAAAGCAGCAGTGAGGTGCAGAGCAGTGGGAGGCGCTTGTCACTGCCCCGGCAAGTCTAAAAGTCTGCATTGCTTCTCTTCTCTGCCTTTGGAAACTTTCAATTCTATCAAGATCGTCTCTTGTAGCTGCCGGGCATCTTTGTCGTCGTGGTATTGACTCTCGCTCTCCTCCTCTTCCTCGTCGTCCACCTCCTCGCCTAGACGACAGCGCCGGATGATTCTGTCAGCATTAAAGACTTTTAAAATAATTTAACTCACTTGTGTTGAATGCGTTCTGTTTGTGATCCGATGTGGATTCTGATCACCGTAAAGGTAGAAATATTCATACGCGATGCAAAAGACTGCGCGCTAACCATTAACCATAGTAACCATAGTAAACGCTTGAAGATACGCATAGTAAAAAAAACATAGTAATCTTTTGAGGAAATCTGACCAATCATAAAGGCTATCACAATCATGTTTTTATTTTTTCTGTCAGATAGCCTACGTCTCGTCTCTTTATACCGGACTATCATAAAATAACGCAACTTTTTTTTCGGTAGCTTCCTTTTTTTCTCTGACTGAAAATATCTAGCCTACCGGGAGTCGAGAGAGTGCTAAGTTAAAGCTCCTCAGGTCGTATTATTGGTGGCATATATCTGTAGAAATTATCATTCTGTGATATATGTCCTGTAATTACCAAATATAAACAGAAACAGACGCGACTGAAGAAGTAAGTGTGTCCTCTTTCGTGAAACATAACGGTAATTTATTTCTGTGTGACTAATGTGCAATTTTGACATATATTAATTCATGATCAATGTATCACTTTTTATTGTAGACCTGTGGTAAAACCTCGATGCTTGGGTTTTAAATATTCAAGTAAACAACAAAAATGCCAGCAAACGGTCGCTTTTATCATGTTTGTTTTGCAATGCACGCTGTTTCCAGTGATTTCTTTCTGATTCGTTTTCTGATAAAACTTCCATTTGTTGGTGAAATGATGGGTTAGTGTGACGTTGTTCCAGAGAGGCGTGTTACGGGCGTGTTTTAGTGAAGCACTGCGGAGCTTCTGGCCCAACAGTGGAAAATATTGGTGCTATTAGCCCGGCACGGCCGTTTAAAGCCCTGGCTCGCACTGGCCCGACAGTGGAAACACGGCTACTGATCAACTGCCTCTCTGTCCTCTCCCTCTTTCTCTTTCTCTACCTACTGTTGAATCATCTGATGATGATATCTAATCTAACAATGCACGTACTTCAGAAAATATAACGAATAAAGAAGGCATAAATACTAATTACAATAGTTAATGTTTTTCACAGTCAGTAATTCATACTGTAACATTAGTTTGTTCGTTGTCAAGTTGCAGTTTGTTTGAAATAACAAACCTGTTCACCCAATGGAAAACTCTACGAAGTGCTATTAGAAGACATCTTTTCATAGCTTTTTGGTACATAATGGCTACCGTAGATGCAACACGCATTTGAAAAAGCGAGGCGCTGTAGAGCACAATTTGTTTGAATGCAAAATACAATTTCACCCCTAGATGGGAGTAATTCCTACACAATGTCCCTTTAAAGGCGCATTTAAAAAAGCTACTTAAATGTCCTAATTTAACTAATGCCTACTCCTGGCTTAATCTCAGCCCTTTTTGAAGAAATGTGTACTATTTGGTCACACTTATATATTAGAGGTGTCTGTAACTACCTTGTCCTTACTTAAAGACGCAATTTGTACAATTTTAATATCCAAAAACCAGTAGAACAATGTTATATATTTTGTTGACTTCTGTACTTGCATTATCCCAAATGTTTCCAACAATGTTTAAATCCAAAGAAATCAGCAATTTTGTGTCGCCTGTCGATGATGTCATATCCGAGTTACGCTTGATTTCCAGTTTTACTTTTGGAGAAAACATGGAAACAGCAAAGACACCTTAATATATTATGTTTTATTAGAAAGGCGAGCAACTGTTTGGATACATTTATAAAGAGAAAACAAATCATTGTTTTATTGCTTAACATGGTTATTATTGTTTGAATCATTTGTTTTCTTGATATACCACGAGTACCATGTTTTTACCATGCCTCAGAGACACTACTATGTTGTCAGTTGGCTAACACGGCATAATCAGAGAGAGCTTTCTTCATCATACAATATATTTTAAAATGAATTGCATGTCAGCTTTTATTAATATAATAAAGTTCAACAAGTCTCTCATAGTAGCCATAGAGCGAACGCAGGATTAGTATGATTGTTTTAACCATGTAAAACAGCACTGCGTTACCCCGCATATGCAATGAAAAGAGCGGAAGTGGCCGACTGCAGCATAAGCATAATAAAAGCTCCGGACTCTCTCATCAGCATTCGCTCCAATGGCCTCGATCTTCCCCTACGGCTCTTGGCCGCCCTGCTTCATACGACAATAACGTTAATAAAATGTTAATACATTAGCTGAAGGCAGGTACACACAAGAAACACCAAACATCAACTAACAAACACTGACTAAAACATGGGGCTATTTATGCACAGAGGAACTAACAAGATAACAAGGGAACAAGACACACCTGGGGATAAAATCAAGGAGAACCAATGAACAAAAGAATTACAATCAGACTACGAAAAGGACACCACACAGGAAGTAACTTAAGAGTCCAAACAAGACTTTGGGCTTGTTCGACTTGAACCGGCGCTGCACAGACCGATCGGTTAATGACGTCAAAGTACCGCGAGAGTGATTAGAGAGCAGACTGCTCGTATGCTTTTGAATCACTCTCGCTGTATTTTAATGTCATAAACCGATCGGTCTGTGCAGCACCAGTTCAAGTCAAACAAACCTATTGGTAATTTATACCTGAGACCCCCCCCCAACCCTTTAAGAATGACTTCTAGACGCTCACAGGCCAAAAAAACCCAGAAATAAAAGGAGGAGGTGTTGGAGGAGAGGCGGAATAGGGGGAGAGATGGAGGACCACCACTGCTGGGCTTGAGGGTGCTGGGACTGCTTGGCTTGAGGGTGTGCTGGGGCTGCTGGGCTTGAGGGGGCTGGGACTGCTGGGCTTGAGGGGGCTGGGACTGCTGGGCTTGAGGGCGTGCTGGGACTGCTGGGCTTGAGGGTGCTGGGGCTGCTGGGCTCGCGGGTGCTCGCGGGTGCTTGCGGGTGCTGGGACTGCTGGGCTTGAGGGCGTGCTGGGGCTGCTGGGCTCGAGGGTGCTGGGGCTGCTGGGCTCGAGGGTGCTGGGACTGCTGGGCTTGAGGGCGTGCTGGGACTGCTGGGCTTGAGTGGGTGCTGGGACTGCTGGGCTTGAGTGGATGCTGGGACTGCTGGGCTTGAGGGCGTGCTGGGACTGCTGGGCTTGAGGGGGTGCTGGGACTGCTGAGCTTGAGAGGTGCTGGGATTGCTGGGCTTGAGGGTGTGCTGGGACTGCTGGGCTTGAGGGTGTGCTGGGACTGCTGGGCTTGAGGGTGCTGGGACTGCTGGGCTTGAGGGTGCTGGGACTGCTGGGCTTGAGGGCACTGGGACTTCTGGGCTTGAGGGCACTAGGACTGCTGGGCTTGAGGGCGCTGGGACTGCTGGGCTTGAGGGCGCTGGGACTGCTGGGCTTGAGGGCGCTGGGACTGCTGGGCTTGGGATGCCAGTTGCTCGTGCCGACATCAGCGGAAGATCTGCCACACTGGATAGCAGTCTCTTCCACCCTAAAACTAATCCAGTGGCCAGGATGGTAATGTCCTGTGATGGTGTCTGTATAAAGCCCTGCAGCCGGAACTTGCCTAAAATAAGAAAAAAAAAAAGTCCAAGCAATGACCCTCCTACGGTGAAGGGGGAGCCGCTCAGCTGCAGAGCCCAAAAACTCTGTCCAGGACCATCTATGGAAAGTTTTGCTTTTTGATGTTCGTTGAGTCGTTGATGTTCGTTGAGTTGCAAAGTTACTTATAGTGAACCTTCTAAATAAATGTTACAAAAAAATAGTTTGGAACAATGTACAGTACTTATTGTCTTCATGTTGTATTGTATTTTGCTGCTACTGAGGTGGGATGTGGATGCGGTTAGAGAGGTTTATTGGTATGAGTAAGGGTGGGTTAAGGGGTAAGAGAGGGTCAACAGTGTAATTATACTGTAGATGTAATTATAGAAATGATTTTTAAACTACATGCAAGAATTAAAAAAAAAAGTACAATGTAAAAACGTCATATGTGCATTGTGTTAAATGATTAATTTAAATGTTGGTATATTCTGCTTAAATACAATATAAAGTTGCCCCAAATACTTTATTTATTTTTAAATATTTTTCTAAATATTATGTTTTAGACCTTTTTCTTCATTCCAAGTAATTTCCAATTGAGGAAATTCCCAATAGAAGGTTTTGTTTTCAGTAAACTTCTGGGAATGATTTAGTTCCCAATCTATAGCTAAATAACACACACACACACACACACACACACACACCACGTTTCCCAGAGAAATACATTTGTCCACAAACCCTTTGAGTGTGAAAACAAGTGAACTTTCATTATTGCCGATTCTGTCTAACCCACAAATAACTTCACATGCGAGACAGGATGATTGATACTCTTCATCACCCGGCCTCTCTCTCTCCTCCCCCTAATTTAATTCCCAACAACTGCCATGGCCCGTCATCCATACCAAATTGTCTCACCAATGGAGCAGCCCCTATTGATCGACAGTAATAACACAAATTCTCCTGATACATCCATGCTCAGTGCTGATGCAACAATACTAGCTCACAAAAAGGAAAACAATTCATAAAAGTATTAAAAAGAACAAATTGATTTTCTGATCAACAAATCAATCAGTTTTTCTCTGAAAATGTGCTTTATTTTAACTACTTGAAGGAAAAGCAGGCTCGCTGATCAGATCATAGCAGAAAGCGCCAAACATCCAGAGATGAATGTGTGCAGTATATCCCCTCATTAGAATGTCTATCGGCCCCATGGCCTTCCTCCCACAATGCCCCGTGCCTCTTTTGGAGGTTACCACGTCAGCATCCTAGTTTTGCTCCTTAATAGTCATCAAATTTTCTATCCACAGTGGTATAATCGAAGCAGATGAAGATGCTTTTGGACTCTGATCTAAGCAGTTTTTTTGCTCGAAAGGAAGCCCAGTAGCAAACTCCAGTCCTGTGTTTTCTGCCGTTGAGCAGCCTTGATCACTCTCACCCTGCAGTCTGTATATTTTTCAGCAAGGCCTTATATTTACCACATCAAAGACGTTGCAAATTGCTCTGTAATTCAGGTTTGGAAAATTCTGCCACTAATGCAAAAAATCCCAAAAGTCTTAATTTCCCAAGAAAGTGGTGTGTTTATCTTGAATTATTATAAACAGAGGGCCTTGTTTGTATTTTGTTCATGAAATAACGTTTTTGCTGAAGGTGTTAAAAATGGGTCCTTGTCGACTGTGCCCCCTCTGATTTCATCTTAGGCTCAATGAGATGTCAACCCCCCATGATGCTTTGCTCAAACTGCTAAGCTCAGCAGAGAGTGACATACATCAGCACACAGTTGCATGGCACATTAGGGCTTTTCACACTGCACTTAACCACGAGTTAACGTTGTCCTAAACACCGCTTTTAACTCAGAGTAAAGAAACATTTCACTCTTGCAATTTAGAAGTAAGGGTTAGCACAGCTTTTTACCCCAGATTATGAAACTCTGCTCCTGGAGCAGGATTAGTGCTGCTTTTGCGATGTTAAACCCTTAACTTGTGAAAGGATCCAGTGTTAGAACGTTACAGTTATATGCTTAGCAACAGGTAACAGGCAGCCAGTATATATCTCTCTCTCTCTGTGTGTGTGTGTGTGTGTGTGTGTGTGTGTGTGTGTGTGTGTGTGTGTGTGTGTGTGTGTGTGTGTGTGTGTGTGTGTGTGTGTGTGTGTGTGTGTGTGTGTGTGTGTGTGTGTGTGTGTGTGTGTGTGTGTGTGTGTGTGTGTGTGTGTGTGTGCGCGAGAGTGTGTGTGCTTGAGTGTGAGTGCGTGCTTGCGTGAATGTGTGTGTGTGTGTGTGTGTAGGTATATGTGTGTTTTTTACATAAAATGTATATACAAATGTATAAGGTATTGCAGGTTAAATAGAAATTTAAAAGGTTTAAAGGTTTAAAACATAATGTTAAATATCTTGCCATTTTATATATCATCAGAAGTTCTGTTTAATAGCCATATCATGGTATCATTGGCCTTCATATATGGGATCAAAATGAATATAAGTGGTATGGCCCATCCCTAGTGCACAGTCTTTCATGATGTCTATAAATAATCTCAGCACACAGCTCACAAGGGTAGTTTCCAAGCCTTCTCCGTGATATTACTAAACCTTGATTCTACACACACATTTGTTAATTGTGCAAATTTTGCAATGTCTGCATTTAAGGAACATTATCATTTCCCTTGAGTCATGGAGTGTTATGAATATGCAGATGTCCACAGAGATGATCTTAATGCATCTGTGACTCTGGAAATTAGGCAGACTATGGCTGTTTCGTTTTAATCATTTGCAGGTGCAAGTAGGTCCTTGGCACTTTAATTAGAAAATGTTCTGTGCTTTTTTTATGCCAGTGGGATAGTATCTGATTGCTGTAGTGTGTTCAGCTCGATGAAACATTATGAGATCGGACAGTGTCTGCACTCAGTGTATGTTGTCAATGGTTTGTGCAGTGTTTAAAAATACTGTATGGACATAATAGAAAGTATAAAGAGAAAAAAGCGGATCGATGTAGTTTTAAATTGTATTCATACTGTCTGAATTCAATCCAGACACAGAAAGACAAGAAAGCAATGCTGAGGTAATGTATTGATATTAGAGTGGGTGGCTTTCCTGCAGGATATCGTGAATACATAATGAGCAATGACCTCTGACTCCATTGACTGTTGGCTTCAGAGTTATAGTCATAGATATGTCACATTTTGCTGTTCCAGGCATGTCGACAGCAAAGCAACTGCATTTGGAGTTCGCTAAGGAAGCAAATGCTTTTCTAAGAAAACGTTTTCTGAGAGAAATTAAGAATTTTTGCGACAGGAAGAAGTTTGATGACGTGTCTTCGCTTTAACCTCTTCTTTAGACAACATCTGCCCTCTCTGCTCCAGGCCACCACGTGCTACTCCCTCCAACCCCTGGTTATCTGAGGTTCTTCGTGAACACCAGACCGAACTCAGGGCAGCAGAGAGGAAATGGCGCAAATCAAAAGACACATCCGACCTGAGTAAGTATCAATCTCTGCTCTCTGCCTTTTCTGCTGATGTTCATGCCGTAAAATCTTCATAATTCCACAACAAGATCAACAGCGCCTCTAACACACGTTCACTGTTCAAGACATTCAACTCTCTCCTCTGTCCACCTCAACCACCGCCCACCTCCTCGCTAACTGCTGATGATTTTGCTAACTTCTTCACTAACAAAACTACAACTATCAGCAGTCAGTTCTCAGCTTCACACACACAGGAACACAGACTAACCTCTCCCACAGCCAACAACCTTCTCTCCTCCTTCACTCCACTAACCGAGGATGAAGTATCTAAACTTCTCCTCTCTAGTCATCCTACCACCTGCCCTCTGGACCCCATCCCCTCACACCTTCTACAAGCAATATCTCACACACTTCTTCCAGCTCTCACACACATCATCAACTCATCCCTCCACACTGGCATTTTCCCTACAGCATTCAAGTAGGCTCGGGTAACGCCACTGCTTAAAAAAACAACGTTAAACACATCACTTTTAGTGAATTACAGACCTGTCTCTCTCCTACCATTCATTGCGAAAACACTTGAACGAGTTGCTTTCAACCAAGTATCATCTTTCCTGTCTCTGAACAACCAGCTGGATATCAACCAATCTGGCTTCAAGAAAGGGCATTCAACCGAGACTGCATTGCTGTATGTCACCGAAGCCCTGCGGATCGCAAAAGCTGCTTCCAAATCATCAGTTCTCATCCTCCTGGATCTGTCTGCTGCCTTCGACACTGTGAACCATCAGATCCTTCTGTCCATCCTCTCATCACTGGGCATCACAAGTACTCCTCTCCACTGGTTTGAGTCCTATCTCACAGGTAGGTCCTTCAGGGTCACATGGAGAGGAGAGGTATCCAAAGCACATCAACTGACCACAGGGGTTCCCCAGGGTTCAGTTCTTGGACCGCTCCTCTTCTCCATTTACACCACAACACTAGGGCCCATCATACAGGCACATGGCTTCTCTTACCATTGCTATGCTGATGACACCCAGCTTTACCTCTCATTTCAACCAGATGATCCCACAGTAGCTGTACGGATCTCAAGCTGTCTGGCGGACATCTCGGCATGGATGAAGGAACATCACCTACAGCTCAACCTGGCAAAGACTGAGCTTCTCATCCTCCCTGCCAAGCTGTCTCTACAGCACGACTTCTCCATCCAGCTAGATTCTTCCTCAATCACCCCATCAAGGTCAGTCAGAAATCTTGGAGTAATCTTTGATGATCAGCTGACCTTCACTGACCACAACGACAGCTCAATCATGCAGGTTTGCTATGCACAACATCAGGAAGTTCAGGCCTTTCCAAACTGAGCATGCAACACAACTTCTCATCCAGGCCCTGGTCATTTCTAGGCTTGATTACTGCAATGCTCTCCTGGCTGGACTTCCAGCATGTGCAACTAAACCTCTACAAATGATCCAGAATGCTGCAGCTCGTCTGGTCTTCAACGAGCCCAAAAGGGCCCACGTCACTCCTCTGTTTATCTCTCTGCACTGGCTACCACTCGCTGCTCGCATCAAGTTCAAGGTGTTGACACTTGCTTACAGACTGATTTCAGGATCAGCTCCCTCCTACTTCCACTCACTACTACAAGTCTACATCCCTACCAGAAGCCTACGATCAGTCAATGAGCGACGGCTCGTGGTACCATCACAGAGAGCCTCAAAATCACTCTCCAGATCATTCTCATTCACGGTGCCATGCTGGTGGATTGATCTGCCCACCCTCATCCGGAATGCAGTATCCCTGACAGCATTCAAAAGACAACTGAAAACTCATCTCTTCCGTGAGCATTTAACATAAAAAAAAAAAAAAAATCCTTTTCCTTTAAATCCCTACTTATCTGGCTTATGCTACTCTGAGCAATATCTGAACTTTGTTTTTTGAGCACTTCTTTTGTTGTTTTTGTCTCTTCACGATGACTCGCTTGGTTTAGTCCTCAGTTGTAAGTCGCTTTGGATAAAAGCGTCTGATAAATGACTAAATGTAAATGTAATTTAGCATGGTAAGCGACGGCACTGCTGTGAGGAAGCTCATCTCCCAGTACATTCAGCATCTGGCTCATATTCGCGATCTCAAACAAATTCTCAAAACTATCATTTTCAACATGTTCAAAAATCAATATTTTTACAGTGACACTAATATTTTATTGCATTCAGTACTTGCTCTGCAGTAAATCGCTGAGCCATTTCAAGTTTTGCTGATGATGCATCCTATTCTTTTGTTTTCTGCCTGCAGTAACTATGAGTGAAACATCACTTCATCACTGTGTATCAGACATTGCCATCTTGTGGAATAAAGGTGAGTTGCACTTATTCAGTCAAAGATTCAATTATTGTTGTGTAGAAAAAAATATATACTGTTGCACACCTCAGGTCGTTGGCGACGCATTATTATTTTTTTTTTCCTTGTTATATTGTTTTTAATTTATTGATTGAGGAATACTAAGAAGGTTGATGTCTAACTTTAAAAAAAATGAATAAGTGGGAGGGTAGTGAACGACATCCCGAGCCACTACAGACCCGAGGTATGCGTTTAAGTGTTTTTTTTTTTATTTAGTATTTTAAGAGAGTTTTATGTTACTAATTAATATTTATACAAAATGTATATTATATACATATATATATATATATATATATATATATATATATATATATACACACACACACACACACACACACACACAATATTTATAATTATATGATCATTTTATTCCCATTGAATTCTTTTTCAATTAAAACTGTATTTCATGTTAAAATAGAGGCAAGACCTTTAAAATAAATTTTTTGAAGGCAGATTAGTGTCATCAGGCGGAAGTAAAAAAAGAAAAACCTCTGTAATGCCATGTCTATTTTGCACTCTTGATCATTAACTGTGCTTTACTGTTGTGTGCTTTTTTATGCATTGTGGCTGACATCTAGATTGTAAAATTTGCTCCTTTTTATATTTTTTGTATTTCCCATTCATTTTCTATGGCAGTCATTTCTGAACGTGAACAACACAAGTTTGACTTTTTTTTTTTTTTTAACGACCATTTAGGTTTTTTTTAATCAAGTCAACGTTTGTTTTGTGGTCCAATAGTGTCTGCCGCAAATGGCACAGTATTTCGTACCATTCCGATGAAGTAGCATTTTTTAATAAAACATAATTTCTGTTAACATTACTTTTATGAATATTTGTTCATAACTTTGAGAGAACCTTAGACCAAATGTTATCCAAAGTTCTGAGAATGTTCCATGTAAGCTGAGTTTTCCAAATTGGCTTTAAAAACATACTCAAAAGTACTAATAACTTTTTTGACTGATATCTCTTCAATTAAGGTGGTTGTAAATATTTTCTTGTTTTATTTGTCAGCTTGTTAGCTCATTTTCTGAATGAATAGAGCAGTAGTTTTATATTAATGGTGTATGAGAAATTATGACATTAAATTGTAATGACAAAAAGTAACAATGTTATAAAAATAGTTACATACCTTTCAGCATATTTTACACAAAGTATGCTATATTATATTATATATTATGCTATATTATCACCCAGTATTGGATTCAATCTTTTTGTCAACTTGTTTTCTCCCAATTAGGACTGATTTTATATTTCTGTTTGCATCTGTTTAATCGTAGGCCTCATTTATCTGAGAGTAAGCATCTACTTCTCAAATATGAAGAAAATTGGCACTGTTGATCACACTAGTGTACTTCAATTTTTCACCAGGAAGTTTGCACACTTGTGGTGTTCCCGGGCAAAAATGACCGTCTTACAAAAAATAGCTTATACATCTCTCATTATACTATATTATCACCCAATATTGGATTCAATCTTTTTTTCAACTTGTTCTCTTTCAGTTAGGACTGGTTTTATTAGTATCTATTTGTATCTGATTAATCATAGGCCTCATTTACCTATTTTTTAGTATAAAAAGCATTATTTTTTTAAACATTTTGGAAATTTCAAATAAAGTATGAAGAAAATTGGCACTGAAGGCCTGAATCAAGGGTGTAGAGATACGCTATTTTTTTAAGGCATGAATACATCTTTTCATGTTTAAATGTCATTTTGGTGATCAAAGATGAGTTTTAAGGCATACAATTATTGACTACAAGGGGACTTTTGGGAAACATCAATGTTTTCATAACTTCATAGAATAGAATAGAAAAGAATAGAATAGAATACCACTTTATTGTCCAGCCAAGGTTGGAAAATGTTCTTTGGTCTCACCAGACCTATAAAAACATCACTGTACAAACATGACCATATATAAACATACCAACATCATATCACATCGGTGCCGTACATCTCTCCGCCCATCACATCACATCACTGCAGTTTGCCCCATACACACCGTATACAATATTTTCTCTCCAGAAAAATACCATTTAGTGTGGTTTATTCATTACATTTATTGCACTAGGTATAAAAGATCGCTTATAGATATTCCTGTTTGCCAGAGGCACTCTGTATCGTCGTCTTGAAGTGAGCAGCTCAAACTCAATATGGAAGGGTGTTTATTGTCACCAATGATGCTCAGGGCCTTTCTATATAGAGCTGTACTGTAAAGGATATCCAGTGACTTTTGTTGCCGGCCTATTACCTTTCCTGCTGTTTTGACTATCCTGCCCAACTTATTTTTGTTTATAAGTGTTAGGTTATACCAAACCAGACCGAGATATTAAACACGAGAATACACTATCAGGCTAATTCTCCAGAATGTTTTGAGTAACACCGAACTGCTTCAGTTTCCTAATTAAAAACATTCTCTGCCCGGCTTTTTTACAGATGCGATCAGTATTTTCAGTGAAACTCAATTTTATCATTCACATGTGTACCTAGATACTTAAAACTGTTTGCTATCTCCACTGTTTGACCACAGAGAGTAAGCGGTTCTGCATGATGTAAAATCAGCTCCTTTGTTTTCACAGCATTGATTAACAGAAAGCTAGACCTTACAGCATTGCTCCAGCCAGGAAACCTGAGCAAAATAATCAGACACAGCATCATTCTTATAAAAAAGACCAACTAAGGCCATATCATCGGCATATTTAAATTGCTGTCTTGCAGTGTCATCTCATTAGTATACACATAGAATAATAATGCACAAAAAATGGCTTACTAGTAGTTATTAGTTGTCTCTGCTTATTAAACTGTGATAGGAGAAAGCTATTTAACATCAAGATAATGACACACTTCCACTTAAACTGCAGTATAAATAATATGAGTTAAAATGTCTAAAGTCTCTCTTTAGTCAACTCTGTCCTCTGACCAAATAGAGCATCTTTATTTCTGGCTGCTGTATCAATTTCCATTTCCCAGAATTGTCCAGATCCTTCATTCTGAGCATGTGCATCTTAATCACACCATCAGCTTCATTTCAGCAGAAATCTGAGCAAATTGAAGGTAAAGAACAGGAAAAGGTCAATCCTTCATCACAGCTTACACCCGATAGGGTGATTGAAAGACATGATATTTTCACCAGAACAAGACAGGGTTGTTGGATAGCCTTCGACTTTACATAAAGCAATTGTGTCACCATAAAACAGAATGGAAACTTTTTTTTCTGTATAATTTGACAAACACTTTCAAGTACGTGCAGAACATGTTCATTGTAGTGCATGCCCTTTTTGCTCTGACCTTGAATCAACTTTCTGCATGATGATTCTCACCTTATTCACAACATTGGAATAGTAACTCCAACCTGCTTTAACTCAATAGAATACTAATGAGACCGCTCATAATTAACTCATTTAGACAGACCGTCAAAGTCAGTTCCTTCTGGAAGAAAAATAAAATAAAAGAGACAGAGTTAATGTTTTATTTCCAAAAAAGAAATCTGGACAGAAATAAGACAGGCTGTCCATTGGGTGCATACAAGGATGTCAATGTGTTTTTGCAACGATTGTTTTCTTTAATCAGAAGCAAATCTTGTTTACAAAAATAATTATCTATCATTTTCTGAAGAGTTAATGCATTCATAGATCAATATAATGATTTTTAATGCCATTTTTAATGTCACTGACATATCTTAGGTTCCTTACTATTTATAACCCATGCTGTTGGAAGAATTCATTGTCACAGCACACAGCCCATGCCAACTACATTTTCATTGGCTTTAGAGCAACCACTGTTGGGGAGGCTAGTTTATCTACATGCTACCCATAACCTACTGTAAGTGACCTACAATAAAGGCAGCAGTTGGCGAGTCACATTACTTTGAAGCTATGTGCCATTTTTAACTGAATCAGAGCCAAAACAATTCAGGCTTTTTATGCATACAGTATATTGGCTAGTAGTTGTTGCTTGAACTGATGCCTTCGAATCTGGTAGTTTACATAAACTCCATGAACAAACTCATTCACGAGCATAACTCTGACTTTTTAACGCTATATGATAGAAAGGACCTTTTAGGAGAGCGTAGTTGATCCCTTCAACTCTACAGTAACAGTGCGTGCCAAATACAATTTGACATACAAATCGTGTATTTGTCGCATGACACCACTACTTGAGGAAAAATGTAGCTTGCTTCTAAAAATGGTTTGTACAGCTGAACTACTGTGTGAAATGTAGTTGTTACCTTTAATTAGTTACAGTCCAGCATTGTCGGCAACAGTTTGATTTCGCAGGCCATCCAAAATGTGATGTCACTGTTCAGTAATCTGAAGCATTGAGGAGTATGTTTTTGATCTTTTATAGATTTGGATCTACTTGAAATTCTTGTTTCTGCTTAGGAACAAGGTTTTCTCAGCCTAATAATTCATAAATCACCTGCACTGTCATCTTTTGTAGCTGTCAGACCCCTACATTCGTTCTCTTGAAATACTGTACGCATCTATAGCATAAGGGATTTCAACTATATACCTTTTGTCCCTTGACATATCCTTGCCGCTGTGCTTAAATTTGTTTGTGTGACTTTGACAAAGGCACATCACACATTAAGCCAAAAGCCTCCACACAGATCCATGGGTTGATGTTTCTGTAAGCATTGTTATTCTTTATTAAAGCCACAATCTGGTAGCAGTGAATGAGGGCTGGTGTGCCTGAGTCTGACACATGGGAAAAGTGGAGTGATGAAGAGGTAATTAAAGACAGGAAGAGGTGAATATGATTTTGTGGGGATCTGTCGGTAATTGGACACATGAAAGACACAAGTAGGGTGCATCGCTAGTACTGCTGCTCCTTATTAGCCGCTAATGTGAAAACCAATATTTCAGCCCACGTCAAGGTGCAGTGGGAGACGGCAGCTCTCGCAGACAAGTGTGGGGTCCCCACTGAGAGTTTGAGAGCATGCCAGGCATTGTCCTCCACCCTCCTCCTGTTTAATTCATAGACATATCCTGGTTCAAATAGCCCTTCCTTGTTTTGGCTGAAAGCTAGCTCCTCTGTGTCAAATCAGTTGGGTTAAAGAACACATACCCTACAGAGAAATACCCATATCTTACCGCTGTAATTGGAAGAAAATGCCTCGCTATTGGAATGAGTGTAGTCTGACTTTTGAGCTTTTTAGGAATTTGTTCATAATTTTCTGCTTTTGTCAGATATAATGACTTTTAGGGCTGGATAAAATATAGGCTATAAATATTTTTCAATTAATTGCAATCTTAATTTGAACCGTCTCAATATCAATTCTTAAAATCCTTAAAATCTTTAATCTTAGTGTTTCCTTCATTGCTTTTCAGTGGTGGTGCAAACATGTGACCAAAAAACAGAGCTGTTGTGACAAAAAGTTGTCACGTTTTGAGTTTTTCAACCTGTTTTTCTGTCCTGATCATGTCTGAGTTTCTTTGATAATATTCTAGACTGTTTGAATTCTTAGATTAAATACTATTTGAGTATCTTCATTATCGTGCGCTTTCATTACAGCCACCGACCGTGGCACAAGTTTGGTCTTATTCACAAACAACTGACTCTCTGAATTAATAATTAAAAGAATAATTAGTTTGAACCATTCATGAAAGACTCACAAAACCAGGAGTAATAAGTTACGCCTTACTCCTTCACCTCAAACAACAGTTTGTGCATGTATTTGCAATTATTTCTTACCTGAAATTACAAAGCACGAACAGCATATATGCCGTTGCTCATTTAGGCACATGGTAACTAATTACATAAAATGCGCATGCGCTTCTCACCTTAGACCCTTAGCTGTTCACACATACCTATCAAAATTAGTTAGTGCCTTTTGCAGGTTGTATGCCTAAATTAATTATTTTTGAACACCTATGAAAATTACATTCTCTACTACAGTATGGAAAAAAATTAAAATGAGATTATTGTAGGTGTTGTACACAGAACTATTCCTCATTATCCTACAAAACATCAGGATTGAATGAGAAAATATGCATCAAAACCCAGTTCTTGTGACTTGCTTCTGCATACTCCTACAACGTTCTCCTAAAATGTTCCTAAAACATTATTCTCCCAAAACAAACAATTGCTCTACTGGTGGTGACATTTCCGACATTTGGCGAACATACTGACAGATATGATTTGTCAGTAGCAGCCATTGTGTTTTCTTTTTGAGATGTAGTTTGATATATGAAGTAAAATGGATGCAAGACTTAAGAGCTTGGTGCTGCTGGGAATAACTCATGAAAGCTTGACGACTTCTTGTCTGTGATGGTAAATTACACTGACATGCTTTGTCCTAAGCTATATGCAAAAAAGGAAAAAAATGTTTCTTAAGGATGTGTATTTCCAAGTTAACCCTGAAACAAACTAACTTATTTGTGATTTAAATATGACTTACTTATATCATTTAAAGCCTTTCAACCCATTTTTACAGTGCATACCTTGGCTGGCATTTTGAGTCAGGAATTTGGAAGCAGAGAACTGTGAGCAGAGACAATGAGCTGTGGCGCATTATGACGAATGATTTTGACATACATTGGAGATCCTGACAATTGATTTTTCTGCGGCATGACACCGCGCGTCACGGGCATGCCCTCATTACCGGCCACACATCAGGTGATTTCACTGGGACCAGAAGGAGAATGTCATGTTATCACATCCAGAGTGTCATGTCATGTTATATTTGCCACAGGTTGTCACAACAGTGGCGGTGCAACGCTTGTGATGGTGTTTATAACAGTTTCAGTTTGCAAACAACCACCTGTCAGAAAACTTCAACATCCCGCATTGGCTTATCTGTGGAGAATTGTGGGATATGTGGAACATGTGCAAGTTTGAGAGAAGGTTAAGAGGCTTCATTTACACAAGTTTTACACATTTCATAGCTTTCAGCCAATTATTTATTTCCCAAATGCCTTTATTTTAATTCTAACTGATATTCAGAGAGGGTTTAATAGCGCACGGTTTGAAATTAACACCCGCCAATTGCGTGTAAAAATCAACTGTGGTGGGTAATGCTATCAGATCACTAGCCAATGTGGCAGGTTACTTATTATGTTTACTCACTTTGCTGGGGTCGTTCATGTAAGCCAAATGTGCGCACATCACTAAGCAACAAATAATGGTGTGCTTTTTCATTTGCATTGAAGCAATAGCGAAGATTAACAAGCAATTAGGTAACAGAAAATACATTATTTTCCAACATCCTACATTTTTTTGATGTTCTTTGTACTATATTGATCTGTCTCCTAAAATACATTTTTGGTGATGAGGATAAAAGAGGAAGTGAGGAGATGGCTGGATGACAGGATTTTTTTTTAATAAGAAATGAATGTATAGAATCCAAATAAAAAAAAAAAACATACATAAGTTGTGACGTAGTTAATCTGGTTTATTTTTAAAAAAAAATTGTGGCTAGTAGAAGTTCTGAATGGCCGGTAACTTAGTAGCCAAATTGGCCGGTGAATGAAAAGCCAAACCTTGTTAATATGCACAGACTAGCTTGCAGTTCCTGCATAATAAATAAAGAACAAATCATTAAAAAAGACTGGTTCAAAAACGAGAGAGGAAAAAAAATAGAAGACTGTTTTAAAGGAGTATTATGTTAATCTATTTAATTCAGTCAGTTGTAACCATTTCATCTTGTGGTGTTTCTGTCCACTAATACTAACTCATATAATAAGTTCATAGACTGTCCCAATTTTGTGTAAAATATGTTCTCATCCTTCAGAGTTCACATTCATTAATTATCCGATCCAATTAATCTATTAATTAAATTTTTGATTTTATTAAAAAAAAAAAAAAAAAAAATTAAATAATAGATTTAATTCAATTATACATTTATTAAAAAACAATCATAGAATTTGGTTTTGTAAAGAAATTAATGTATGTACAATTTATATTTCTTTACAAAACTAATTTCAAGCATTTAACCGTAAGCTTTTAGACTGAAAGTCTTTATGAGAAACATAAATTGCATAACATAAATGACCTGCGTCCAAACATTTGACTTGTAGTGTGTGTATGTATTCAGAATATACATCAAATATTAATGCCTTCATAACTTAATAAAAAGTGCCACAGTCACATTTTATTTATAATGCTGCATTTGATGAAAGGCACAAATATGTAATTCTGCAATAGAGAGTGCATTGAAAATAAACCGACTCATTAATATTTGAATAATGCCCTCATTAGAATTCATTTTCCTCATGTAAGTTTGTTTGAAGACGACTTCTTACTCGCTAAAGTCCATCATTTAGTCTAGTATGGATTAGAATTTGTTATTATATGGTGTTGAGGTTAATTGCTCTAGTAAACCGTTCTATTAAGTTATCCATTTGTCATCACAACAGTGTTTTCTTGATCTAAAAATATTGTGCCCAATATTGAGTCTGTTATGATTAAATATTGATGACCAATTTAGTCTGGTTTGCTCTCCCTGTCTCCAGTGCTTCTAAAGAACTGCAGTATTGAGTTCAATAAAAGGAGATTGTTGGCGAGCCAATCCAGAGCATAGAAAGGTCTCGAGGTCAAGTTCACTGAGGGGGTGGAAGAAATGAGCACGCTGAGGGGTTCTAGTACTGAACGTTAACTTGTGGAAAGCCTGCACATATAAATGTCAACATAAAAAGAAAACCATTTACTCACTGGACATCATAAAGGGCACGAGCAATTTTACAAACACGCGACCAAAGGCGAGTGGTTTGTGGGGGTGAATTAAAGGGATAATTCACCCAAAAATGAAAATTAGCCCATGATTTACTCACCCTCAAGTCATCCTAGGTGTATATGACATTCTTCTTTTAGACGAATACAATCTGAAATATTAAAAAATGTCCTGGCTCTTCCAAGCTTTAAAATGGCAGCAAATGGCCATTTCTGTTTTGAAGTCTATAAAAGCACATCTATTCACCATAAAAGTGCATCTATCCTTCATAAAAGTGCATCTATCCATCATAAACAAACTCCACATGGCTCTGGTGGGTTAATAAAGGCCTTCTGAAGCGAAGCCATGCGTTTGTGTAAGACAAATATTCATATTTAAAACTTTATAAAGTAAAATAACTAGCTTCCGGTCAAACAAAAATACGAATTCCACTTAAATCTAAAGCGCAACGTATGTGAGTAATGCGACGTACTGCTGATATTACGCTACGCCATGACGCACTACACTACTTCCGACATCACAAGTTGAGAAAGTTGCGCTTTAAGCTTAAGTAGACTGCGTATGTTCGTTTGGATATTGCACTTTTATGATGTCCACTTTTAAGGACTTCAAAACAGAAACAGCAATTCACTGCCATTTTTAAGCTTGGAAGAGCCAGTACATTTTTAAATATAACTCAGATTGTTTTCGTCTGAAAGAAAAATGTCATATACACCTAGGATGACTTGAGGGTGAGTAAATCACGGGATAATTTTCATTTTTGGGTGAACTATCCCTTTAACTGCTATTTTTCAGGATTTATGGTGGATAGTTATAAACTGGTTGTGACTAGTAAAAATATATTCAAAATCTGCATTTGTAAATTTTAAGCCTTAAACTGTGGGGTTTAATAGCACATCTTTCCAACCCTGTCATTTTTTTTGTTTTGTTTTTTTGCTGGTGACAAAGGCACAGTTTCTGCTCAGGAGAAATCCTCCAGGTGATGTGGCTAAGTGAGGAATGTGTCTGGTGCTGGAGGACTTTGACACGTGAAGTGTGTCATGACAGCTCAGAGTGACTCTATACCCACAGGCTGCTGCACACTGCTTTATTGATGCCAGTGGTAAGGGTACCGGGAACACATTACTAATATGTGGAGTTCTCTTCTGGAGGGAATTGGTGGAAGGTAAAATCACTGGGTACAGGAGTCCAGGAATGAGTGTGTGTGAATATTCTAGCAGCAGATGCTGCTGGCTTTGATGTAGTCATTGAGACTCCTGAACCCTCTAGATAGATGCATCACGCTGACAAAGTATTGCTGTGACTGGAGAAATAATTTCTTTCTTTCTTTCTTTCTTTCTTTCTTTCTTTCTTTCTTTCTTTCTTTCTTTCTTTCTTTCTTTCTTTCTTTCTTTCTTTCTTTCTTTCTTTCTTTCTTTCTTTCTTTCTTTCTTTCAAGCCATTTATTCATCTTTCATCCATCCCTCATTTCTTTTTCTAATCCTATCCTTGTATTTGTCAGTCTGTCTGTCTGTCTGTCTGTCTTTCCTTCTTTCATTTGTTTTTTTGCCATCCATCCACCCATCCATCCATCCTTTTTAGTTTGTTCTGTTCCATTCAACCCTTCTTCCTTCCATCCATCCATTGTTTTTTGTTCCATTGATCTCTTTTTTCCCTTTTCCTTCCATCCATCCATCCGACCGACTGACCTGGAGGAAGTTTGAGGCGGACTGTCACCCGACTAATGATCTTGGTGACAGTGGACTTGCCGATAAATTTTGGGAGCTAGCTTATTAGACACAGAGCGGAGCGGAATGTTCTTGGTAGAAAACCACACCTTTTGACCCACGACGTATATGGGAGGCCTTGACTGGTGGCGATCGGCCTTAGCCTTAGTGTGCGCCCCCACCTAGAGCAGAGTCTCACAGGCTCTGGTCCATGTGCGGTGGCACCTCTGGAAGGCGTGAGCAGAGGGGACCGCGAGTTCGGAATCCAGACTCGGAAAAATTGGTGGCTGATACCCTAGACTACACTCAAACAGAGAGAGGCCCATTGATGGCACAGGTAACGAGTTATGTGCGTACTCAACCATAGAAAGTTGTTGGCTCCAGGATGAAGGATTCTTGGACACCAAACATCCCAACACTCTCTCCAAATCTTTGTTGGCTCGCTCGGTCTGACCATTGCTCTGTGGATGGTAACCCGAAGACAGATTGACTGTGGCTCCAAGTAATCTACAGAACTCTTGCCAGAATTTGGACTCAAATTGGGACCCCCTGTCGGAGACCACGTCCATCGGGAGGCCATGTAAACAAAAGACGTGGTCTACAACAGTCACCGCTGTCTCCATGGCTGAAGGTAATTTGGGCAAGGGTATTTAATGTGCCGCCTTCGAGAACCGGTCCACTACGGTTAAAACAACCGTCATGCCATTAGAGGGCGGGAGGGCGGTGGCAAAATCTAGCGCTATGTGGGACCAGGGTCTCGAAGGGACAAACAGCGGATGGAGGTCGGTTAGACGTCTTACAAATGGCACAAACTGAGCAAGTCAAAACAAAACTGTGAATGTCGTGAGCCATTAATGGCCACCAGAATCGTTGCTTAATTAAACATCTAGTCCGATTTACTAATAATAATATATGCCTCGCGCTCAGTGCACATGAAGCTTCACGCAAAGCACCGGCAAAAGTAGCCTAATGATTATGAATGTGTCGTGAAACAATAGCAAGGAGATATTTTAATTGTTTATTAATGAACAAGTGTTTACTAATAGTGTGTTTACACCAAACGCAAATTTAATTATTTGCGCGAGTAGATTACATACAAAGTCAATGCAAAGACGCGAATAGACGCATCATTCACGCCGGGTGCCGCGAATTGGGGCGACGTGTTTGCCGCGAACGTCTTCCGCGCAAGTTGAAAATGTTTTACCTCGAGCGGGAGATTCAAGCGTCTAACTAGACGCGATAGTAGACGCGTATTTGATGCTCTATTCGCGTTCGGTGTGAACACACCATTACTCTTAAGTGTATTCTGTTCGCTTCTAAGTGCCTTATGAGATTTACCATGTTACTCGTCTTGGCAGCAATTATCTTGTCGAAAATATTGCGTCGCGTGCTTCTGGTACACTTTGGATCATTTGCACATATTTTCTATCTATCTGGGTTGGGACGCTTACACACACACACATACACTACAGCCTCATGTGCGACGAGCCACGTCTCTGGGCAGCCGCTAAACTAGTGTTTTTCCGCCACAGCCAATCATGCTGCGTGCTTATTGTTTCACTGACGTTGACGAGTTTAACTACTTAGGTACCGAAATTTGGTACCGAAAACCAAGACATGTTTCGATATTCGGTAGTATCAAGGCAATTCGGTCGGTACCTAAAAAGTACTGAACTCGGTACCCAGCCCTAGTTTGGATAGAACTGCACCTACCCCCACCTCTGACGTGTCGACCTCCACCACGAACTGACGTGAGGGATCAGGGGCGACTAAGATGGGACCCGAAACGAAGCGACTTTTGAGGTTGGAGAATACAGCCTCGTCTGTATCGGACCACCTGAATGTCGTTCTGGGGGAGGTCAAGGCAGTCAGAGGTGCAGCTAGTTGGCTGAAGTTGCGAATGAAATGCCGATAGAAGTTGGCGAACCCCAGAAACTGGCCACTCTACCACAGCCTTAACCTTGTCAGGATCCATACGCACTCCCTCAACAGAGACGATGTAAACTAGGAAAGGAACAGACTGTGCATGAAAAGCGCATTTCTCCGCATTAACAAAAAGCCCATTCTCTAACAACCTCTGGAGCACTCGTCTGACGTGTTGAATGTGCTCCTGGAGAGATGAAGAAAAAATCAATATGTCGTCTAGGTAGACATATATGAACTGATCTAACATGTCTCTCGACACATCATTGACGATTGCTTGGAAAACCGAAGGGGAGTTGGATAGCCCGAACGGCATAACCAAATATTCAAAATTGCCCCTGGGGGTGTTGAACGCGGTTTTCCATTCATCCCCCTTCCTGATGCGAAACAAATGATAGGCGTTACGTAAATCCAGTTTTGTGAAGACGGATGTTCCCTGCAACCTCTCGAAAGCTGAAGACATCAACGGCAAAGGATAAGTATTCTTTACCATGATGTTGTTCAGCTCTCGGTAATCAATACAAGGTCGCAGAGAACCATCCTTCTTCCCCACAAAAAAAGAACCCCGTCTCCGCTGGAGAAGAGGAAGGGCGGATGAATCCGGAGGCTAAAGAATCAGAAATATATTTCTCCATGGCCTCCCTTTCCGGATGTGAGTAAAGTTTGCCCCTAGGCGGAGACTTACAAGGGATTAAATCTATAGCACAGTCATAGGGACGATGCGGAGGGAGAGAAGCAGCGCTGGACTTACTGAACACTTACTTCAGGTCGAGGTACTTTGAGGGAACGTTAGATAAATTCACAGCCTCCTTCTGAAAAACAGAACAAGACACAGACGAACAGGAAGACACAAGACAAGACAACATTGAGTGCTCCAGGAAGAAACGGAATTGTGTCCCCAGTCAACCCTCGGTATATGCTGGACCAGCCAGGGGTGACCGAGGACGATGGGAGCCAGGGGTGAGTCCAGGAGGAGAAATTATATCTGTTCGGTGTGATTGCCAGATGTGATGAGTGTCAGCGGATTGGTGGTAAGAGTTATGGCGGGTAGTTCCTGACCGTTGAGTGCACTGACCGACATGGTGTCCTTAAGTGGAGTGATGGGTATACTGAGTGTCTGAGCCAGTGACAAGTCCATAAAGTTATCTTCTGCCCCTGAATCCAGTAGTGCTTGACAGATATGGGATCGGGCTACCCACAGCAGTCTTACTGGAAGGAGAGTAGAGGATGAGGTCTTATCCATGGAGATACCGTCCAACAGTAGCCTCCTGTTTACTGCCGGGCCCTGTCTTTTACTGGACAGTTGTTCATGAAGTGTCCAGCTCCGCCACAGTAGAGGCAAAGAGCCCGGGATCTACGTCTCTCTCTCTCTTTCCCGGAAAGCCGAGGTCGACCCACCTGCATGGGCTCGGGATCAAAGGCGGGGCTGACCACATCACCGCCGCTGGCCTGAGGGAATTCAACGCTCCCGGGATGAGGAACCGTCCTGGATCGTTGTTCCAGACGGCTAAGGCGAGCGCCCCCCCTCAAAGCCAGCTCAATCAGTCCGTCGAGTTTACTGGGCAGGTCCAGGGTAAAAATCTCCTTCTGGATGCGGTCAGCCAGCCCATGCAGGAACATGTCCTACTCCGCTTCCTTGTTCCAGTGGCACTTGGCAGCCAGGGTTCGGAAATCGTTAGAGTAATCAGAGACCAAGCGATTACCTTGACGGAGGTTGGCGAGTTGACGAGCTGCCTCCCTTCCTGCCACCGCCTGGTCGAAAACACGTCTCATCTCCTCCGAGAGTGCCTGGAACGAGGAACAGCAGAGATGTTGTTTTTCCCACACCGCCGTTCCTCACAGAGCCGCCCGCCCTGAGAGTAGCGTGAGGATGAAGGCCACCTTAGATTCCTCCGTGCTGAAAGTTGGTGGTTGAAGGGCAAAGAACTTGGAACATTTCGTCAGAAAAGCTCTACAGTAATTAGGCTCACCAGAGTATAACTCCGGGGTAGGCAGGCGCGGTTCGGGCTGGCGACTGGGTGCTGGTGGAGTGGGGGGAATCGGCAGTGGGTTGGGCGCAGTGGAACAAGCGAGTTGTTGAATCTGTTGGGTCAGCTCGGACACCTGTGCTACCAAGGCTTGTACCGCTCGCCCTGTGACAGCCAGATTCTCCTCCTGTTGGTTCATTCTTGAAGTGCTGTGTGACAGAAACTCATTGAGATCTGGTGTACTTGCTGAATCCATTCTGGTCTGAGCGTTCTGTAATGAAATGACGAAGATGATTCAGTTGCAAGTAAAACGGTATTTATATAAGAGAGCAGGTAAGAAACGGTGAGAGTGGTGGTGGATAATGTCCAGGGATGAGGTGCACTTGGCAGCACAGGGACGCTGAGGGCAGCCCAGGCCTCCGGTGAAGAATGAAGGTGATGGTGATAATGAGGACGATCCGGGATGATGGCGATGAAACTTTATCCGGAGAGAAGGAAGTGGGTAGTGCGGATGACTGAGGTGCTGGACGATGATGAACACACAGGAACTGGCGACTGGCGGGAACACAACAGGAAAAAGGCAGGAACACATGGGAAACATCCACAATGCTCTGACAAAGACAAAGTGACAACAGAGAGACTAATTAGGGTGCGCTGATCATCTGCAGCTGGCGGGCTGATCAGCTGCGGCTGGTGAACTGATCAGCAGCAGGGATCAGCGGCTCCGCCCCCCCCCCCCCCCACACACACACAACAACAACAACAAAACGAGAGATGAGACAGCGAATTCATAAACCGTGACAGTTTTTTAATCCATCAATATGTTCTTTGTTTTTTGACTCATCCATCACTCTTCCCCTCTTTCTATCCATCCATCCATTTAACCTTTCTTCTTTTTTCCATCCATTCGTCTTTCCTTTCTTCTTGTTTTTTGTTCCCATCCATCCATCCATCCATCCATCCGTCCATTGTTTCTGTTTTGTTTGTTCTGTTCCATTCAACCCTTCTTCCATCCATCCATTGTTTTTTGTTCCATTAATCTCTTCTTTCCTTTTTCCATCATCCATCCATCCATCCATCCATCCTTTGTTCCTGTTTTAATTTGTTCCATTCAACCCATCCATCCATCCATCCATCCATCCATCCATCCATCCATCCATCCATCCATCCATCCATCCATCCATCCATCCATCCATCCATCCATCCATCCATCCATCCATCCATCCATCCATCCATCCATCCATCCATCCATCCATCCATCCATCCATCCATCCATTTTTTGTTTCCTTTTTCTATTCATCCATCCTTCTTTCCATGGACAAGGGGTTTGTCACATGGCAGTGAATCCATTGCTGCAATAAAAGTGTTGAGTACAAGTCATTGAAATAGAAAAGAGAATAACATATTATTCTGATAGTGATGGATCAGATGGGCCAATCACAGTTGATTATTCTTGAGATTACAGGGGTAGATTCCCATTTGTATCATGGGTACCAAAGAGTGCAAAGACTGAACATTTGTGGTTCAGTAATCAGGGAGAATTTAACATAATTCTTACCATAAAAATATCTTTGCTGTTCACTCAGATTTGTGCAATTCACATTTACAGATTTTTACTCTCCAAAATTGGCTAAATATGAAACCAAATTGATTTTAGCAGGAGGCATGGAATGAAACAGAAACGTCTATCTATCTAAAGCAGAGCTGATGGCCTTTTCAAGGAAACGACATGTGTCATGTTTTCTGATGAGTATTTGACACGGAAGCCTTTAAGTCTCGTCAGACTTCATTTGCAGTCGGAGGGTGCCGCACACTTATGCAGTAGACAGAAATCCCTTATCTGTAGACTGGTTCAAGGTTCAGTGGCGTTGATGACGGCTCATGACAATCCTGAGGAGACCAAAGGAAGATGATCTATAATTTAAAAAGAAATAGGAGATGTGAATCTACATGAACGAGTGAACTCATTTATTTATTTGAATTGTATCTCCTCTCTGTGGTGTTGGTCGGTTCTCCTTGTGTATAAATTAGAAATCTTTAGCAGGAATGCATTTGAGACACTGTAGCCAAATTAATATTAATTACAGTTATTACTAAGCCTAGATGTGGATATAATATCATGCTTTTTTTAATCCTTGTCAAATTTTGAAAGAGGGTGCAAAGGGCAGTGTGAATGGTGAAGTTACATATCACGTTTTAAATAAATCTTTCATCTTTTAAATAAAATAAAGTATTTGACATTAGAGCGTAATTTCATAGTATGAATGCAAATGGTGTGTTGGAGCTGCTTTGTCTACATTATAGATACTTTAATCAATTTGTGTTGCTTTGACTGCACACACATTTTTTGGGGATTGATTATTTTGTAATTTAAATGTTTTTGTTAAATAAAATGTCTAGTTCATAATTCATTATTAAAACATTTCTAACTTGATTAACTTTATTATTATATACTCTGTTAACTTGATTTCAATGCTCTTCTCAATTCACGTTTGACATTTAGTCTTAGTTATTCGAAAGCTCATCCTGATTTCTCTTGAATGTTCACTTCAAACCACAAGAAAACAAACAGTCATTGATGTTGTAAACTATATTTCAGATTTGTCAAGGGTGGAAATGCAAAGCATTTATTGTTTTATTTTTCTCTCGAAGTTAAAAACTTTTATCTAGATGCAAACTTTCTTATATCAAGGACACTTCTCAGATATCATTCTACCTGTCCAAATGTCAGAATATTTTTCAGGTTTTCAAATGTTTCCCCTGATTTTACTGATGTGCAGCATCACTCAGACAGCCACTGAATTGCACCACTAAAGATTTTTAGTTTTTACTAAGTTTGTGTTTTTTAATTTGCCTGTGTTTACAAATAAAAACAATGGAAAAGTAGCACAGTTGAATACAAAAACGTGTTCTGTATGAACGGCCCCTAACAGATGCATTTTATTCTAAAGTAATCTCATCAATGGTGGGGAAGGAGTTAAGGGACGGTTCACACAGAATTCATTTTTGAGAGAGATGCAGGTCGCCGAAATGAAATAAGGTCTAGGAACACGTTTTTTAATGTCTTTTTCAAATGTCATTTGCGAGACGCTGCATAACACATCCTTCTAGTGCGTTTACATAGAAAAACAATGGAAAAATAACACAGTGGAATGGAGAAAATGTGTTCTGTGTGAACAAAGTCGAACCCTTACAGTATCATCATTGCAGGTATGGAGCAGGGGTTATGTGTCTTTATCAAGGGGACAATGGTTGTACAGCATCCCTATTTGGGCTGAAATTTGGGTTTATAATGTTGCCCGAATTGTGAGCTAGATGAGGGATAGATAGATGGGTGAGTTTAGGACTCCAGGGACTGGTTTGGTCTGGGAAAGGCGAGGTGAGGGATGAGTTCAAGGGTTTAAAGTCAAGAGTGGGAGAGTGGGCTTAATCTGATGGGAGTTCATCCAGGCAGGAGAACCGTGCTAGGATTCATAGAGCTAGCTGTAAACCATCTGGAACCTGAGATAGATATTCTTGTTGTTGTGTTTTAATGGTCTGTGTCATGCAGTATAGGTTCAAAGACATTCGGTATATAGCCTACAAGACCAGGTGCAGTCTGATTGTTGGGGGGAACAGCTTTTCATTTGTTCACAAGCTATTGAAAGAGCAGCATTAACACCATGTTAAAATCAAAAGCTGTTATTTCAGCTATTTATATATGCTTGTATATAGGTTTTTGGTTTATTTATTAAACATTTTTTACAGGAAGTTATCGTGTGCAAAATAAAGCACTTAGCAAACCTAGAAAAGCCTCTAAACTCAGAACAGCTTTCCCACTAATTGAAACATATTGCTTTTGAGACTGTGGGCAAAAAAATTAAAAACTATTTTAGGAACAAATAACACTCTTTTTTTTATTGCAATTGTAATAAAAATGACTCCTCTTCACTCTTACAAGTCATATTTATTCAAATGCATGCTCCAGAATCAGGTATTGAGATGCATGTGGTCTTTTTGAATCCTCATTGCTAATATTTTTACAGCTACCACCCTGAGTTGATGGGTGTTACTGTGAGCAAATGGACATATTGATTTATGTGAACGCTGCCTCGGCAGGGTCACAGGGTAACAGGCTGATCAAAATTCTGTGGTTTTGGCTTCTGCGTCCTGCATAAGCATTTGAGTTGCAAGATGACAGAAACAGAGAGGTCCTAGAAAAGGGCAAAGAACAGAGTTGAACAGAATTTTGCTCATTTAGAAACAATTATTTTCACCCTGAAGTAAAATGCAACTACATTGAGTGGGCGTGGCTTCATTATTGTGTATGTGGTGGTGATGTCATAATGGGAGGAGTGTCACCATCACATTGAGATATAGGGGAAAAAAATATATATATTAAAAAATATTTTTTTGGAATATCCATGTGGTATTCTAGGCCTTATCTGTGGGTGACTGTCAAACTTTATAATTCACAAATGTCTTGTGCTAAAAATGGTTGTTAAATAAATAAAATCAACCCATTCCCATTTACAGAAATACAATAAATCGCTTCAAATAAGAATTAGGACAATTCTTTGCCCCCACAAGCTCTTGATTTGCTATTGGCCTTAACAGATGCTGCAGACACATTGAATAAATCCAGCAGATGAAGCATTCTGTTTCTGTTTATGCTTTCTGAACACTACGCTCCCTGTGTAACTGCCTTGGAGGCCCTACATGAGAAAACACAACAGAAAAAAAACCTAGAACGAGTTTAATCTCATTGGTGCAAATGCTCTCTCTTACAGCTGGGATTATCATCACTGGTCTGAGAACAATAGGATTTCATGGAAGCTTAAATTGAAGCACATTGGATGGCTCTTTATCATACCATTTAGACACATTTTAAATGATGCTTTCACAGGGGAGCGTTGCTCTCCATGTTTACAAGGGTTTAAAACGGCTCCCCCGGTTGTGCTGAAATTCTTACACAAATATTAAAATAATTATGTAGATTTTTGAAAAATTATTAAATTTAGCACTAGCTTGGTGCTTCACCATCTGAGGCATATTGTTGATTTGTCATGGTAATTTTTAGGTTGATAACATGACATTAATTGTATTCATCCTATTTAAATATATTTTTTAAATCCAACAAAAAAATAATGAAAATGAGTACGATAACTTGAATACACCCCTGTATTGACCATGCATTTATTTTCTGTATTAATTTCATTTTTAATAGAAAAATCTCAAAGAAAAAAAAAATAGCTTCCTGGAAGATGATGTCATATTTTAACTAAACGCTTTAAAAATATTTGAAAAACAAAAAAATGACTCATGACTGTCTGTCAGGTCAATAAGTCTTAAAATATCTGATATTTCAAAGTTTGACATTTTTATGACAAGGCAAGGTTAGTTTGTTGTAAAATGTCATGTGGTTTGACTCCATAAACATTCAGTTTATAAATTCAGAATTAATTGTATTTGAAAAATGAAATTGCTTTTTTGACCTTGAAAAAAAATATTGAAGATGTCTGTACCTACATGTATTCAAGGTGTAAGGAAAATATTTTATACATAATTCCTTTTTCAGGATATTTTCAGGAATTTTGTAAAATCCAAATGAGCTTTACAGATCTTTATTTGAAAGTGTTTAAACAATTCAAATAAGTGTTCATGCTCATTCAATGAACCATAAACAGTCATTGCACATGCACCTGTGAAATCCCTTAAAGGGACTATTATGCCCTCTTTTTAAAATATGTAAAATAAGTATCTGATGTCCCCGAAGTGTGTATGTGAAGTTTCAGATCAAAATACCCCACAGATATCTTTTTATAGCATATTAAAATTGCCACTTTTGGGGGTGCCATTTTTGTGTCTGTCTCTTTAAATGCAAATGAGCTGGTGCTCCCAGCCCCCTTTCAAGAAGAGGGCGGAGCTTCAAGAGCTCATGCTCCGGTGTTCTCTCACGGACTGAAAATGTCAGAAACTGTCAGTAAGCTGTGTTCAGCCTTATATGTTTGATCTGGAGTCGGACAAAGATGGATAGACTTGCAACAGGATGTTTCTGAATGGCTAATTGATGAATTTATGTTGTTGATGTGGAGCTATCTTCAAGTCAGCGATTAGCATGTTTTGTCATGATAATCTATAAATCGCTGTTCAGATGCTTGTATGGGAACTGTTGTAAAATGCCTACAGAGCCAGAAAATATATGCTGCATGGATATAGAACAGGTATAGTTTAGCTTAATCACGGTTATAACTTATGTTGTCATCTTGCTTTTATAACATGCTGTTGCATTTGTGTTATGTACTGTATTGCAATAAAGGTGAAAAGACGGAAACGACAGCTTGAGCAGATTCCCAAATGTATGAATGACCATCCTGGACTAGAGCCTGTTTGTTTAAACGTGTATGTCTATTCTCTTCAGAATGCTTGTGACATTTATTGAGCCGATTATGCTCTTTGTATAAGACTTTATCGATTGTTTTCAGAACATTTCCTTTGAAAATGAAATCAACCATGGTGTCCTCAGTGACTCGGACGTTGGGAGTCTATGGAGACTCTTTTGTTTTTTGGTACATCCAACAACAAAACATTTGTAATGCTTTTTTGGCATAGACATTGCAAATCTCTAGCTGATACAGCAAGTTAACAGAAATAGCGGACTCTGTGCTTCTCACTCAGGGCAGTGTCTATGCTAATAGGGCTGATCGTCACCAGTCGTGGGTGGAGCTTCCCTTACGCAAGAGTAGGGGGAAATCTGGAACGGCTCATTTGGGGAGATTGTTAATGACTTATGGGGATTATAAAAAAAAATATTAGGTGGATTTGTACCATTATAGGCAAGTTGTTTACACAAACTGCAGACACACATCTGTGTTCAAACAAAAGTGAATTTTGCATGATTGGTTCTCTTTAACACAATAACAGTTTACAGGTGGAAGAAAATAAATGTTACAGTTTCAAGGACATTAAAGAGACTGACCACCTGTGAAAACACATAGTTCTGCTGCAGGGAGGCTTGAGATCTGCAGATGTGGCCAGAACAATAAACTGCAATGTCCTTAATGTAAGATGCATAAGAGACTGCTACAGAGAAACAGGAAGGACAGCTGATTGTCCTTGCAATGCCAAACCACGTCACCATATGTCCCCGCAGATGAGTTCGAGAACTTGCAAATGCCTTGCAAAAGAGTAAAGTAACATCTCACAGCAAGAGCTGGCAAATCTTTCTCTGTCCATTAAGATGAGATGCACTGTATGACTTAAAGCAGCTGGTGAAACACCAGACACTGACTGCTACTTTTGATATTGACCCCCGCTCTGTTCAGAGACTCATTATTTCATTTCTGTTCAACAGATGTCTGTGAAATTTGTTCTGTTTATGTCCCAGTTGTTGAATCTTTTTATGTTCATACAAATATTTACACATATTTAATGTAGTTGCTGGAAAAAAAAAACAGTTGAAAGTGGGAGGACGTCTCTCTCTCTCTCTCTCTCTCTCTCTCTCTCTCTCTCTTACTATACACATACATGCACTACAATTATTACAACTTCCCTTTTCTATATCATAAACAATCTCCTATGTCATTGACCTGTTTTGCTTGAATTAATTAAAAATTGGTCATTAATGTGTGATCATGGATGCTTGACTGTATTTGTTGCGGGGCGGATCAAACAATACGATCCCATGAGGTGTTAAGGGGAAAAATCCGGTCCAACTACAATCACAGCATGGCCACGCTGTACATCAACTCAGATTTCATGCTTTATGTTGCAGAATGATTTGAAGGACAGCGATCCCCTTTGTTCCAGCCTGCACTTTTCAGTCTGATCAAAAGTTAGCTCCTTTTGATGTTTTAACCCCTTCTTTTTCTTTGAATAAATAACCTTCCTTTGAACCATATGGTGTCCTTCTGTGCCGGGAGGAGACCGGGAGTGTTGCAACTCCCACCTGTGGTTTTAATTACGGCCTATGACGAGGTGAGTCAGCCAGGCAGAAACAGAGGAATGGGAACAGGAGTGCCGACCCCAGGTGTTTCCCCTTTCTCTGCACGAATCACAAGGAGGAACATGCAGGAAACAAAGCGTGTCCTGACACTGAATGCTTGTTTTCTATTCAGAATTATCATCCATTTATAAATGTTTTCCACTTGGGAAGAACCATGTTGCACCATTTGCACATGCATCAAATTCATCCATGGATGATTGATATTCTATGCTTGTGCTGTACCTCTCCAGCTACTTTGCCATAATGATCAGTGAATAGCCTCGAGACCTCTCCATGGCTCTTGAGAAGAAGGGCCGAGCTGAGCACCCCTCAAATTAAGCCAGCTCCAGTTGTACCGCCCTCGCTATACGTGGTGTGATCCTTCTCTTTCCAATACCCCCTGCTCCTGGAGTTCACAGCTCCTCCGTAACCCCTCCTCGACTTCTCAACACTAGCCCTTCTTCGTTCTCTTGGCTTTTTTCTCTTCTTCTTTATGCACAAATCCTGCTGAGTGTGTGGGTATTTCTGAACATAAGCTGAAAGCCAAACCCTGCAGGTTCATGTCTTTTAGGACCGGCACTCAGATCTAGTCCCATGTTCGTCTCTATTCCACAATGCATGGGTATATTTGATTTTCTTTGACGAGTTAAAAGTGAGATGGTTGTTTTGTAGAAATTTGGGTGGATGCAAACGTGATCCATCGATCTTCTTGACGTCTCTTCCTTAATATGCACCGGAGCATTCGAAATGAATGAAAGTATCAAATGAAAGAAACATTGCTACCTTGAAACCATCTTCAAATGCTGCGGTTCTGAAGCTTATTAATTTCTTACCTGACATTGGTAATACTTTGAAAAGTCAGTTTTATTTTTCAGTAATGTATTCTGTGAGGATTCCTTTGAGGCTGTGACTCCAGATTTTATTCCTGGTGAACGTTTCATATGGCTGCTGTATGTCAGATGTACAGGAAGCCTGAAGGCTCTGTCTAGGTCTAGGAGAACTCTGATGCAGTCAGACAACATAAATGGGGTCGTGCAAAAAAAACTATTTCTGTTTAGTTGGTTTCATATTAGCATTACTGTTTTCTGTAATTAGTTAGCATGTGTGCTAATAACATTTTGTTGGTTAAACTGTGTTATCAGGTATTTTGTTGATATTAATTTTGTAACTTTAAAGAATACATATTTTAAGAAAATACCTTTGATGTGTCACACTTTTTGGGGGTTTGTGGCAATTACTCAGATTTTTTAAAATAGCTATGCTAATAATGCTTCAGCTACATTTAATTCACTTTATATTTTGTTTCCACCCTAGTTTGATTCTTGATGTTCAGCTTTGGAAACAGTTTATTGTATTTTGTTACTTGATTCAGATTGATTGTTCCCCCAAAATATAATATTGTCGTCATTTACTCACCTTCACTCAAATGTTTTTTTTGTTCACAAAATTACATATTTCGCAGAATGTTAATGCTGCTCTTTTTCATACAATGAAAGTGAATAGCAGTCATCTAACTAACTAAATTGAACTAATTAGGTACAAATAAATACCTAACAAAAAATAAATAAAATAAAGCACACCAGTTGCTTGCTGGTATACAATAGCTTTGTCATTTTCATTCCTAATATTTATATATTATAATAATTATTATAAGTATTATATATTATATATAATTATTCATTAGCTTTCCCCTCGGCTGTAGATTTGTATTATTTCTATATGTACATATTCAAATTTGGCACATTTAAAAAAGTAAATCCCCCCCAAACACCTCCTTTTGTGCTCCATGTAAGATAGATAGTCATTCGGGTTTGGAACAGCATGAAAGTGAGTACATGACAACATGATGTTCATTTTTGCTGTAAGAGATGGCAGAAGTGGCAGGATTTCTTCCAACTGTTATACACAGAAGAACAGTACAATGATTCGGTATTGGCAAAGTTTACCCATAATTACCTTTAATAACCCATCAGTCTGTACTGTAGTGTGAGTGTATTAATATTCATTACATATTATGTGGGAGAGCAGTAGAGGATATAATAACAGCTAGCACTCGCAGCCTCTGCGGTTCCGGTACAGGGCCTTTGTTGAATACGAACCACCCCATTCAAAGGTCATGTAAATGAGAGCATCGGTCTGGAGCTAGCAAGGACCTGCCAATGGAGGAGGAAAATAGTGTAATTGTAGCTTGTGAGACTGATTCCTGACATCCAGTCATACCTGAGTGGCTGTTTCTGTAGCTGAGACCCTTATTCCGATCATTGGCATTCTGTGGGTGGATTGTGGAAGAGAGTTGGGTGCTCTGAAGCACACAGAAACATGTCAGCGGAGAGTTGTGGCTGTTCCTATCAGACATGTGTCACAGTGTAAAAGCGCTCTTTGTCACTCAACACAAACCCCAGACTGAGTGGCTGCTCAGGGCAGAAAAGAACTTCCCTGTTAAACTCTAAGAGGGATGTGGAGGTGTCTCACTCGCCGCCCTTCGAGAGCCCTTTACAAAACCTGATGGATGCTAGACAGAAGCGCAGACATCCAAGCGCAGAGAGGAAAAAGTCTTTGCTGAAGTTTTTTACAATTTTGATACCATTTATATTGTTTTATATTTACGATTTTTTTGTCATTTTGTCCATTTACTATTTGACTACATTTCATCTTATGTAGTAATTCTACATAAGATCTTATTCAAATTATAATAATTTTGTTTTAGACATTTTTTAGACGGGGAGACCAGGAGTAGGGCTTATTTTTATACTTTTACTTTATATAATCAACTATACTTTTATAATATACTATATATTTATATATAAATTAAGATAACTGTTCCTTCAGAAATCATTCAAGTATGCTGATTTTATTCTCAAGACACATTTCTTATTATTATCGATGGTTACATTTTATTTCAAAAGTCCACTTTAGACATTATGCTAAGTAAGTAAATTTGCAACTACATGTCAACTAACTCTCATTAGGGTATTAGCAGACTGTTAGGTTTGGTTTAGGGTCAGTAGAATGTCTGTTGCTGGACCATCAAAATAAAGTGTTAGCAGATATTAAGCAGACAGTCTACTAATAATCTAATGACTGGTAGCTGACATGTTGTTTCAAAGTTGCGTATAGTTAGCAGAATGTCTAAAGTGGACTATTGAAATAAAGTGTAACCTTATCAAGGTTGAAAATACTGTGTTTTTGTGGAAATGTTTTTGATGAATAGAATGTTCAAAAGAACAGCATTTATTTGAAATATAAATAATTTGTAACGTAAAAGTATTTACTTTCACTTTTTCTGAATTTTGTGCAACCATGCTGAATAAAAGTATTAATTTATTAATTATACTGACAGTACTAAACTTTAGATTGGTAGTGCATAATTTAAAACCATTTAAATGATAAATGTGACAACTAACCCCTTCTTCTAGGTGTATGTGCTGCTGCTGGAATATGACATTGAATCCCCTATTAATGAAAGATGTTTTCTACGATATATGACCTTGTCAGAGCTGAATTTCAAAAAGAGAAAAAGGGTAAATCTTCTTCTGAAAGACAAACGTAAAGCATAATGATTCTACATCAAGAGGTCACTTGAAGATCAATAGCCTCTAGAACATTTCAAAGGGAAGACTACAGTGACTGCTGAAACACAATATTCATAAAGTATATTCACTTCGTCCATACATTCACTATGGAGATGATTGTTGTAAATAAGTCCTTTGAGATGTTAAAATACTCTTTTTGGCTGTTTTACTTTGTTTCAAATCTTCAAAGGGCACAGCTAGTAGCCATAAATAGTGTAAATTCAACTAATATGTTCACACTGTATGCAAAGACAAGAACCCCCCAAATTTGATTTGAATATCCTGGTTCTCTTTAAGAAACATTGCACTAAATGGATCCCGTATAGCACTGCCTTATATTTTTGTAACTCAGATGACAGCGCTTATTGATTGTCATCTAAAACTTTCTCACAGTGGTCTGACTACATATGTGAGAGAGCAGGTGGGTCTTAGAGAGTCACTTTGTAGATTTTTTTATGCACATATTCCTGAGAGACATGGAGAGCTAGCACCATCTCACTTCCACCCACAGCCAGACTACTCTCATCATAAATAATCTGCCATATCTGAATATCATGTGACAGTGTGGGAAGAGCCATTCCTGTTTCACAGCTTTAAAAATTATAAAAGCTATGTTAAAATCTCAAATAAGAAGTGCGTTGGGGGTTTTGACTGGTTTTGGTGTGATTTGCAGAGAACATATGAAAAACGGCTGTCGTAACATCACCTTGCTGTCAAACTAGCTCTGATATCGGGGGAATTGTTTCTTAATGGTCTCCTGTGAGTTGTGTCAGTAAGGGTTTTAAAAGCACGATCCTTTTTGTTTTTCAGCTCTGAAAAAAACTGCAAAGGATTGTTGGGGAAAAAGAAAAGTTGGTAAAAAAAAAATCAAGAGATATAATGTTGCTATTTCCAAGTGGTCTCTTCAGAAGTGAATTGGAGCCGTTCTCTGTCTGAGACTTGAGAAAGTTTGCCTTTTCTTCACAAGCTAGTTTTTTTCAGGTGACGAGCTGGCTGATATGACAGTTCATCAAAGCCTGGTGCCAGTCAAAGGGCACAGCTGGTGGGGATAGAGATAAAGCAGAGACACACTCACAAATGGAGGTCCGTGTCACTCAAATAATGGCCACATGTGTAGCAGCCTTATCGTCACGTGTCAAATAAGCACATTTAATTTTAGATGGAAGTTATAACGACAAACTCACTCTATTCTCTTTTGTAAGCCTCAACACTCAAGAAAACATTCAATATTTAATATTATTCAAGTCTTTATAGTGACAGTTTCGTGAGGAGGCTACATACAAATTAATCGGATTATTGAAAAGAAAAAATATAGGGCAGGACTTAGACCGCGTGTTTTTTAGCCTGCTGAAAACACCAGGCGCTCTGCTGGAAACGCCAAGCTGTGGGCACTACAGAGTGTTTTGGGAGCGCAGCGTTTTTTCACTTGAGATGCTTTGCTTGTTATAATACGGAATATCTGTGGAAGTGTTATTAGTATTTCATTTCACAGATAGTTTGTTTCTGTATTGTTTCTATAAAAATGTTGATACAAGGTAAAGTGATTGCTCTGGCTCTTGTTTTAAATTATTTTGGTCTGTTATTATGCTTGTTGTTGTCATCTGTTGACTTTGTACAAGCAGAATGTGGTGGTTGGCCGGTTTTGTATTTCTTTACGGTCTCCTGTGAGTTGTGTCAGTAAGGGTTTTAAAAGCACGATCCTTTTTGTTTTTCAGCTCTGAAAAAAAAAACTGCAAAGGATTGTTGAGGAAAAAGAAACGTCGCTAAAACTCTCGGCATTCAACTCTCAACTCTCGGTGACCAAAGCGAGGCGCTTCAGCGTGAAAAAGATGCTCAGCGCCTCGTTGCGCTTCTCACGTTTTAAAAACGTGAGCCGCAGTAAACATTTTTTTGGTGGACACACGGCCTTATCTATCCATTGGTTGTTGATTGGATGGAGGAAGATCTGGATGTGAGTTGATGATGATGTCTGGCATTATGTCACCAGAGAGAAGTCAGTCATTTTATCGGAATATAGATCTATTATATTTTGATTATGAATTATGAAGTCAGATTTTTTTTTTCATAAATCATTCAAGATTCCTTAATACTTCAATATTCAACAGCCCAATGTTTTTCCAACCCAATATGCAGTAATATTTTGAGTGGAACAAAAAAGGATAATTTTAAAATCTTTGTGCAGCTATTTTCTATACAATGACAGTTCATAGTGTCTGTGTCTGGTGGAAAAAGGACCAAAAAAAAACAACAAAAAAAACAATAAAAGGACCATGAAAACAATCTGCTGAATTGTACACTATATTCCAAGTCTTCTGAAATCGTACGATAATTTGAGACTGAAATTCATGAAAATCTTCCTCTTTGCTGCAGCTATTAAATCTAGTTCTTTTTCCTGCATATTCGAACTGGCACATCTTGCTAACTAAAGATCTTCTTTTGTGTTCTAGACTCTAAAAAAAAAAGGGTTCGGAGTGACATGAGGGTGAGAAAATAATTAATGAAATGTAATTTTTTGAGTGAACTATCCCTTTAAGTTTTTGCTAAACAATCATTTCAGTGCATTAAAAGAAGTAATTCTTTCTCCCTGCAGCCAATGTGACGACATCATAGAAACGCATGGTAGGCCATGCGCTCTTGCGCAAATCGGTGATGATTTAGGAAAAGGACCTATCAGAGGTCTTCCGTCTCCCTTCTCGGTCTTTAATTGAAGTCAGTTCTGAGTCACTGCGCTCTTTTCTTGTCAGAGCTGTTAACAGAGGGTCTCAGAAGAGAGCTGTTGATGCAGTCAACACAGCCGACTAAATATAAAATAGTCCTGCTCTTAACGCTAATGGGCCCTGCTGAATAATTCAACTCCGATGATAATAAAAGGGAAGAGAAACCCCCCCCCCCCGTCTTGCATCAGTACCTTATGGGTCGGGGCAGGGACATAATTTGCTGTCAGCAGCAGTAGTTGCTGCTTCCTCTCAGGTCTTTCCTGTCTCTCTCGCCCTCTTTCTCTCTCTAATTGCATTATTTCACTGGAGATGAAGAATAATTCCTGAGGAATTTTCATCAGTCATTATGTCAGGAGTTAGGATGGTGGGGTGGAAAGAGGGTGCGAAATGTTCCTTCGCTGAGGTGTCATGCATTAACAGGAGAGGAATGAGATTTGAAGCACACACACACACACACACACACACACACACACACACACACACACACACACACACACACACACACACACACACACACACACACACACACACACACACACACACACACACAGAAGCCGTCACAGAAAATAAGGGTAAGACGTGGGGCAACACATTGACAGGAGGACAGTGCCAAATTGGACTCTCCTCCATGTCTTCCACTGTCTTTCTAATTTCCCTCACTCGCCACTTCCCGTTTCTGCCTGTCTCTCTCTCTGTTGTCACAATTTTCCCAGAGCTTGCCTCCAGTTGCCATTGCTGTAAAACCTTGTTTATTCATTTACATCACTAAATGTAATACAAACCATACCGTATGTACAAATCCATCTTATTTTCAGCTCAGTTTTCATCTCTGACCCATTTTACCCCCCTTTCCCTGCCCCTTGTTGTGTAAATGTCACAACAAAGTGCTTTGTGTGGCACGTAACGCTGGTGTACGGCTCACACCGAGGTGTTCTCCGCCTGGTCAGGGCATGCGAAACCCTGTGGATAATGAGTCGAGACACTTTATGCATATTAAACCAATTTGCAAGGAGTATAATTATCATAGCAGGGGTTTGACATGGAGGCCAGACACTGTCAGCACTCTGTAGAGCTCTTTTGAAAGTCTTGGCCCACAGGAAAATTACGTTAGAGTGTAAATATTGACATAGATGCCTCTATGTTCTGCGGACTATTGCTCTCCATGAACAAAGTCACCAGGGTGGAATATGACTGCAGCGCTACTCCAATCATTTCACTTTTTTAACCCACAGAGGTTGCGTTGCTTTACTAACTTCCCCCCGGTGTGGCCCCTGCATTTCCTCTGATGTTTTTCCGGCTTTCTCTCCTTCCTCCCCTTCCTCTAAATGTTCCTGCCTCTTCCCATCTACCTTTGAGGCAGTGCGAGCACCTACTTACATCTGCTGTTGATCCCATTCTGTTTCAGTCTCTTCATCAATGTGGCTGTTTACGTAGTGAAGGCAATGAAAAATTAAAGGTTATTTTTTTTTATTGTTAAATACTTTCCCTTATTCTTCCTGAATACGCAGAGATGATTGTAATTACAGTTTTGTTCAATTGCTAACAAGCGCTTACCCATACTTCAGATACTTTTTCTAAACTCTTAACACAGACTCACACCTACAAAACACAATTGGCCAAATGGATCATTTTCTTCTCAAAAACACATTTTGTTAAATATATACTAACTCTTCATTTCAAAATAGAACACATCTTTCTCTGCACACCCTAACCTTACCAAAACACTAGAAATCTGACTCAAAATTAAATTATTCTGTCAAAGAATTACACTTGTTTTCACTTCACAAGGTACATGCAGTCAATCAAAGTACACCAGGTTTCAAAATACTGGCTATTGTTGACATTACAAAAACTGCATAGACTTTTATGTTTCAGTTTTACAGGTATTTGCATGCAAAACATGTGTTTTTACACTAAATTTCTTGGTTGGGAACTGTATGTCCACATGTACAGTAATGTTCACAATCAAAAGCATTACAGTAAAAAGCAAATCCGTTTTTTTTCTTTACTGTTTACTACAGGAGGTACAGTAGAAACACGGTATGATAGAACAGAAAAAGTTTTAGAGTATTGCTTACAGTGAACAAAATATCCATCAAACACACAAGAGCATTCTGAACAAAAAAAAAAACAGGGGGGGCTAAAAAAGCACAAAATTACTGTATCTAATCTCTGCGATCTTCAGGGTTAGGCCACATGTTTTCATCAACATCACATCTGATATTATCCAAGGCAATGTACCTGGGATAAAACCGCCTGGTATGTCGGATCCACCCTTGGCAATCATGAACTGTGATGTCCCTGCAACCAGCATCCATGGCTTCAAGGAGGGACATCTGGTCATGTGGCCGATGGTCATAAACCTTCCACCTCCATGCAGAAAAGAACTTCTCTATGAGGAAAGGTGAATAGGGTGGAAGGAAGAGACTTACCAGTCTTGGGTGGACTTCAAATCATGTTATTGCTTGCGAATGATGGAAAGCCACATTGTCCCAGGTAATTACAAAGGTACTCATGTTTTCACCCTCCTGATCCTGCTCTGGAACCAGGCACTGGTGGAGATCATTGAGAAAGGCAAGGATGCGCTCTGTATTATAGGGTCCAACCTGACATCTGTGAAGGAGTAATCCTGCATTTGCAATTGGTAATGTTTGCCCCTCTCTGTCCTGGCACATCAACTGTGGCCCTTTTTCCAATGACATTTCGTCCTCATCGATGCCTTTTGGCCAGATTGAATCCTAGTTACAGACATCATTATCAAATGTACGACTTGTTCTACCGTCCGATTGTATATGATCGATTTTCCTTGAATGCCTTTAAAACCACTACGTTGCACACCAAAATCCTTACACTCCGTAAAACTACTCTTATGGAGTAACATATACTCATCAGCTGCAACAGCAGCATCCGCAGCGGTAACAACTTTCCGTTCTGAGATGTATGTGGAAACACGTTCTGGCAGAGTATTCTTAAACTGCTCCAATATTACCAGATTGCACAGATCCTCAAAGGTGGTGACTTCAAGTGCAGTTAACCACCGCCTAAAGTGAGTTGAAAGATCTCTGGCGAACTCTGCATATGTCTGGCCAATCTCCTTTTCCCAAGACCTGAACCGCTGGCGATAGGCTTCTGGTACAAGCTCTTTTTTTTTTTTATCAAAGCTAGAGCTATCTTCAGGACTTAAAGACGCATACGCCTCTTGTGCTTTCCCAGAAACCACGCACTGAAGCATCAGAGCACAATCACGTTCAGGCCAGTTCCTGATTTTAACCACATGGTTAAACAACAGAAAAAATGTGTCTGGGTCTTTTTTATTAAATTGTGGCAACAAGCGCAAGTTATTTACATCAAAGCGGTCAGATGATCTAGACTGCTGCCCGCCATGAGCCTCACTTGACAATAAGCCATCTCTGATCATTGACAACCGATCTCCTTCCAAATCTATTTTTGCCTTTTTCGATACTCTGGCGAATTCTCTCCACTTCCAACTGCTTTTTAACGTCCAATTCATGTTTCATTTTCTCATACTCTAACTGCAACATCAACATCTCCTTCTGCTGCTCAAAAGTTAAACCATGTGTCATTGGACTATGAGAAAAACCTGCTGTAGTAGTCTCCAACACAGTTCCAGCTACTAGTAACTTAGATTTAATAGCTGATTTAATAGTTTCTTTGATCCGTTTGTCTCCGACTATCTCCACTGAATAATGCTCAGCAATCTGAAGTAGCTGCTCTTTTGTGCACTTATCCAGAGATTCCTGAGATGGACATAACAAATGGTCAGGGCGGGATTTATACGATAATGGACAGATGATCAACAGTAACATAATCATCTGTTATAATCATCTGCGTCTGTTATAGAAGATGTAGACAGCGCATTCATTTTAAAAGAGGAACAGAGAACCGTGTGCGCATGTCCTAAAAAAAAAAAAAAAAAATCCTATTTGAAGCTTGTGACATACGCGCACAACAAAGCACTTTATTTAGCATTCATGTTAACACTACATTCGGATTCATCAATCGGAATGAATTCAAACAAGGTGTCCATGTAAACGTGTAGCTATTGTTGCATTTACTCACACAATTAATGACCATATTAAACTATAATTTGGTGTCTGATTGCAAATATTTCTATCAATTACTAAAAAAAAAGATGAATACAAATCTCTGACAGTAAGATGTGACATGATAAAAGCAGACATTAATTTGGTCATTGATGTGTTTCCACGGATGTTGGCAGAAATATTTCTTACTGCAAATTTTTTTCTACATTTGTTACTTAATTCTCTTTTAGTTTTTCTCATCTACATTTTGAGCAATTTTTATTTAGCTATTAGTTGTAAAACAACTGATATCTTGGCTTCAGCACATCTCCCTGTTATCTCATTGAAAAACCCTGATGACAAGCAAATATGAATTACCATTAAGCTTTTCTTTCACTAATAGCCTACGTAATATTGCCATCTGCTCCAAACTATAGGAACCCATAAATATGTAAAGTTCTTATTTGCAGATGAATTTGCAGTAATCATCACTTAGTCCCTCTGTCTGAATTAAACGGTGATATTCCTCTGGGTATTTTCGTCATTACACAACAGCGAAACGTCCTGAAGGCCCCTTGCTCAGATGAAAGAAATAAGGGATGCTTCATTATTTAACAATATTGAGATCCTGATGCTAATGAGTTATTAACAAGATTTATTTAACGATTTTAGAATTATGCAGCAGGGTAATGCGCCATATCTGAGGGAAATTTGTATATTATTATTGAGATGTTAATGCAAAAAAATGTTAGATGAGTGTGAGGAGGGAGATAAAGACAATGTTTGCAGCTGTATTTTAATCTGAGAAATGGAAAGTATAATTTTCATTGGATTGGTAGAAATAATTTAATGACGAGTGATTAAGGAAGTAGTTTAATAACTAAACAGGAGGAAAGGTTTATTGGTGGATATTTTTATACATTTTATTTGTTTGTTTTTATTATTTATTTTTGTTTATAATTTTTTTGAGAGACGGATTCTATATGCCAAAAATACATATAAAGAAATACACCAGTGAATAATGAGACCCTTTTGTGGTTGCCATGGCAATCCTGACAAAACTGTCAAGTTTCAAACTCTTTTATACATCTCATGTGGGGTCTGCACGGCAACTGTCACATAAGCACTTTAAACTGCGATCTTTTTAGCGGAGCACATTTTATATCTGGCAAAATAAGCCAGTTTTGAGAGCTATTTTCAACGACATCCACTCCAGAGATTCAGCGACTCAAAAGAGCACTGTGCTGAATAAATAAGAAAGCTGGAAACGAGATGATTGTGATTCTTTGGACGTAAGCTATTGCCACACGTGATCCAAAATCAGTGAACCTCTGTCAGCTCGAGCGAGGAAGACAAGAGGCTTTGGAATCACCTTAAGTAGGTTGCGGAGCCGTAATCCAATTACAGAATGTTTATGGATAGCGAAATAAAACCAGTACCATATTTTGTGGAGACTGTCTGTGAAGGTACTTTTGATGGTCTTGTGGGGACACTACTTTGAAAAAAGAGAGATACTAGATGGGATGGATTGCATTGGTGTCATTTAATTCCTGTACTTTTAAACACAATTAAACAAAACATCTTCGGCAACAAAATTCCCTAATAGGGATGACCTGCTCTGTTCCCACTGCGTGCTTTTGTGATGAGTTAAAAGGGTTGTTTCTACAGTTAATGGGTGTTATTTTTGTGCAAGTATAGGCTGTTTACACTGCAAATCTTAAAGGGATAGTTCACCAAAAAATGAAAATGATGTCATTAATTACTCACCCTCATGCCATTCCAAAAACCTGTAAAACTTTTGTTCATCTTCGGAACACGAATGAAGATCTTTCTGATGAAATCAGAGAGATTTCTGTCCCTCCATTGACAGTCTACACAACTGCCACTCTGAGGCTTAAAAAAGTTTATAAAGAGATCGTAAAACTAATCCAAATGAATTGAGCAGTTTAGTCCAATATTTTCTGAAGAGACACGATCACTTTATATGATGAACAGATTGAATTTAGGCTTTTATTCACATAAAATTCAACCTTTAGTCACTGTAATATAGTCTTTCTTTATTACATTCTAGAGTTTTTTTTTCCATAACCAAGATTTAAATGTACAAAACATGCGAAGTAACGCTTCAATTTATCATTTTCCTCCAGAGACATTGAAACACAGAGTAGTAATTATACTCATTCACAGAGATCAGCCTGTGCCACATGGGGATTTGCTCCAGTTCTGTCCTTTGTTCACACCTGGGAGAGCAGCAGAGCAAGGGGAAAGCCCTTCTGCCTGAATAAAACTACCTGTCAATCACTCCCATTGTCTGCACTGAGCGTGTTAGATACCTGATGCACATTTAAAAGAGGCAAAGGAAAACCTCTGTTCATAACAAAATATTGTTTACACACTCTGATGAAAACAAATAATCAGTGTTATGCAATATTTAAGATGAATAAAGGAATATACTGTCACGAAGTAGGCAATTCAGTTACATTTTATTTTAATGTTAGTTAGATACATTGTACTTACTCAAGTAAGTAAAATAAAATAAAGTGTTACTTTATTAAAATAAACCTTAAAATAAAGTGTTACCAGCAATTACAAGTAAAAAATATTATAAGTTCAATAATTTGTAGAAACATCTTTTGTTGTTTCTACAAACAGCAAAAGCCATTCCACCACTGGACATTGTCATTTTGCATTTCTCCCCAAAATGAAGTCTTAGAATTGTGTTGTGACTCCTATTTTGAAGAGGAAGTCTGAACTGTTGAAGTCTTATGTTCTGACAGAATGCATGAGAGAACAGAAGTGAAATGAGTTAACAAGATGAATGTATGCAACTCCTGTCTCATCTGCTTTATTACTTAATAACTCCTGAGAGATAACACATTTTTGTCTGTAGAAAACAGAATTTTTGAAGAATCATCACACTGATTTTACCAATTTTTTTATTGCGATCTCACTAGGTATAAGAATGTAAAGTGTGGTTCTAGCATTTTCTTACCATTTTTCAGATTATTATACTGATAGCAATGTAAGCATTTTACTAATGAACAACTTTAGAGATGTACAAATGTTTGAATCCTTTTAGATTAATAGAATATTGAAATCTTGATTAATAGGTTGATTTTATTTTGTTTAATTAATCAAATATGTTCATTAGATTTATTGGTAACTCTTTACATTAAGGTTCCATTAGTTAACATTAGTTTACTAAATAAGATAACATGAACTAGAAATGGAAAATACATTTATTAATAATCTATGTTAATGTTAATTTCAACATTTACTAATGCATTATTAAAATCAAATGTTGTTTTATTAACTAACATTAACATAGATTAATAGATAATGTAACAAATGTATTGCTCATTGCTAGTTAATGTTAGTTAATGCATTAACCAATGTTAACTAATATGCCTTATTGAATTGTGTTCCCACTTTGTTTCCAAAAATAATTCCAAAATGTTTGAAAAATACAACAGGTTTTGGAAGAACATGAGGGTGAGTAAATTATGACAGATTTTTTTTTTTTTTGGTGAACTAAATGCAATATAGCAAGAGTTTGGCGTTTGTTTGGCGTTTGTTGAGTGTGTGTGTGTATGTGTGTGTGTGCCTATAGTGCTAGAGCCACAAGACTGAACGGGGAGGGCAAGGCCTTGGAGGGAAGCACAGGGTGAGAGATGACTCAATCAGCCAAAAGCACCTGCTCCTGCTACTACTCAACGCTCAGGCCTATTAATACAACCACACACACACAACTCAAATAATCCCACTTTCTTCAGCTAGTTTCCTTTTCAGGCTGTCATATTCAATCACATCTCAACAACAACATCTCAAATATATTATTATTATTTTCATTTTATTTTTTGAGATTTTGGATCATGTAGTTCTTTCAGCATTTTGTAGGGTCACAATTTAATTTTACTCAGTGATTTTAGTTTTAAGACCTATTCACACTGAGATCTACTACACTACACTCTTAGATAAAAAGGATCAATGGGGCTGTTGTAATGTCAGTCTGTGTTCCCCTGTCTTTTCATGTTCAGCAGTTCACTGTGATGTCTATTAGTCTCCCCAGGTGTTTCAGATCAACCACGCCGCCTTGTTATCTTGTTTAGCTTGTTTGCCCCTTTATTTAAGCCCTGTGTTTTAGTCCAGTCTTGGTGAGTTCTTGTTAAAGTGTTAGGCCAGGTTGTTCTTGTTCTATTTATGAAGCACTTGAAGGAACCCTTTATAGAGCCTTTTCTTATAAAGATAATGATAGCAATAAAGATTTAGTTTTAAAAATACTTCTGAACTTAAAAGAATAACAGAGTCCACAACACAATGTTAACGGCACAGAGGAACGATATTGTTGGAATCATTTTCAGACTGATTTTTTTTGTCAATCATCAGCAGCCAATTATAAAAATCATTCTAAATGTAAAAGAATAGCAGTCCACACCACAACAATAATGATAACGACACAATATAATTGGAATCACTTTCAGAACTTTTTTTTTCAGCTTATGAATGATAAACACATCGAAAGCCATTCATAATCCATCCTTGTTAAATTGAGCTCGACCGGCAAACGACAGAACTTTTTATAATAAACAGATTGATATTGTGTGTTGGTGTGGACCCTAATATAGTTATCATTATAGTTATCTTTATTTTTTATTCATAATCATGAGTAATGTGTAATGTGTTTAATAAAATCACACTAGTTTGTATAAAGCTGAAACTTGACATCAATGTTTCATACAAAATATTGCTCCGGCTGGTTGTTTCCCTTTCCACAGTCAGCTGAGAACGTCATTGCATTTTTCTAAAGTGAAATGTCAAGGTCATTCAAATGTTCTCTGTGAATCACTGATGTAGCCCCCCCTGCTGGAGGGTCAGAAACATCTGTATTGTGTTTATCATAATCATCTTCATTAATTAGGGATTCAAACCATGCCAATACAATACATATTTATTATTCTGCTACCACTGCATGGCTTTAAAATTTTTAATGAGATAGAAACTGGAAATGCACAAAAGCTTCATAAACGAGCTGGAAATTGTACTCTGGTGAACTGTGGAATTTTACTCGGGATTTGTAAATGCCATGAGATGTCAATCATTTATAGCTGTGGGGTGTTAATTGAGAAAGCACATTAAATAGAGGCCGGTGAACGGTGAGTGTATGACACTTGTTAATTCGGTGCATTACACTCTTTTGACATCAAGGAGGAGGCTGATTGTACCGCTTAGAATTTACACTTGGAGCAGGTGAATTCTTATTATTTACACTGAACGTAACTGTAAAAAAAATGAGCCAAGATCATTTTCTTAATATACATAATTGCTTCCGCATTTAGCATCAGTGGCCAACACAAGTTTCGGTGCAGCACTGAATATGGAATTTATAAGAAAAAGCTAAAAAAAAAATCTTGAGGAAGTCTTAAAACAACAGGACAAAGCAATATTGATAGGATCCACTTTTATGCTAAGATATTTAAAGCTTTTGGAACTCATTAACAAAGGCGCGGTTACATTAGTGAAGGGTGAAGCAAACAGCGGGAGATACCAAGGAGGAGACAATGGAGGTAGATGCCAGGGAGGAGTTAGCAGGAGGTGTCAGTGAGGAATCCCAGACAGAATATTGGACTTAGATTTCGGCTCTGGCGCTGGGGTCTATAGTGGGCTCATGTTTGACGTCTGTTGGGACAGTGGCAGCGGGTGGCACAATGTGCGCGGGCTAGATGGCTGCATTGTGATCCTCCTCCATCTCACTGATGGTAAAGGGTTACTCACAATGGAGCAGGAGCCAATCCACAAACTTCTGGAAGCTCCCTTGAGGTCCATTTCTGGACAGGCGCGCTCTTGTCTCTGAAAACACATCGTCGTTGTAGTGGACCAGATTTTTGATTAAAGATTATGAGTGCACATGAAGATGTGCACGGATAAATATTTTAGAATAAATACTGCAAAATAAGAATTGTCAATTTTGATTTCACTTTGACTTTAAGTGTGCCAATATAAGTACTTATATGTAAACTGTTCCATTTATTTACATGATAAATAAACAAAGGAGCCCCTAAAGTTACATTTGTAGGGAAAAAAATACTAAAATGAGACTCGCTTGCACAATAAATTTTTCTAATGCACGCAGGTTGAGTCTAGCCTTTTCCTGCAAATGTAACTTTTGGGGCAGTGATTTTCAATCCCACCTCTCTGGACATTTTGTGTGGCTCCCTTATCTGACAAACTCTCTGTTAACAAGCTGATGATCTGAGTTAGGTGTGTTAAATAAGGGAAAAATACTAAATGTGGAGAGCGGTAGGTCACTATGACCAGGATTGAAAACCACTGCCGTAGAAGGTTGTCAGTGATATGTTTCTTTCCATATAGAAAAACACTGGTTTTATACAGAACTTTTTTATCAGTGAATTGGCAGGCCTGGAAGATTGCCTTGTCTTGTTGATGTGGTTTTTCCATATTAAACCTGGAGTTTAACCGAGGGCTTTGAAAACCTGCTTGCTCATGAGCTACTCGCAGTCCCATGGGATCTAAACAAGACGTGTATTCGCTCTTAGACCTGCACAGTGCCCTGCTCGTTTTACCCTGTCACTCTTCTTTCAGTGAGGGCAGCCGACTGTTAATTAGGAAAATGTTTACAGCTCTCTGCATTAATTACATGCTTGCTGCAGAAAGTCAATGAGATTCATGTTTGGATTTTCTCTAAAAGTGAGTATTAATAATGTTTTGTCCTGTGCTAATTGTTAAACTTTACATGGGTTCCAGATTATCTCATTACCGTGATGAAGTGTAAAACACTAAAATGGGATAGAAAGCTCCACTGAACACCATACATTAATTTTTGCATTTAATATTGCTGTTAAATTTATATTGATTTGATTTTTTTTTTTAAAACATACCGTAAATTTCACGATTTTGAAAATGATTTGATTGCATTCAATCTCAGTGAAAGGCTGAAAGGTGAAATATTTTTCTGTGTGATTTTGGCCACGATTTGGCCATCTGAGACGAATTTTGCAAATCCTAAAAGAATCCTCTGATCCTAGGCTAAAATCTGAAGTCTCTGATCGCTAGTTTGACATGTTCACCGACAGCCGATTAATGACCATTGTGATCAAATTTTACCTCCGACGAAATTCTGGCTGTGTCAGAAGATTTGACTCACAGTCCTGCAGTTTGACTTCTCCTACGAAGACTGTCAAATTGTCTTAGTTTTTCAAGTCAAGCCATGACCAAAATTAACGTTAGAAATTTCTTTGTAGCTACAATTTCCATCCCACGTGTAACGCAGCTCATATCACCGAACATGTCATTGATGATGTAAAACTCCAGACAAGTTTAGGTGGCTGTGTAAGCGTGATTAGATGCATTTTGACTGTTAAGAGCGATCGTTGTTTGTTCTCTAAAAGAATTACAGATTGTAAGTAGGAAACTGTTTGGTACTTTGAGCCTTTTGACTCTTACTGACACTGATTTGGACTTCCCTTTCAAAACTGTTTGTTTGAGCTTGTAAGCATTTTGTATGTCATTGTAAGGTTTGAGGGTTTGGGAGAGTAAGGAGTTTGATGCCATTATTGTTTATTGTAAACCTTTGATCTCTGTTTTTGGTTAAGGAGTTAGGTTAATATATTGTAATTTTATTTTATTTTTATTTTGGTTAGGTTTTAGGAAAGAGGTCAAAGTAAGAAAGTTTTGTTTGTTGTTTTGGCAGGGTCAACTCCCGAAGAAAACGGAGAAACCCGAAGGAGAAATCCGAAGAAATCCGAAGGATTTCAATAAACCCTGCTCAAGAAACCCTGCTTAAGGGAGAGCAGGGATAATGGTAACTATAAACCATTATTTCATGTTGTTTTCTTGTCTGATTTGGTCACAATATTATAAAACAAATTGAAATTACAGTGCATTTTAAACCTCTGCTATTTTTTGCTCTTAAAATGCCTATAAAGTATTTCAATTATTTCTGATGGAGAATCATCAGAGTCATCATCACAAGTTGTGTTTCATTCCTTAGTGAATGAGTATTTTTTAACTAATTGGTTGAGGCAAGTGATTCAAAGATTCAGCCATAAAGATGTATGAATCTGAAATGGCATACTCTCTGAATATACTTCTTTTGAAAAAAATAATCACTTCATGCCTGTTAAAAAAAGTGTTCATATATAGCAGAAATGTGTGCAGTATGAATTTAATCCTGACGCACTACATTCAACATGTTGTCATTGTTCCGCAACTAGCATCAGTTGCATAATTTCATGTCAATTTAAAAATTTTACTAGATAATCTTGTAAGTGTTTTCACATACTGTTTTTCACCTACTATATAGTAGGGAAGTATGCATATTCTGATGCAGCAGTGTTTGAATGAATTTAATGAATGATTCAGTGATTCCCACATAAAAACAGTCACTTGTCACCACCTACTGGCACAACCATGTAACTTGCAAAAGGCACACTAAAAAAAAAAAAACCTTCACTAATAGTACACAGTCAGAATTGAAGAATGTAACTAACTAATAAAATTAAACATTTTCTGAGTACATTAACAAAAACACCAAGGTGGATGGGAAACCACAGAACCTTTTCTTTGAAAACACACCCCCTGTATGTCTTTGCTGTACAGATCATTTTCCTTACTTAACACATAAAGACCTTTTCCATTAAATTGGTAAAATTACAATATAACATACAGGTATACAATACGGTCATTGATGCGATAGAAGATAAGTGTAGAGAAGTCTTGTGGCTGCAGTTTTCTCTGCAGGCTGTGCCTTAGGCAGAGGAATTGCCTGCTGCACTGGTTACTAAATTGTCCACAGACGGTTTAAAGGACATTGGGAGCTCTGTTATCTCGCCAGTTTATTTCTGTTTTCATTTAAGTGAGTTCAATCTTGGTTGCTTGTGACACAATGTTTTCTGCTGTTTCAGTACTATAGATGATGAACAAACTGAACATCTCACGTCATGTAAGCCCTAAACACTGTGATTACTTGTTACCAACCCCAACAAGTGCACTCTGGGTAACCACAATTTACTGAATGCAATTTGTGACAGTGTTAATAATAGAACTGTCAGCGGTGTAACCTGCTACCAAGGCTGCCACTCAAGCGCTAACATTGACACATAGAGAAAGTACAGCCCATCTGCTTTTGAAGGATCTAGTTGTCATATATAACTCATCTCAATAGCATCATATATAAGTTATGGAATTGTACCAAGGGTCCATTGTCACCTTCCTGATGATAACAGGTAACTAGCACAGGTAACTAGTTATTTGTGTCTAAAGAGGTGAGTGTCATCCGGTTATGATATAGTTGCTTGGAGTGATTGAGAAAAATGTCATGTCACTCAGCAAGTGATGAAATCTGACATATGGCATCAAAGCGTCATTAAGACTACACCTGCTGGAGGAGGGTCAAGGACTTGAAGAAGATTTTAGCTGGAGGGGAAGTGATTGCAGAATGAGGAAGGGCATGAAACAGCTTGGAGGCACCACTGTTGGGTAGATACAATACATAAATTGAGTTAATAAGGCTACACTGTACGATGTTGTATGTTGATAAACAGCTAAGTGTTGAGGAGCCCAGCATGTGAAGAGCTAGATTTGGAGGATCGATTGATCCGACTCTTTAGGGATGTCATTAGTGCAGACCACATGTTATGTTCAACAGTAAGTGATTTGCATCCTATTTTAGCTATGAACCACCCTTTCAAAGGAAGAGACCTTCTGGCTGATATGTATAATGACCACTCACAGGAGCAGTTTTATATACCAGAATTATAGATGCAAAATAAATAAAATAAAAATTACAAATAGTTGGACAGAAGACGTGATAAGAATGTCTACTTGTCGAAAATGTCACATACAGTATAACTGAAAACACAGCAGAATACACAGTTCTTTTCATGGATATCTAACCAACTTCACAATATTATTAATGATATTATTATATTATAGTATATGAATTATTAAAATATTATTTAAATGAAATTAGTTTATTTCAATTGCTAACAAGCATAGTTCAATACTGAAGCCACATTTTCAAACTTCTTCACACATTCAGTGACACTGCAAATCATTTTTTCATTGCTTTCACACAAAATGCATTCAATGACCACATTTCCCAAAATCCATAAACACTTTAGTCATTCATACTGCATCAAATGCAAAACTCTATTTGCAGCAGATTTTTCGAATGCTGACACACTGCTTTCAAAACTAATAAATACACATTCAAATCAGTATGATGGCAAACTTTAAATCGAAATATATTAAAATATAAAATATTAGCAGAATATTTACAATGAAATCAAATACTAATTATTACAAACACAACTAATTCCTATTTCAGTCTCTATTACAGTAGTATTTTTTTTACTTTTGGTAAATCGGGATGGCTTCAGAATGATTTTGTTTGGAAAGATCAAGGGAGACGAGGAAAGAAGAGTGGCAGAGAGAGGGAGGAAGCCTCACAGTACTGTGCATCCATCCATACATCTGTTCCATACATTTTCCAAACTACTTGTCCTGTAGGGTCGTGGGGAGGCTGGAGTCTTTCCCAGCGTCTCGGTTCATAGGCAGGAAAACACCCTGGACAGATGCCCAGTCCATCACAAGATGCCCACTCCACACAGAAAGACCTCCTGGACAGCTGTGTCTCCAATACACATACGGGATTATACTAGACATGTTTTTGTTGTTGTTTTATAATTATTGCTTCAGGATTTTGTTGTTGTTGTTGTTTCAACATTGAATTTTTTGCATGTAAAGATGCAATATATGTAAAGATAAAGAAAAAAATTAATTGATTCATTTCTCATTCATTCTTTAAGCTGTAATACAGTCAGTTAAATTAAAAGATCTTATTATTATCATATAATTAATATTTATGTGGGAAAAAATTTAAAACGTTAAAAATAAAAGTTCACAATTTACCGGTATGTTATGTTATGTTCCCTGTTGTTTGTGTTTTTAAGTCAGTGCGTTATGAATAACGTATGTTCTCTGAATGAGAATTGTTGCCAGTGTTAGTGTGGAACTAGCTTAGTTTGAGACATGTATGAAGAAGTGTTTTGTTGGTCTGAGTGAGTTTTGGAGGTGAGATTAACTGTTTGGCCAAGATCCATCTTGGTAATGCAGACTGTTAAGAGTTCTGAAAATGTGGCTTCAGTATTGAACAATGCTTGTTAGTAATTGAAAAATAATTTTTTTTTTTGAGTATTTGATGCCATTAACTAGAAAATTTGGCCACTCCAGAGATTATTTCATCCTCAAAAGTGCTTATTTTATCAACACCTTTATTTACCTTGTTAAGCGGCCATTCTCACAGATATTTGGATTCCATTGTGCCACCTTTCCATTGTTTTTCTATGTAAACATGCACTGGAAGGACTTATATGTTCGCGTCTCGCGTCTTTCGTGCTCAGCTACACTGAATTTCCATTGTCTTCCCCTATAAACATGAGCTAGACGGACATGTTTGACCATTGCGCTCATGTCTTTTGCAGTGTCATACACATAGCGCAGTGTTCAAATTACAGTTTTTTCAAATTTCCAAAACACTAAACCCCATTCTCTGAACCAAATTCTCAAGAGCCAAAAGCCCATTTGTCGAATAAATCACTCTTTTTGCAAAACCTTAATCAAGTTTGGGCACTTAGACACCATTTGCAAATCTTATGCAATATTTTTTGCAAAACTCTTAACACATTCTCTCTCACTAAAACATGTCACACTGTGAGGCACTTGTGTTGCAAAACGCTAAACACAAGTGCAAAAAGTTAAACAACTACAACACAGTTGTCATCGTTTACACACAACGGCTCAAAATTGTTCCCAATTGTTTCTAATGATGTGATCAAACCAAGTGTACTATAAGCCAGCAGATGAATGTTGATACCAACAATAGAGGAAGAGGATGAGGATGATGAAGAGCATGGTGTGGAGTGTTGTCAAAACTGGATCCGGCACAACAGAGGGTTTTTTTCTTTGCCTGGCAAGAAACAACATTGCTTGTGACGAGGACAAAGTCCTGAGGCTGGACCCAGCACAAAGACATGATGCTGAAGCAGAATGAATCTCTCATTGACCTTGATTTTGTAGCTGCACAACTTTTTTTGAGTGTACTGTAACATGCTTTTCATTTAAAGTTTTCTGTGACCTTTTGGGTATTCACCTTAAGTTGTGATTCCTATACTTTTTTCCGCCAAAATTGCAAACTTTCTTTGCTGTGAACAATATATATATATACTGTATATATATATATATATATAGCATTATTTATTGCTAAGTAATTTTTCTATGTAGTGTCTAATGAATGATCTGAAGAGTTTATATATTGAATGGGTGTGTATGATCTGAAAGCATTATTTGATTTTGAGCACAGACAAAAGGGTCTTGAGCCGATTGTTTGATTTTGCCAGAAAAGTCAGGGGTTTTGTGAATGTTGTTTGAAGATTTGGTTTTATTTAATGTTTTGAGAAAGGGTGAATAAATGTGTCTTAGCAACTCGGACCAGACCAGGACTGCAGACAGGACACGCGATGAACAAACACTGTGAACACCAAACAACGATCTGACAAAGAGAGGAGAGTGTGATGAGTTTAAATAGGTGAGTGAATTGGCAGCAGCTGGTGCAGGGAATGAGATCAGTAGGCACGCTGATCAGCGGAACGAGCGGTAACGCCTACTCACACACGCTCACACACACAAAACAACAATTACAAGAGACCTGAAGAAAACAGTGAATTCATGAACCGTGACAGTACCCCCCCCCCCCCCCCCCCTCCTAGGAACACCTCCTGGCGTCCCCAGACTCCCTTATCTGTCGATTGTAATCATCAATAAGGGAGTGATCCAGGATTTCTCTAGCAGGCACCCAACTTCTCTCCTCCGGACCGAAACCTTTCCAGTCCACCAAGTACTGGATTCCGCGTCCCCTCCGCCTGAGTCCAGAATACGATTAACAGAATATGTGGGTTCCCCTTCTACGAGTCGCGGCGGTGGGGAAACTGGGGCTGGCGGATTAATGCGAGAATGAAATACGGGTTTGATTTTGGATACATGAAAAACGTGATGAATTCTCCTGTACACTGGAGGAAGATTGAGGCGGACTGCCACCCGACTAATGATTTTGGTGACAGTGAACGGGCCAATGAATTTTGGAGCAAGCTTATTAGAAACGGAGCGGAGAGGAATGTTCTTGGTAGAAAGCCACACTTTGGAACCGATGACGTATACGGAAGGTCTAGACCGGTGGCGATCGGCCTTGGCCTTGGTGCGCGCTTCCACTTGGAGTAGAGTCTCACGGGCTCTTGTCCAAGTGCGATGACACCTCTGGACGAAAGCGTGAGCGGAGGAGACCGCGACTTTGGATTCCAGACTAGGAAAAATTGGTGGCTGGTAACCTAGACTACACTCAAACGGAGATAGGCCCGTGGATGACACTGGTAACGAATTGTGGGTGTACTCCACCATTGACAGTTGTTGGCTCCATGAGGAAGGATTCTTGGAGACCAGACATCGCAACGTTCTTTCCAAATCCTGGTTGGCTCTCTCAGTTTGGCCATTGCTCTGGGAATGTAACCCTGAGGACAGACTAACAGTCGCACCCAGTAATTTACAAAACTCTTGCCAAAATTTGGACACAAATTGGGGTCCGCTGTCCGAAACCACGTCCGTCGGGAAGCCATGTAACCGAAAGACGTGGTTAACGACTGTTAACGCTGTCTCCTTGGCTGAGGGTAATTTGGGCAAGGGAATAAAGTGGGCCGCCTTCGAGAACCGGTCCACCACAGTCAAAACTACCGTGTTACCCTGAGAGGGTGGGAGGGCGGTGACAAAATCTAGTGCGATATGGGACCAGGGTCTCGAAGGAACCGGCAGCGGTTGAAGGAGCCCATCTGGGGGTCGATTGGAAGTCTTACCAGTGGCACAAACTGAGCAAGCCAAAACAAAACTGTGAACGTCGCGAGCCATACATGGCCATCAAAATCGTTGCTTGACTAAAGATGTAGTGCGACTAACTCCTGGATGACAAGCCACGTTGGAACAATGCCCCTACTGAATGACCTTAGACCGCAATCCCTCTGGCACAAGTAACCGGTTCGGTGGACAACCGACCGGGGGCGTTACCCCTTGTAAGGCCTTCTTGACCTTCGATTCGACCTCCCATGTGAGTGTAGAGATAATTAAGTTCTCTGGAAAAACGCAGTCGGGAGTAGACGGGCGATCGGAATGGTCAAAAATACGTGATAAAGAATCGGGTTTGATGTTTTTAGAACCCGGGCGGTACGAGAGAGTAAAGTCAAAACGTCCGAAAAAAAGTGCCCACCGAGCCTGCCTAGAGTTCAGTCTTTTAGCGGTTCTAATATATTCCAGATTCTTATGGTCGGTCCAGACGATAAAAGGTACCTCCGACCCTTCTAACCAGTGGCGCCATTCCTCCAACGCTAACTTGACTGCCAACAACTCTCTGTTACCAATGTCATAATTACGTTCGGCTGGAGACAAACAGTGAGACAAAAACGTGCATGGATGCATTCTGTCGTCTGTAGGGGAACGTTGGGATAACACTGCACCTACCCCCACCTCTGACGCATCAACCTCGACCACGAACTGACGTGATGGATCAGGGGTAACCAAGATGGGGGCTAAAACAAAGCGGCCTTTCAGTTTGGCAAACACAGCTTCAGCTGCGTCTGACCACCTGAACGCAGTTCTGGGGGAGGTCAAGACGGTCAGAGGCGAGGCTAGTTGGCTGAAATTGCGAACAAACCGCCGGTAAAAATTGGCGAACCCCAGAAACCTCCGTAGGGCCTCACGGGAATCTGGACTTGGACAATCCACCACAGCCTTAACCTTCTCAGGATCCATACGCATTCCCTCAGACGACACAATGTACCCTAAAAAAGGAACAGACTGTGCATGAAAAGCGCATTTCTCCGCCTTGACAAAACGCCCATTCTCTGGCAACCTCTGAAGCACTCGTCGAACATGCTGCACATGTTCCTGGAGAGAAGAAGAAAAAATCAATATGTCATCCAGGTAGACATAATATGAACTGATCGACCATATCTCGCAGCACGTCAGTGACGAGTGCCTGGAAGACTGCTGGGGAGTTGGACAGGCCGAAAGGCATGACCCAGTATTCAAAGTGCCCCCTGGGGCTATTAAAAGTACTCTTCCACTCATCCCCCTTCCTGATGCGAACCAAATGATAAGCATTACGTAAATCCAGTTTTGTGAAGATCAACGCTCCCTGCAACCTCTCGAAGGCTGAAGACATCAGCGGCAAAGGATAAGTATGCTTTACCGTGATGCTGTTCAGTCCCCGGTAGTCAATACAAGGTCGCAGGGATCCGTCCTTCTTCCCCACAAAAAAGAACCCCACCCCCGCTGGAGAAGAGGAAGGACGGATGAACTTGGCTGCTAGAGAATAAGAAATATATTTCTCCATAGCCTCTCTTTCTGGGACAGAAAGTAAATATAACTTGCCCTTAGGGGGAGACGTACCTGGCAGTAACTCTATAGCACAGTCATAGGGACGATGTGGAGGGAGAGAAGCAGCACGAGACTTACTGAACACCTCCTTCAGGTCTAGATACTCCGTGGGCACGTTTGACAAATCCACTGCTTCCTCCTGAAACAAAGAGACAGAAACAAACGGACAAGCAGACACAAGAAAGGACTCATGACATTTACTGCTCCACTCTGCTGCCAGTCTATCTTGGGGTTGTGTTTGATGAGCCAGGGGTGTCCTAAAACAATGGGGAGTCCAGAATGTAGAAGGTAATGGTTTCAGTGTGGTTGCCACTGCCAGATACGGTGAGTGTAATGGGTTCAGTAGTGAATGAAATGGAGGGAAGCACTTGACCGTTGAGAGCGTGAACTGCGATGGTACGGGTGAGAGGCAGAAGGGGGGCCTGAATCTTGAGTGCGAATGTGTAGTCCATGAAGTTACCTTCCGGCCCAGAGTACAGTAGTGCTTAACAGTCGTGAGTGTGGGCTGACCATCTTAGTCTTACCAGGAGGAGCGTAGATGTTGATGAGGTCTTCTCAGCGGAGATCCCACCCGACAGTAGCCTCAAATTTACTGCCAGGCTTGCCCTTTTACCGGGCAGTTGAAAGCAAAATGTCCTGCTGTTCCTCAGTAAAGGCAAAGGCCTTGGGATCTCCGACTTTCCTTTTCCTCCCGGGAAAGCCGAGCTCGCCCGACCTGCATGGGCTCGTGATCGAAGACGGGGCTGACCGCGTCCCCGCCGCTGGCTCGTAGAGTCTCCACCGCTCCAGACATCCGAGCGGGTAACCTCCGACGTTCGACTCGGGAGAGTCGGGAATCCACACCAAGTGCCAATTAGATCAGTCCATTGAGGGTAGTTGGTAAATCCAGAGCATAAACCTCTCTTTGGACGCGGTCAGCCAGCCCATGCAGGAACATGTCCCACTGCACCTCCTCGTTCCATTGATACTCAGCCTCCAAAGTCCGGAACTCGATAGAGTAATCAGATACAGATCTTTCGCCTTGCTTGAGGTCTGTGAGAATCCGTGCCGCTTCTCTTCCCGCGACCACACGGTCAAAAGTTATCTTCATTTCGGCGGCGAGTGTCTGGAACGAGGCACAGCATGGATCTTGGTTCTCCCACACCGCCGCCCCCCATAGCGCTGCCCTCCCAGTCAGTAGCGTGAGCACAAATGCGACATTGCTTCGTTCATTAGCAAAAGTCCTGGGCTGTAGAGAAAAGTGCATCGAACAGCGTGTTAGAAATGCTCTGCAAAAGTTCGGTTCACCGTTGTAAGGCTCAGGATGAGGTAGGCCGGGCTCTGACTGGGAGACGTTCTCTGGTGGTACGGGGGGAGGAGGCGGTGTGGGTGGCGCAGTGGGAGCTCGCATAAGTTGGAATTGCTGGGTGAGCTCAGACACCTGCGCCACAAGAGCTTGAATAGCCCGACCCGACTCATTCATGTTCCTCTCCTGGGAATCCATCTGTGCAATACTGATCTTGACGAATTCCTCCAAGGAAGAGGAGGCTTCACTTGCTGCTTCCATCGCTGGTCAGATCGTTCTGTCACAATCACTAAGCGGAAGCAAAGATGCAAGTAAATCTTTTATTGAGTGGTCAGTCACAACAACATTTCAAGAAACACGGGTGGGCTGGTGGCGCAGGGACTAGATGGTCAGCGTGCAGGTGAAGAGTGCTGGTCGTGAATCCAAGTGCGGGTGAACATCCAGACGAGACGAAACCAAGTAGACACCGAACAGGAACTCGAACCAGACCAGGACTGCAGACAGGACACGCGATGAACAAACACTGTGAACACCAAATAACGATCTGACAAAGAGAGGAGAGTGTGATGAGTTTAAATAGGTGAGTGAATTGGCAGCAGCTGGTGCAGGGAATGAGATCAGCAGGCACGCTGATCAGCGGAACGAGCGGTAACGGCTACTCACACACGCTCACACACACAAAACAACAATTACACAAGACATGAAGAAAACAGCGAATTCATGAACCATGACAGCTTGTGCCTCGAATTTGTTGCAGTGTCTCAGGCTTGGCAAGGCATTCTAAAATTGCAGCACTCAAGTTTAAAAAGTTTAAAAATGCTTCTCAAGACCTTGTGTTCCCCCCCCCCCCATTCCACTGCCCACATTGAAAATGTCTGAGAGACTTTCAGGCAGGCAATATGATTTAAACTTAATATATCAAGAAAGTGGCGTCCATTTTTGTGTTCAATATGTATCAGGTGGTTATCAAACAGCCCTGTCTGAGTGTCCGATCTGACTAAGTAACATAATGAGCATAACATCTAATTTCTAGCAATATACGTTATCCTGATTTGGGCTTCCAGCTAACTCGGGATCTGTCTACCCATCTCATCTCCATGTAATCCTGCATGGTCTTTAGTAAAAGCATTAATGCAGATTTCACACAGCTCAAGTTTGGCTCTAATGAGGCGGATTCATCAGAACCAGATGCAGGGTCGCCCACAGGTTGTGATGTGTTTGGCACAGAGCTTCAGATTCTTATGCAGGTGGTTGATTGCATATGTCAGTTCTTTGGCCCTTTCACCTCTCACTGTGTTAGCTTGATCTGCTAATAGCATTATAGCGCACATTACGTTCCACCAAGATGAGCCGCTCAGTCTCGGGGGAATGACTTTATTTCAGGTCAATTATTAAATAATGACCAATTTCATTATAAGTAACCCGAAAAATTGGTCAGAAAGAGCAATAAGCCTATTGCTCCTCCTTCCTCTCTTCCTTTCTGAATGCAGATCAGTGGTTTGTTGTAGCAGGAAATATGGAGGTTCTTAACAGAATGATGAATGGATGGTTTTGTTCTGGCTCACCATTGCAGTTTTTCAATATGCTGCATGCACTGAACGCTCCACTTGCCTTAGCAATGGATTCTCAGAGTGATCTGAGTTTTTCTATTTAAAGCCATTAATTATAAATGACATGTAGTTCGATGCATATGGAGTACCAAAACAACTGAGTCATAATTAACAATTGTAGAGTATACACTGAGTCAGAGGCAAAAAGTAGAGCCTGTGTATTTCTAGTGGGAATTTGAATTCATTCAAACACTCAATATTATTGTTCTAAATAACAATAAGAACTGAATTTCACATTGTCTCGAAGGTCATGATCTGTTTTTCTCATTACTGATTTTAATTAAAAAGCAGAGTACTGCAGCATTAATTTAGATCTCAGAATTAAACTGAATATATGTCTTAATAAACAAAGTATATCAATATTTAACTGCAAATATGAATACTTTTATTTTACAAGGACGCATTAATCCTAATTAGTTTTCTGTTTAAAAAAAGTGCTCTTTTCAGAATCCTGAAAAGAATGTATCATGGTTTCCACAAAAATATTAAGCACCTGTTGTCAGCATTTATCAACAATAACTGTTTTCAAAAGAAGTACCTTTCAATTCTAAAGTTTAATAATCTGCTCACTTGAGATAAAGAATGCCTTTTCTGACCCACTATCTGTTGAAATTCCCTCTGGCCAATAACGCCCTGTGCACCTGAAAAAGCCCTTACAATAGCTGTCTTCCCCTCTTACTAAGTCTCCTCTTTATCAATTCATTTCAGTAACTGCGGGCTCTTACCCCTTCCTCTTTTTTATTGCCTTTCCAGGATGTATTATGGTGGGGAATTGGAGTTGAGATTCTGTCCACTTCATTCTGAAAATTAATGGGAAGTTTCTGTACAGAAATGAGACGGATAATCGCATATGTCCATAAGTGAGGTGCATTTCTGTCTTTAATGTTGCAGTTGAAAACTAAATTCTTGATTTCAGCTCTGGTGGTGACGTCACAAATATTTTAGGAATGGATTTTAAATTGAGATACATAATTTAGAAAACAACAGTTATTGTATATTATTACTATAGCGCCTCTAAATGTAGATATACATTCCCAAAAGGCATACAGCCTCCAGTATCTGTGAAAACATTGTTTATTCCAACCTAGTGAATAAATAGTCCTTGTAGACTTTGGCCCCTATATTCAAGAAAAAACTCTATTCCGAACGTGTTGTTTCTTTGGCACTTTCTTAAACCAGCGTTTACACGAATGGCCTCTGCCTGCTCTCTGTTCTCAAATCATTGCTTTCTGTTGTCCTTTGCTGTAGGTTTGATTACAGACATTGTGAAACATTGCAGTGTGTGAATTGGGGTTGAATGGGTAAACTTGAAAACAAAAATGATGATTATAAAGCTTCTGCAGGAAGATAACGTTATTATAGTTTTGACGATGAAAGAGAAATTCTCCCTGGCGCATTTTCTCCCACTGCAGAACTGCTTATAGTAGTGTTCCAGTGGGAATATCGGTGGTGGACATATAATTAGTTATTTGTTTGTTTGTTTGTGTGTGTGTGTGTGTGTGTGTGTGTGTTAGGGGAACAATATCCTTATTTAATCTTGGTCAAAGTCTGACTTTTTCTTAGATGTACATATATGCTGCAGTAGCATTGTCTCCTATCTTAAAGCAATAGTTCACCAACAAACCAGTATAACTTTTTCTTCCGTGGAACAATAAAAAAAAAAAGTTTAGCTAGATGTTCACCCTATTTTTCATACAATGGAAGTAGACTGTGAGCAAGAAATGTCAAGCTTAAAAAATGACCAACAATACCATTAAAAATCTCTTAACATTTATTTTACTTTTGATATGATATGATCCACACCCTTTATTCCAAGTCTTCAGAATTCATACAAAAAAAGTCATTATTCACTATAGTCACCTTCTCCAAAACAGATCTAAAATGTTATTTACCTTTATTTATATATACAAATGTATCTGTATATTCAAATATGGTGCTTTATTCATTGTTTTATTCATGTATTTATTCATATTTTTTTCATTGCACATTTTTCAATTTAAATAAAAACTTACTTTTTATAATTTTTTGTGAAATTATTATAGTCAGAGGTGCATTTTTTATCAAATTCTGAAATTATTTGATCAAAAATACTGTAAAAACAGTAATATTGTGGAATAATATTACAATAAATTTAAAATAACTGTTATCTATTGTAATATATCTTAAAACATTTATCCCTGTGATGCAAAGCTGAATTTTCAGCATCAATGCTGCAGTCTTCAGTGTCACATGATCCTTTAGGAAATGTGGTGCTCAAGAAACATTTATTTACTATTATCATCAATGAAAATAGTGCAACTTAATATTTTTGTGGAAACTTGTACCTTTTTTTTCAGGATTCTTCGATGAATAGAAATGTATCACTTTTGGTCAATTTAATGAAGCCTTGTTGAATAAAAGTAATTATACAGATCAAAAGGTCATACTGACCCCAAGCTTTTGAATAGTAGTGTATTTGGTTTGTTCCCTAAAGATATTGTAGGACTTCCGAAGACTTTTCAGAAAAATATTAATTTTGGGGGGAACTTTCATTCAGTCCTTAAGAAATGGGACGTGTAAAACAACACAAGTTGTGTATTTAGACAAAATGTAATAGCCCTGTTTTAGCCATGCTTTCTTGGTTTGGATTGACCTGATTGATAAGCTTAAGTTTATTTTCTAGTGTCTGAACATTTAAAAAGCTGTAAGAGTGGCTTCAGGGTCAGTTGGTGAAATAGGTTATACACATCAACAGGTCCCTGTAGTGTATGATAGAAAAAGAGAAGAGCAAAAGACCAGAGGCCAGTTCTGCCCTCAAGGTTCAATAACTCTCCAGTCGGCTTCCATGCTTAGTCCCAAGATGAGGTTTAAATCACATTCATTGCCATCATTTTCCCAGAAAGGCGATTTACCCGATGGCGGGATTTTGAAAGCAGACTGCACTTGTTCACATGTCATCAGAGCGGCTGAAGCACATTCAGTCTGAAGTGACGAGAAAGAGAGAAGGAGAATCAAAGAATGGAAAAAGGTGGCTTATAATGGGTCAATTTTGAATGCTAAGTGATCATTACTCTGTCAAGTAGAAATGGGTTCAGGTAGTGCAGAACTCTCTTTACTCTGAACAAGTATAGGAATAAAACAACATATGCAGTATATGAATGAACAGAAAGGTGTTTTTGTTTTTTTTATTGAATAACTCTTCAAAAGTTTAGGGTTGGTAAGATTTTTTTTCATGTTGAAAGAAGTCTCTTATTCTCAGCATGGATTTTTCTTTGATGAATAGAGAGTTTGAAAGAACAGCATTTATGTGAAAAATTGTAGTATATATATATATATATTGCAGCGGAATTGACTAATTAAGATTAGATTTTGGATCAAAATATTTGGTACGCTGCTGGAAACAACAGCTAAAACCAGCTTAAAGTGGTATGCTGGTCTTAGTTGGCTTAAGTTGGTTTAGCTGGTTTTTAACCTAATGGCCTAACTGGCAGACTGGAAAGCCAGCTAATAGCTTTATTTCAACAGAATCCTCATTCCACCAATATCCAAATAATTTTGCTATATTAACTATATTAAAAGGAAACAATTTTTATGGACAAGAAACATGTTTTGAATAGTTTTTTTTCTTTTAACAGATCATTTTGATTAGCTTGTATCTCATTGTGATTCTGTTCAATGCTTCATGAAAGATGGAATATCAAACAGAAGGTAATTGGCTGGAGCAAAAAAGTTTCTTCTGAAAAACACCTGATCAATATCCAAGATTTGCTAGTGGCGAAAAGGTCAATGATCTAGTTTAATAAGCAAAGTTACTCATCAATCTGACTGAAAAAAAGTTTTATTCCAGTAATCTCAGCTAAAATCATCATCACTACTACAAGTCTTACTATTAATGTCTTATATTCATTCAATGTATTAGCACAATTGATTTTCAAGCTGATCATCAAAATCAATTGATTTATTATAGTCATTGATTTTTAAAACGATTCTAAAAAGAACTACCTCAGCTTCAAAACTATAAGATCTGAACAAAACATTGTTCAAGTTACTGATGGAACATTTTTCTTTCACGTTATTTAATGAACTTAAAGCCGCAGTTTTAATGAAGGAATGGGAGGATACTTGACGACAGGGAGGTTTGTATAATTGATAAGGCCTGAGCTGTTGGATGATCTGTTTTCTTTGGGGTGGCATGTGTACTCCGTCATTTAAAAACTCATTTTTAAGTGAGTCACTGGAAAGCAACCGCATCGTTCCTCTCTGTGAAGACTATCTTTTATTTTTTGAGCCTATTTCTCAAGGAATCAAGGAGATGTTTCACTGAACAGTTTAATGAGACCATTATCTCACAGCCCTTTGTCTTTTTAAACTTTCCTAACATCTTTAAGAATAAAGAAGTTTTGGTCAGTGACTCGTCAAAGTTCATTTAATTGCTATGCCTCTTCCGATTCATTGCTATTGCTAAGGATTTCTACACCTTTTGTGAAGGTTGAGCAGAAAGTCATGTATTGATGCTTGACAGAATAAAAACAAAGATTAGCCATGCTTTCACCGCCCAACAATGCTTTTAACATTGCCGTAAGATTGTGACGTTGAGAGTATTGAGCAAAAGAGTCAGTTCTGGTTTAGATCAACCAGATTTTGACTGGTGCTGGTAGGGAAATCAAATGTTTTGAGTTGCTAGCATGGCTCGCTCTTAAAAGGTGAATGAGAGATTGCCAATCTGGGTTTCTTTTTTCCTCTAAGGAAATTTTTCCACCAGCTGAAGCACTATTGTTTTCTGATGCAATCGTTAGTAAGAATGCTTACATGCTTCGGGCTCTATCTGGATTCTGACTGAAGAACTGGAGCACATGGATGTCTGATTCCACATTCCAGTCTTGTATTTTGTGCAGCTTTGAGCAGGGTGCACCAGCTCCTTTCTACCATAATGTTCAAAGTGAATATCAGCTGGGTGTTCCTCTTTTACATCAACAAAGCTCCTCAATGATGGCTCTCCTGTGGATTGGCTGAGGAACTTGGAGTGTCGCTTCATAGTCATAAAAAGGTCCTAGTGTTATCAAATTGCAAAAACGTCTCTTTGTGATGACATGCCCTGTGGTGTGAAATGCTTTTTTAAAAATTGTTTTAGATGCACCATGGCATTTATCTAATTGTTTTATAATTTATGAGCTCATTTGATCTGAAAGAAATATATAAATTCTTATATATGAATACAATTGTTTATTAAATAATAAAATAAATAACGAGCAGTTACACCTATATACGTTTAATGTACAATATATGTAGGTGGCAGGTATGCTGATCTCTTTTTTTTTAAATGTTTACTTCCAGTTTGTTACATGACTTAGTGCATATTACCTGTTAGTTTGCGTATGGATAGCATAGGAAGGGGGTGAGTAGCTGGGATGCTCACTTTCTGTTGACCATTTTCATTTCATTTGTTTACTGGTTGCCGCTATAGTAGGTGAACATGAATATGTTTAAATGTTAACCTAAAATCTTGATTATGATCAAATATATATCTAGTTCAGAAGACGCATGGGCGTCGAAACGTTAGTCACTAATAAAAATATTTAAAATGTTTTGTGCTCCTGTCCCGCTCCTTGGTCCCAGCTAGACCTTGGGTCCTTTCCTTATCTAGTTCAGTCATGAAACTCTATAAGGCACAGGCCGATCGTCCTTTACATCTAATCTGCAAGCAGTCACATCATTACTGCATGGCACAAGCTGATTGGCTTCTACTGATCCTGCAGCCAATTAGATTGCTTTCAGCAGCAGCATATCTCACGTGCTCACAGCAGTGTCTGTGACCGGCAGATCTAACCATTGCCATATTTAATAAATGAGTTGATAAATCAACTAATCACAAGCACCACCCAGACAGCAACATAGTGTAGGCACACGTGGATTCCAGATGTGGACCGACACTATGTTGCTGTTTAGGCAATTTGACATAAATCACAATAATCTGCATTCATATAATTAGAAACTTATTAATTAATACATTACAAATACATTTGTACATACATACAGTACAAATGTGTAAGCGATGGTTGAAGATTTGTCAATGTAAATACAAAAACTGTATTAAATATATAGGTTGTCAAAAAAATTAGATTTTTTAGATTATCAATAAAATGTGCCTTTTTTCCTTTGAAGAGAATATACCCATTTGATTTATGCCAATTTAATATCCTTTTATTACCGATGAAGAGGTAATGCTCTGCTAAAAGCTAATTAGGAATTAATGATATATATGCATATGACTTCAAGGGGACGCATAGACTAGACACACAGCTCTTATCTGTAGTCAGTTCAGAAATCATTGCAGTGTCCTTCTGTGTAGTCAGCCTTTACAAAAGCATATATGTTGCTTGAAGTGCATTGTTGTTGCAATATTATAAATTAGGTTGGTTATATTTAAAAAACACACAGGGAATTCACTGTCGTCCACTGATTATTTCAGCTGAAACATGCGTATTATTCACTTATCACAGCAATTTGGTTTTACAAGGCATTTGTGATTTTTACCTGATTTGCACAAATCCTTTAGATGGATGTAAGTCGTGTGTTAAAACAACACTGTCAGTGGACACAACTAGTTAAAATCCCCCAAGTGTGTTGATGCAGCTGATGTATTTAAAAATCTAAGTGTAAAATGAAGCCAATTACACTATAAGAATGATCACATTCATCATTTGTTCTTGATAAATCAGGAACACATGGTCAGTCACACCTCATTAAGTGACTGTGCAATGGACATGGGCCAAACCACAATAACAAGCAGATGTCTAAGGCTGTACGTCTAACCAATCATTGAGTGGACAGCATAATACAGGATCAGTTACAGAGAGTATAATAACTATGGTGTAAAGTGAGTTGCTAACTGCATTGAATATGCATTTATACACATTACAACTCTTGAAGGCTCGTATGCGCCACCAAGGCTGTGACGACTATGCTCACCAAATATTATTGCAATTTAAAATAACTATTTTCTATTTTAATATATTTTAAAATGTATTGTATTTCTGCAATGGCAAAGCTGAATTTTCAGCATCATTACTCCAGTCTTCAGTGTCACATGATCCTTCAGAAGTCATTGTATATGCTAATTGAATGCGCAAGAAACATGTTTTATTATCAATGTTTAAAACAGCTGTGCTGCTTAATTTTTTTTTGTGAAAATGTCATTCGTTGTTTTTAGGAGGATTAATCTATGATTTATGATTAATAGAAAGTTCAAAACAACATTTATTTGAAATAGAAATCTTTTGTTACATTCTACATGTTTAATGACACTGATCCATTTAATGCATACTCGTACAACTATATTTTTTAAACGGCACACACATGTGTGTTTGTGTGGATATCATTTTTGTTCAATTTCATTGAATGGACAAACACACCTGAGACATTCTTTGAAATCTCTTCATTTGTGTTCCACAGACATGTCGGTTTGGAACAACATGAATGTGAGCACATGACAGAATCTTTTTTTTTATTTGAATGAACTGTCCCTTTTAGTTGGTCACATCTTTACTTTAAATGATTCCTCCCTCTGCCGGTGTAGTGGGGAGGAATCTCTGTATATTTACAGTGGATTAAATGCAAGTTTCCCTTCTTCAGAGCTATACAGCAATAATTTGACTCATTAACAATTGATGATTTCATGCTATACTCACATTACTCTTTGAGGTATTGCACAGCACCACTACACATACAGCCACATCTCTCTTAAGCCAATTTAAGTGGCCCTTCCCTGAGGTTATCCTCACCATCATCTGACACTGAAGGGAATGACCCGTCTAAGGGAACCAGAGGCGTGGAGCACACGGTCATAAAACACCGAACAGCTCTAGTAACAAGCTTGCGTATGTTAAGTCAAGTCAAGTCAAGTCAAGTATATTTATATAGCGCTTTTCACAATATAAATTGTATCAAAGCAGCTTCACAGTATCAATCAAATAACATAATGTTTGTTTCTTAGTGGAAAAAAAATCATCCATGATTGGTACGGCTGATCAATGGTATTAATGCTTGGTTAATTCATTTGAATATCCCCAACTGAGCAAGCCAAAGGCAACAGTGGCAAGGAACCGAAAAACTCCATCAAGTAACCTACTGGTGTCCAAAACTCCATCAGGTAACTTAATGGAGAGAAAAAAACGTTGGGAGAACCCAGGCTCAGTCGGGGGCCAGTTCTCCTCTGGCGTTTATGAACTAGAGGCCGGATTTACAGTAACTGTAATTTGATACAGAATTTTGTTTTATTTTATCACTTCGGGGTGGGTACGCGAACCGGAATCACAACGTTTTATCTGTAGAGTGGGAAAGGGATCATCCATAGGGAGAGGCTAGTTGGCACTTCAGCACTTCGTTGTCATCGGGTCCAGGCAAAGCTCCTAGTCAGATCTGGACACGGCCTGGATCCGGCAGGCTGCAGGATGTTAGGGTCATGCGACGTAACAACACAAGTACATAAAATATTTACACCTAAATATGGAATTAAAATCCAAAAAGCACGTCATTTGTGGCTTAATTAGTTATTAGCACCAGAATGCTTGCCGGGATGGTTGGCATGAATAATAGAAGACAGTTTGAAGGTCATTAAAAGCAAGGCAGTTTGCCGTTGAGCAGGGGGAAAGCAGTTTGAATTGCCAAATGCTGCAGATTAACAATGCCATCGCTCGGCTCCCCACGCTCAAGCGACCAGTAAAGGCAAGGTGGGGGTAATTTGTCAAGCGCTCTAGCGGGGCCATCTGTGCTACAGACTGACAAATGCCCCCCTTATTTGTCATAAGGACACATGTCGTACAAGCGCTGAATTAATTCCCCCTTTACAATACATTTATTTGTCACCCAGGTATTTAACCGGATTTCGTCTCGCATTGCTCACACTGTATTACGTGGGCTTGACAGGACAACAGGCGGTAACGCCCCGCCAGCTTTTCCTAATACTTTACAAGGGAAGGTGCAATATGTGGTGAATCTGGTGTGTGTTCTGAAAAAAGCACACTCAGCATTGAGCGCCATTGCGTAAATCAAGATACACCAATTTTGAGGGTAGCAGCCGTCCCCGTTTTCGCAGTCTCAGAGGGGTCGTAATGCGTGCATGTGATGAAATCTCCCTGTTGTTTGAGCTGTATTCTTCCACCTCGACAGCACACCCTTGAGAGCTGACGGCTTTGTTGTTGCCAGTCTATTTCATCTCTTCCTATAAGCAGGCGTTGTGCAAATAACCGTATTTGGTAAATATGATGGAGTGCCATTAGAGCAGGTCAGGGCCAGTAATCTCCTAATCTCATCCCAGGCAATATGACGCCTTCCTAGTGAACTCTCTCAGTCTGTGGCCCCTTCACCTGATAAAAAGACATAAGGAGGAAGGACATACTAGCAGTGTGCTTTATTATCGCCTTTCTTTATCTATTGCATTTCACTAGAGGGACGCCAGATGCATGACACAATATGTTTCCAGGGACTAGTTATTTGTTGTAAAACTGCTGCACAATGTGACACAATTACAGCCAAGGACATATCGTCACTGTTGGGCAGATACCTCTTATCTCCGTATTTCGTCTTGTTTTTTCTTCATAAACCATTACTCTCGGTCATACTTTATCTGTCTGTGGGTTTTAACCAAATATTTAACCAATGAAAAGTATTAAAAAGAGCTTGTGACTGAACCTCATAACTCAATTGTATCCTCAAATTTTCTGTAAAACCTCATAACTCCAACGCGCCTTGTTTACAATGCAAGGATAAATAAAGAACTGGTTGTTTGACTATGTAAAGCGTTTTCTTTACTCAACAAACACTATATAAAGGCTAACGCTTTATGTGTTTGAGGAGCAGAGAGTGTCTTTAATACTTTCTTAAATAGCCTGTGTAACACTCCATCTTTTACAACATGAGATTTTGTCCAAATGACAGAAAAAACTGAGCGTCCACAAAGCTATAATACGTTTTAAAAGTTGATGAAAATGTAATGTGATGCATTTACTTCCTTAAATGCGGTCATTCTAATGATGGACAAAACAGATATGTCTGACATTCACTAGTCAAAAAGCACCATAATTTTAACCATACTTTTCATTTTTTGGGTGACCTATCCCTTTAAGGGTTTTTAATTTTTAAACAAAAAATATAACTATTCAATAAAATTATTTTTTATTAGGGTGAGTGTAAAGATTAAACGGTTAAATATATAAATGCAACAAAAACACCCTAATTTATATAAACATGAAGTTGTGGCTATTCATTGTATAAAGTAGCTAAAAGCTGTACTGCTGAAAATAACTAAACTGTATCACTACTGAGAAATCTAGGTATTTTACTAGTGTCATTACTTTTAGTTAGTTATTCTCCAATACTGGTTTCAATATTTATGATTCAATATTTTGTGGATTAGGCATGGCTGAATTCAGGAATGCTGACTAGACAGCCAATCAAAAACCAATATGCATCAAAATTATTCTGAAATAGAAATATATCTGGGTCAGATTGAAATCAATTATGGATATCCTAGAAATGATGGTGAGAGCAATCTTCAAGCTTGTGAAATTAATCAGAGATTGAATGTAATGTTGAATTGTTCATATGGCGATGGTTTACAGGTTGTTTACAAGAAAAGTCATCCAAAAATGGATCTTAATCCTCACAATTTTTTATTCAATTTCAGAAACTGACAACATGGAAAAAAATTATTAGATTAAATGGGAATAAATTAAATAAATTAGATAATTTCCCCATCTACAAATTACACTTAAGGAGAGATTTCCATTGCATTCTAATACAATTTTTAAGGGTTGTTCACTCTTGTGAGGCTTTGTTGACACACATGTTTCAGTCTCTGACCTATCAGGAAATATGGTGAGATTATTTTTGTGATATTGTTGTAATTTATGACCTTTTTCAGTGCTGCAATATCAGAGGACAGGATGAAATAAAGAGCTTAGTTTATGATCGATCAAATCAAGAATAAAGTCTTAAATCAATTTGATCTTTGATAACCAATATACTGGCACATTTCGGTATCCCTGTATATTGATGTTTCACCTTAACTGCAAACATTGATATGGGCATCATTAAAGGGATAGTTCACCAAAAAAATGGAAATTGTGTCGTTATTTACTCACTCTCATCTAATTTCAAACCTGTATGTTATTATTTTCTCCGAGAAACATGCAGGAGGAGGATTTGGAGGAATGTACCATGAAACCTTGCAACATGAAAGTACAGTAGACTTAAAGTTTTTTCTTTCTTTCAGCGAGTCATTGGACACTTTTTATGGTGCTTTTTGTGTCACACACTTCTATTGTATTAAAAATATTAAAGGGGACCTATTGTGCCCTTTATTTAAAGTGTTTTTTGTGTGTTTGTGGTCTTCTATAAGATTTTCATGCTTGATTTTTCGAAAAAACAAAAAATTCAAATATTTTACATTTTTGTATCACCTCTCTTCCTAGTCTGTCAGTAACACTCTGACTGTGTCCAAAATCGGCCCTTATACCCGTTTACTATTCCCCACATTAGTCCACTAATATCGTTCACTCGAAGGAGTGAATGAAAACGAGTGAGTGAATTCAGCATTGAGGGCTGCCGCTTTTGCATAGTCTGTGCTTTCTGTTTAATAATTATAAACTTAGCAAACTGGCAGCTTCAGTAGTAAGATTAAAAGATTTATCTTGAACTCTATCATGAAAATTATAAACCTTAATCAAACAATTTAATAATCAATTAAAAAAAAATGATTCCTGAATTATATTACAGTGTACCCACACTGGACCAGTTGTTTGGAAAGTGGATGGATGGATGATTCAGCTGCGGGCACCACCATCTCTCACAGTGCATTATGGGTATTCTCTAGCTGTTGAGCATACATCGGTTGTATTTTTTTTTTTTTTTGCGTGAATATCCCTTTAATGAGTAGGAAATAAAGCAATAGTTTGAATATTTTTCTATCACTCTGTGCTGTATGTCTTTTTTTTTCTACCATCGTAAAGATTGATTCTTGTTTTGGGCCATGCCTTTGGGCCTTATTAAATCAAAATGTAAACTCACTCTCCTCTAACAAACGGCAGAGAAAATGCCGGTGGCCGGCTCCCTGCGGGGTTGCACTCAGATTACTCTGACAAGTTAACTACCGTATAAGCTTCCACTTCTCTTCTTTTATTTAGTTAGGTGATGGAATACTCTACATCTCTCCGATATTGCGGAGGTGAAGAACGGGGTATCACCCCCTTGCCTGTTATTCTGTTTAAATTGCAGGCACTATAATGGGTATTGTATGATTATATTGTAATACATATTGACAGGGTCTAGGCTTGACTGTCATTACCCAGTAGAGTATATACAGTGAACGCGTCTCGAGATGTCAATTCTTGACCGTATGGCACAGTGTTACCTTTTGCATATGTAAGCACTCATCTTGACTGATGTCCATACGTGGCTGGGTGGAGGACACTATCAAAAAGGCCAAGGCAGCTGGACCATCTGGACTCCATATGGATAAGGGCTAATATCAAACTATTATCATTACTCAACACTTTGGCCTGTAGGAAAGGTTAGCAGGACGGCACCTATCTGTCAGGACACTTAGAGAAGTCAAATTTTGATGCATGGTCTTTATTGTCTTTGTTGGTACATCAGTATTTAAGTTATAACCAGGGCTGTACATTTTGCATGTTCATTTTATGGGATCAATTATAAAGATGATAACACAATAAAGTATGCAATAAAACTAATTAAATAAAAAAAATGTCATGTCTTTGTATCTTAATTTTGGAGCGAATTACATACATTTGCAAACATATGTACTCTATCATACAAAAGTTTGGGGTCAGTAATATTCTTTTAATGTGTTTGGAACATTTTGAAAATCTTATGCTCAGCAAGGATGATTTATTTGACCAATAACACAATTTGTTTACACTTTATTTTAAGGTGTCCTTGTTACAATGTAATTACACATACATTGTATTAACTATATGTACTTACTGTAAGGTTTGGTTTAGGGTTAGTAACTTTTAATCATGCATCATTTACTGTTGTTACTATAGTAAGTATGTACATAAATTTAATATAAAGTGTTACCACTGTTTTCTATTTGAATATATTGTAAAATATAATTTGTTTATGTGGTGTCAAAGCTGAATTTTCAGCATCATTTGCTGCTCAAGAAAAAAGAATTGTCCAGGATTGTTTCATTAGGAAAGTTTAAATTGTCATTTTTTATCAATTTAATGTGTCCTTGGCAAATAAATAAAAAAATAGTTACTGTCTCCACTTATACTTTTAATATACACTTATAGTTTTGATACTTTTTTATTGACTAATAGACCTATTTATATTTTATATGATCAGTTTTATTACCACACTTACAATATCATTTTATTTTCCTAAACAAATAAACGTTATACTTTAAACTTTTAAACTTTAAATAAATACTGTAAATATATTTAATCACCACATTAAAATAATATTCGCTCTTTAGTGCCTGACTGGATAGTGAGAATGATTATTGTACTTGCTGTGTGCAGAACACCTGCTATAAAACTTTGCCCTGAGCTTTTTCTTTTCTTTTCTTTTTTCCCCCTCCACAGACCGTATACGCTCCCTGAAAATGTGCAAATGAAATCCTTTGGCACACTGAATTAATATAGAACATGTGTGCTCTTCTTAAGGTGTTTAACATTCACACTTAGAGGCAGGGATAAATGTATGCCCTCATTAAATCTCAAGCAAGGATGTAACACGGTTTGTTGCACCGTAGACTTAAAACCACTTAGCACCCTGATTAAACGTGAAAACAAAATGGTTGTGGTGACTTTGATAAGGTGTATTTGTGATAAGCGGCACTATTCTTTTTCTCAAGCAACTGCGTGTGTTGTAACAGCTATATTAAGCTTGTGCTATACTACCTGAACCTGATAATCTGTTAATACAACTTATTTCGGCTCAAACAGCATGTGATTTTCTATGTAAAAGACATGACAGCGCGACACAACACAGCAGATTGTGAGAAAATAGTCCTGTGTACGAAAAAAGTCCTCTGTTGTTTTGTTAATTGTAGCTTATAACACCTTTGCTGTTTTGCTCATCACCTTCTTTGTTTACATTTGAGTTGAAAAGTTCACCGCATGAAAAAAACCCTTTCTCGGTTTCCTCGTGGATGTAGTTCTGGAGACCCGCATGTCTCAAAAGTGTCATCAAAACCCACTCCTTCGTCTCAGAACAGCCATCCGAGCCACTGTACTGAATGTGCAGCATTCGGCCACAGATTCATCACACTCCTGCGTGTTAATTAGAAAGCAGAGCAGTGATAAACTGATGATTTAAATGAAACATCTTGTGTGTTTATCTGTCATTTGGGATGGAGGGTGGAGTACAGTGATAGGCAGATGGAGGTGGCTTATGTCTGCTCCGCGGCATGCTGAGAGAGGAACAGGAATGGCGCCAAGCACTTCTTGCCCCATAACACACAACCCAACCCAACACACACACATGCGCACGTACAGTCCATGCATCTGTCTCTGACTACCCACGATCCTGGTGAGAAGTGTCTCTCATTATCTAAAATTAGCAGCTTTCCATAACGTCGGTAATGAGTCAGGGATGGTAAATATGGATCCCAAAGCCCCCACTGTCTATTTCCTCAAATATACTAGCCATTCCCAATTCACATTTCCAATATCAGTTAACGCTTAATGGCAACATTGACAATGGGCTGCTTAATTTCAAGTTTCTGAGAAAGGAGTAAGCTTTCAACGGTGACCCAGTAGTGCACAACACAATGAATTTTAAAAAGTAAACATAAGTTCACAACACAACGGAAACAAGCCACAACACAATGGAAACAAGCCACAACAACAAAAATAAGCCACAACACAATGGAAATAAGCCACAACACAACGAAAATAAGCCACAACACAATGGAAATAAGCCACAACACAACGAAATAAAGCCACAACACAACGAAATAAAGCCATAACACAATGGAAATAAGCCACAACACAACGAAATAAAGCCACAACACAACGAAATAAAGCCATAACACAATGGAAATAAGCCACAACACAACGAAATAAAGCCACAACGAAAATGCTCCCGACCACTACAGGGCTCTTGGAGAATGGTAAAGGTAGTTGTCCTTGCCACTGTTCTATAGAGTCTGCAGTCTTACGATGATATCAATACCACGATTAGTTTTAACAGTATCTAAAGCAATCTATTATTTAAAGTTCTATAACGTGACTTGACTTGAGTGCCGAATAGCAGAGCTCTTCAGTTTCTGTTTTCTTATCACTCACATTTCATTTTTGTTGTGTTTATTTTGTTATTAAGTGGTATTTCAAACGTCTTTTTTGAAAATGTCAAAATGTATTAGTTTACAAATCATGCACTATAAAAGTGTTTTGAAGTCTTTATTAATCGATAATATGCCCCTGTTATCATAATTAGTGTGAAATAAAAGTTGTTGGTGTTTTACTGCCACTAGTGTTCATTTCAACTAGAAACTGCAGTTGAATTGGTAGAGGCATGTTTTTCCCAATGAGCCTATCTGTTGTCTAAAAACTTACAAATATATTCATAAACAGTTTGTAACATCAAAACTATTCACTCAGAGTCTGATGTAATTTATTTCAGATTTTCCTAAATTCCTTGGTGTCTCAACAGTGAAGAAATTTGATACATGTTTCCTTTGCAAAGAAAGCAATCCCAGAATGCATAGCAATGACCTTGGTGACAAAAATACAGTAAACAATGAGCTTAGTGAAAAAATACAGAGCTTAGAATTTGAAGCTTAGTGAAAAAAAATACTGTAAACCCGAAATGGATGTAACACATTAGGATGATGCTGTCTTAGAAGGTGCCTAATAAGTACTGCGACAGATCACTAGGTTTTGGAATAGTGGTTGTTCATAGGTCTTGATGGATTTAATGTGTACTTGTCTTGCGGACTTATAATGACCATTGTGAAGTACATGAGTCTATGAGAGATTTTTCTCTCTCATTTTTCTGCATAAAGCAGCAACTCTTTTGCAAGGCAGTTGAGTAGGGAGAACAAAAGCATAAACAGAAGGATAAACTATAGCACCCATGAAACACAAGTAGTGCTCAAGGGTAACAGTGCTGAACTGTTAAAATGGAGGAATACAATTAGTGTTTATATAATATCAAGTTTATACCATTTACCATACTCTGGAAATCCATCGACCATCTGTCTGCATCTTAATGCATTTTCCATTTTAGATATTTTGAATACTGTAATGATGTATTTACATGAAAATAATGGTAGGACATAACATCGTAACGACTACAGGTCATGTTTTACAAGCACTTACATGAGGTTGTTAAATCCATCATGTCAGTAATGTACATGACAAACATAATGTGCAGTAAAATCCTCCAAAATATACAGTTTTTGCTGGAATTAAGGGTCATAACAATTTATATATACACTCACCTAAAGGATTATTAGGAACACCATACTAATACTGTGTTTGACCCCCTTTCGCCTTCAGAACTGCCTTAATTCTACGTGGCATTGATTCAACATGGTGCTGAAAGCATTCTTTAGAAATGCTGGCCCATATTGATAGGATAGGATCTTGCAGTTGATGGAGATTTGTGGGATGCACATCCAGGGCACGAAGCTCCTGTTCCACCAGATCCCAAAGATGCTCTACTGGGTTGAGATCTGGTGACTGTGGGGGCCATTTTAGTACAGTGAACTCATTGTCATGTTCAAGAAACCAATTTGAAATGATTCGAGCTTTGTGACATGGTGCATTATCCTGCTGGAAGTAGCCATCAGAGGATGGGACATGGTGGCCATAAAAGGATGGACAAGGTCAGAAACAATGCTCAGGTAGGCTGTGACATTTAAACGATGCCCAATTGGCACTAAGGGGCCTAAAGTGTGCCAAGAAAACATCCACTACACCATTACACCACCACCACCATCCTGCACAGTGGTAACAAGGCATGATGGATCCATGCTCTCATTCTGTTTAAGCCCAAATTCTGAGTCTACCATCTGAATGTCTCAACAGAAATCGAGACTCATCAGACCAGGCAAAAATTTTCCAGTCTTCAACTGTCCAATTTAAGTGAGCTCTTGCAAATTGTAGCCTCTTTTTCCTATTTGTAGTGGAGATGAGTGGTACCCGGTGGGGTCTTCTGCTGTTGTAGCCCATCCGCCTCAAGATTGTGCGTGTTGTGGCTTCACAAATGCTTTGCTGCATACCTCAGTTGTAATGAGTGGTTATTTCAGTCAAAGTTGCTCTTCTATCAGCTTGAATCAGTCGGCCCGTTCTCCTCTGACCTCTAGCATCAACAAGGCATTTTCGCCCACAGGACTGCCGCATACTGGATGTTTTTCCCTTTTCACACCATTCTTTGTAAACCCTAGAAATGGATGTGCATGAAAATCCCAGTTACTGAGCAGATTGTGAAAAACTCAGACCGCCCCGTCTGGCACCGACAACCATGCCACGCTCAACATTGCTTAAATCACCTTTCTTTCCCATTCTGACATTCAGTTTGGAGTTTAGGAGATTGTCTTGACCAGGACCACGCCCCTAAATGCATTGAAGCAACTGCCATGTGATTGGTTGATTAGATAATTTCATTAATGAGAAATTGAACAGGTGTTGCTAATAATCCTTTAGGTGAGTGTATATACTGTATATATATATATATATATATGTTCTCTTTGCTTTCTAAACATGAATAATGAAGCAAATTGCAGAGGCAGCATTATAAAGACCTCTTCTGAGATATAGCATTTCAGCATTTTTGTTTACTGATAATATAATGAACGCTCTAAATATTCAACATATTGTGTCTGAAACTATTGATTAAAGTCTTTTGAGATGCACCTTTTATAGATTGTTTGGAGTATTCCACATCTTAAACTGCTCACTGCGCAGACAACCAGCCTCAATGATTCAATTAGAGTTTCCTATCCTTGAAATAATGGGATTTACACTCATTGTCATTTTGTGCTACAAACATTCGTTTGAAAAATTCTTCAACTGCAACATCCTCAGCTATTAAACTAACTAATGAGATTTGTTGATTCCATCAGTCTTGAGCGTTGTTTGGATCGCAGACACTCGGGGGGGGGGGCTTGTGCTAGACTTCTAAACTTCTGGACTGCAGAGTGAGACAGAGTGCTTTCATTAATTTCATTTGTTTCTGTAAAAGAGGATTATAGCATGACCTTTCTGTGAAGCTGGACCAGCATCATCATTCGCACTCATTATACGAGAATTCGATGGGATTGAACCCGACACCTGCCTCCTAAGGGGGCAATTAGACACTAAATGAATCCTCTGCAACTTTGTAAACTTATGCTGGACGGCTGTGGCACAAAAGTGCAGGGAAAGGATGGGGGGAAACAAGAAAAGAAAAAGCAACAATAACTTTTTCCCTGGGTAACAATGATGTGCACTGGCAGAACTATTAGGTTTAATGATTTTTAGTGCAAATGTTTCTATTTTGCATATTCATCTAATTTAATACTAAACGACTAATTGAGTACAGTTTTTTCTTTACAAATTATATTATCAGCATACAAATTTAAGTGCAAAGTTGAATTGACGTGAAAATTAACGTGATGTCACCATTTTGCTTTAATGACACCAAACTTTCCGTTTATTTCTAGTTTTAAATGAGATTTTGAATCCCAGATTTAATATCTTTATAATATGTTAATTTTCTTACTCGCTTATAACCATAACAAACACATTCTAACAGCAAGAACTAGTGTCGTTTTATGTGTGTCACAAAGGAAGGCGCTTCAGACTGTCCTAAGTCAGGTGCTGTAGCCCAAGGGTTAGGGAGGAGTTAGGAAGGTATGGCATGACAACATGATTGGCGGTGCAAAAATAGATAATTTATTAATAATCCAAAAACAATCCGTGCAAAGTACAAATTAATACAAAAAAGAAAAAAAATACATGATGAATACTAACGAAGCAGCACTATAACCTCTGCCCATTAAACATAAAGGCAAATTGCTGATACAGCTCTCTATCAACAATAGAACTCACATAATGTTATACTCTTGTAACAGAGCAAACCACCAACCTTCTCTAATAGCCACTCCGGTTAAATACACACACTTCCCGCCAAACGAAATTAGGAAGTACCTTTTGTACAGGGTATACTTTGGCTTAATAATGTACATGATAACAATGACATTAAAACAAACACATCTTTTACAAAGACGAAAAAATATCATTAATTCAGCTTAAACCAAGTTATGTTACCATAAGAAACATACCTTAAACAGAACAAACATTTCCCTCCACACCTATACTGCCTCCCCCCAGTTGAGGGCAATGGTATGACCCATGCTATAATAATCGCGTTCCGGTTACGTGCGCTACCGGAACGAGCAGAGCAGAAACCAACAGGTAAGCACATACAATACCACAGAGCGATATCATGTAAAATTACTAATAAACACTCTGTAAAAATATTAGCCTCCTTATGACTTCTTATACTTCAGCGAGTGCTAATGGTAATCAACGAATTTGAACTTGAATGATGTTACTGAATGTAAGAATTGTGGGGTTGCAAACTTCCATAGCTAATTGTACACGGGATGCAGAAATGAAATGTGAATAAAGCGCTTAAACAATGCACCTGACAAACTAAATATAGCATCCTTTAACACACATTTGAGACATACTGAAATGGTGATGACTTCAACACAAAGGTTCATCATCACAATGTGTCTCTATCTATCTATCAAGATCTTGCAATGAGTTTGACATATTTGAAAATCAGAATGCAGTTAAATGTGATTGTGGTCCTTTGGCCACATGGGCGATTTAGCCTGCATTTAGCCCGACTTTTAAAAGTTTGGTGGTATTATTTTATTAATTTTTTATGGACATTTCAAACGATTTATTCCGCATTCTTAGAATACATTCTAAATTGTAATGACTGAACAAAAAACTGACAAAATTACAGATGTACCACATATTTAAACCCTAGTACTACTTTGTAGTTTGTGTTCGCAAATAGCTAAGTCTAAAATTAAGTGCTTGTTTAACATGAAACTATATATTCTGAGAGACAAAACAACACTACTCTAGAACACACTCGGCTCTGCAGCATCCTGACACCTCATCCCAGCTTGAGTGTATTTAAAAAAAATTATGAGGGCATTTACAACTGGCTCTCTTATATAAAGACCATGGAGATGAGTTTGAAAATGCTGTTTGGCATAAATTAAAGCTTAATTTTTGTCCTAGATCACTTGTCTCGTTCAGTCATTATTTACCAGAGACAACACTTCTTTGTGCATAATTATTTTGACTTAAAACAGTGGCACTGCTGGTTTTAGCTGCAGGTAATGCATTGTTCATATCTATTTAATGATGAAGAAGGTATGGCAAAATACGCATGAGCAGCTAAGAGTGCAGGCGTCCTATCCTGTTATCATGAGATGTTTCTTTACAGCATTGCTGATACGTTAAATCAGCACCTTGGCAAACGCATATTTTAAAGGTTCCTATAATTTTGTTTTGGAGGTCTCCTACTATAGGTTTACATGCATCCAATGTCAAAAATTCACTTTAATTTTCACCTCTTTTTCACCTCTCAAAACCCCTCCTTTTCAAGAGCCTACTATGCTCTGATTGGTCAGATGGCCCAGTCTTTTGTGATTGGTCTAGGGCTTACAGCATGTGTTGGAGATTAAACGACTATTACCATATCTGCATTTCCACCTGGACCATGAAGACCATATAGCTGACAATATGCAATTCTGTTACAAGACTATGTAGGTTTGTGCAGGAAGTAAGACTAGAATTATTGACGACTCGGCAGTTCAGAATTGGTTCTTTCTTTAGGGATACTTTTTTATTACATTCACAAACAGCTATACACAACATAAAAGGTGATTTCTGAAAAAACATAATAGGGGCTCTTTAAAGTGGCATGTTGCTTGAAATAAATAAAATGAAATAATGCTCTTTTCAAGTGTGTCGACCACAGTAGTTTATATAGAATACTGTTCAATATAATATTTACTCCAAAATGTCTGTAAAGTCAATTGTGATAAGTCTGCAGTATTAAAAAAAAAATGTCCTAAACATTTTGATTAGTTCTGAAGGTGTTTCGCTATAGCTGCAGTATTGCACATACATAAAAGTGTACTTGACACAATGATGAAAAACAAATCCAGGGTGTTTTAAGTGGATTTTAAAACATAATTGGGAAACTATAGTCCTGGGGTTTCTGTTTCATCATAGACAGATCAATAATTCCTTGGAGAGAACCCAGCAAATGATCCCCCAGATCAAGCAACAAAGTTCTCCCTGATGATAGGGGAGGTTCATGGCAAAAAAAAGCCCTCACAAATGGCAGGGGCATAATGAAGCATAGCACACAAGGCACCCACATCACCATTTCCTGGTCTCTTGCTGTGCTTTGGCAGATTTGAGGAGCAGGAAACTGGCAGACAGCATGTCTAGACCGGATGAAATTCTTCATTAATTCAGACTGTTGTTCTTCTGCTTCCGAATTTAGAAGCTCGGCAATTAAAACGACGCAGACACCAAAGCAGCTCAGTTTGAAAGCTTACATTTTCTAAGCTCCTGGCCACACTGCCTGAAATTTGAATATGGTGTTTTCTTGACACTCAATTGATTCCGTCATCGATCTATGACATGAACTCGTATTTACTGTGGCATACAAAGCATTTGGACACTTTTCTGTCACACTTTGAAGTGTCTGAATGTCACTGCATTACATACAAGAAATATATTAATTCATTCATTGCATATGTAGTGTTATCGAACAAGCATTGTTTTGTGAACTACTTGATTTGAAATGTTTTATTCTATGTATTTAATAGTTACATATTTTTAGTATCTAATGTAAATTCATTGATTGTGTGCGTGTGTGTGTGTGTGTGTCAAAAGCAGCAAAAATGGAAATATAATTAAATAAAAATAAAAAATAAAATCTATTACATTTTTTTAATAGTTTTACAATATCAAAACTGTGGTACAGGTGTCTCATGGCAGCACATAATCATCCATCAACTGGTAGTTAAAGGATCGGGTGAAGGGTAATAGCAAAAAAAAAAGTCCAAAAATAAAGACATTCAACATACACCATCAAGAAAGTTCAAATATTATTACAAATTACAAATAACTGTTTTCTATTTTTTTTCTCTGTAATAGCAAAGCTCAGTCTCAGTCTCTCAGCCTCCAATACTCTAGTCTTCAGTGACACATGATCATTCAGATATCATCTTAATGTAGCATTTATTTTAAATAGAAATATCAATTTAATGCATCCTTACTATATTGAATGATCAATTATTTTTATTCTTTGCAAAAAATCGTACTGATCCACAACTTTTGAATGGTAGTGTACATTTAATGTTTAATTAATGTGTTCGACTGTACACTGATCATGTCAATCTCTAGTCTATAGCTCTGCCTGTGAGAGTTTAAAACGGCATTGCTATTATCATAATAATATTATCATAATAAATAAGTAAATAATGTGAAAATAAACTAAACATAATGTGCCCTGCTTCTACCCCCACTGTCACTCTCCACTATGTTTGTCTAATAAAAGCAACAACAACAAAAAAAAACTTTCCCAAGTGTCCACTTGAGCTTAGAGGTCATGTGGCTGTGCTTTCCATATACTGCTAATGAAGATCAAAGAATAAATCACTCTGGGTGTTCTGTCTCATTTTCTCTTAGGGTTGAAGCAAAAAGGTGCTTCATGTTGTGTGTAAATGATGTATTACTTGAAAATATAACCTGTAAGTTTGATTCATTCTCTGCAGGCCATCAGCGGCTAGCCACAAGTGCCTCTATTCCCAATGAAAGTAATAAGGGGTTATCAAAATAAGCCGGCAAATGCAGTACAGCGACTGAAAGCTGGGTGATTGATATGCACTAGAATTACTTTAGTCTGCCTAACTTTCAGAACTAAAGAACAACTACTGTATATTCTGCCTATGATGTGTCTAAAACCTCATTTTGAAGTAAAAATAAGAGAAAAAAATGGCACTGTGCATAATAGGTATCACGTGAGTGTGTTCTTTCAAATGGCCACCAATAGGTTGAATGAAATGTGAAGAAAGCTGCATATTCAGAGGCATGCTCACAATAAACTCTTAAAATGAAAGGTTTCACAGCGATGCCATTGAAGAACACTTTTTGGTTCCCCAAAGAACCTTTCAATGACAAGTTCTTAAAATAACTATTTTTTCTTAGTGTGGAGAACATTTGAATAACCTATAAAACCCTTTTTTCCATTATACAAAACCTTTTGTGCAATGGAAGAAGGTTATTTCTGTAACCACAGATGCCAAGAAAGATCTTTATTTTTAAGAGTGTATAGTCTTCAAATTGAATGGTCAACTGACTCAAAAGTGGCTGGTAAACGAATAGTTTGAATAGTTCATCTAAAAATGGATGTTCTGTCATCATCATTTATACATCCTCATGTGGTTCCAAAGCCACATAACTTTCTCTCTTTTGTGGAAGACAACATAAATTTTATTCCAAATGCCTGTGTTAGGGGCAACGCATTACAAGCATAATCAGATTACTTTCTTCAAGTAATGAGTAATGTAACGATTACTTTTAAATTTACTACAAAATATCTGTTACTTTTTCAAATACATAATGTAAGTTACTTGTCCCATGTATTGACTGTCACCTCTCTGAATAAAGAAGAATTCAGATTTTCTCTGAGAGAAATCAAGAGTAATGGACAGAGGCGTTGTGTGCGCCGTGTGAACATGATTGTAATTATAGTTCTGGACTAAATGTGAGCAAGCATTTACTCATCTCACTTGCACAAAAACAGATTCAGTATTCCTCAAAATAAAATAAAAAATAGTAAAATGCAAACTCAGAATATTACATAAACATGTGAAATGTTCTCCCGGTTTCACAGACAAGGCTTAAGCTTAGTCCCAGACTAAAATGCATGTTTGAGCTGGTGTAACTGAAAGCAACTTGCCATTGGTTTGTCTCAAGATTTTTTTTTTCTAGGGCAAAAAGCTACTTAAATGTCCAGGCCTAATCCTGGCTTAATCTAAGTAATGTCTATGAAACCAGGCTTTTATGTATTTAATCTCACTTTATACTTTGATGATCCAATTCAACCATACCAAAAAGCAAAAATGAGTTTGGTTAAACAACACATTTGTTTATTTTTTTATTAATAATGCTGGGTTCAGACTACACGATATCAGCTCGATTTTGGCATGATCCGTTTGTTGTAAGGTGTCGTGATGATATGTAAACAACAATGGGCATCGGGACGCAAAACGTTTTTGTTTCACGTCATGATAGAAAAACTTGCTTGTTTAATTTTTTTTATTCCTCCACGATGGGTTCCGTCACGTCTGTGAAGTTGACCAATAGGAGCATTTCCTTCAGCCTGAGGCTTATTATTAGCCGCACTCACTGTCGTGCCAAAAGAGAGCGTGCTAGTGTGTGCCAGGGCCAGTCGCGTTCCCACTGTCACTTTTGGGGCTTGATCAGGCCTCCTCGGGGCCAGGGCTTAAAAATTCCCATTGCGATCTGATGGTGATTCTGATCATCGTATGAGGCAGAAATATTTATGTTATGCTAAAGACCACTTATGCTAACCATTGGTTTGATTTATTGGTCCCGCCCGGCACGTGATTTATTGGTCCCGCCCGGCACGTTGCTAGCCCTGACTTGCACTGGCCTGACAGTGGAAAAGCAGCTATTCATTTCACTTTTGGTGTGAAAGGGCCTTTACATTTTGCCAAAACTTTGTTGTTGTTGTTGTTGTTGTTATTAAAAAACAAACAAGCTAGCCCAGCCCAGGTGAGAAAAAGTAACTTTCCCCAAAACTATCTTAAAGTCACCATGAATTCAGAAGGTCTCGGGTTACGTCTGTAACCATAGTTCCCTGAGAAAGGGAATGAGACGATGCGTTGGTGTATGGTTACAGACGTAACCTGAGACGTTCCCTTTCGACGGAACTCGCGATGCGTCAACGACGCTTTGGGAACGAGAATACCCAAAACGCCAGAATTCCAAGTACCTGAGTGTTAGTCTGTTGTAACTAAGCACTAAGCACCTGAGAACCTGGGGCAGCATCCAGGTCCAGGCTGTAAAACCTAACAAATGTGAGCGGTGAGGACCAGCCTGCCGCATCACACACGTCTTGAAGAGAAACTCCAAATAATAAGGCTTTAGAGGCCGCCATACCCCTCGTAGAGTTAGCTCTGACCGCCAAAGGACACGGCTGGTCAGAGTACTCGTATGCAAGTGTAATAGCCTCAACTATCCACTTACGTCTGTTTAGAAGCAGGAAGACCCTTCTTAGGTGATCCAAAGCAAATAAATAACTGGTCGGACTTCCTCATTGAAGATGTCTGATGAACATAAGTATCCAGTGCCCGCACTGGACACAAGAGGTTCAGCCTTTCCTGGTCCGCAGATATAAAAGGAGGAGGACAGAAAGCTTGCAGCACAATAGGCCTCGGAATCAAGGTCGGCACCTTAGGGACGTATCCCTTTCTCGGATATAAAAAAGCCTTGACCATCCCCGGTCCACACTCAAGGCAAGTGGGGGAAACCGAAAGGGCCTGAAGGTCTCCAACTCTCTTAAGGGATGAGATAGCTAGCAGAAAGATAGTCTTAAGGGCAAGAAATTTCTCTGAAACCGAATCTAAGAGACTCTTCTGTGGCTGTCAGGATAGCAGCTACACGAACGGGCGATAGAGTGTCCCGCATCTTCACTGAATCCCATACCACACCAAGGAAAGTGGTTCTCTGTACTGGAGAAAGAACACTCTTCTTGATATTGAGCCTCAATCCCAATATCTGCATATGAACGAGAACGACACCTCGGTGACGAACCGCCAACTGCTCTGATTCCGCTAGAATCAGCCAGTCGTCGATGTAGTTCAGAATACGTATGCCCTGCAGCCTGAGCGGGGCTAGAGCTGCATCTACGCATTTCGTGAACGTGCGGGGTGATAGAGCTAGACCGAAAGGAAGTACCCGATACTGGTATTCTTTGCCCCTGAAAGAAAACCTTAGGAACTTCCTGTGCTGAGGGAGGATGGAGACATGGAAGTAAGCGTCCTTCAGATCTATCTTGACAAACCAGTCCTCGGATCTGATTTGAGTCACGATCTGTTTGAGTGTCAGCATCTTGAACTTGAGTTTCTGTACTGAGCGATTTAACAGATGAAGATCTAAAATGGGACGCAACCCTCCATCCTTTTTCGGAACAATGAAATAACGGCTGTAAAAGCCCGACTCCCTGTCGGGTGAGTACACCTGTTCTATAGCTTCCTTCGCTAACAGGGCCTTTACTTCTTGCTCCATTACCAGAGCCTGCTCGGGATGCACTACTGTGAGCAACACCCCGTTGTAGCGAGGAGGATGAGAACCGAACTGAACACGATATGAGGAGCTCAACGACTGAGGCTACTCACGCCCAGCAGCCCCAGGGGGCTGGACACTGCGAGGGAAAAGCTTTTTAAAAGCCTCCGCTTGCTTTTTTGACTCCTGAAATCTCTCGACTACCGCATTGACTGCTTCACCGAAGAGACCAGAAGGCTCAAGTGGAGCATCTAATAAAAAAGCCCGGTCTTTTTCTTTTATTTCGGCTAAATTTAACCAAAGGTGTCTCTCAGTAGCTACAAGGGCTGCCATAGACTGCCCAATTGCTCTAGCGGTCTCCTTTGTAGCCCTGAGAGACAGATCGGTAGCCCGACAAAGTTCTCGAACCTCGTCAGGACCAACTCCCTCACTCCTATCCAAATCCCCCAGCAGATCAGCCTTGTAAGCCTGAAGCACTGCCATAGTGTGCAGACATGCTCCAGCCTGACCTGCTGCCGTATATGCTTTGCCCACTAAAACCGAAGTTGCTTTAAGCGGTCTAGTGGGCAAAGCTGAGGCCTTCAGAGACGATGCTGGGCCAGGTGACAGATAGCTCGCAAGCGTCTGTTCAGCCTGGGGCATCGCCTCATAACCGTACTCTTTCAGCCCTCTTATTTTTGAATATAAATGAAACTGAGGGCTGACAAGTCGTGAAGAGTACGGTTTATCCCATGATCTAGCTAACTCATTATGAAGATCGGGGAAAAAGGAAGGCCTCGTGGTGGAGATGATGTCACAGAAGAAAGAAAACGCTCGTCTAATTTACTTTTGGGACGAGCGCTCCCTTTCTCAGCTGGCCATTCAATATTTAATTTCTCTACAGCCCTAGACATCACATCCACCAGCTCCTCATATGCTGGGGAAATAGGTGGCGAATCTACTTCCCCTGTGTGTGTGTGCTTAAACTTTCCACATCAACCTCCTCAGAGGAAGAGCAATGAAGTAATGGAGGGCTCTCTCCCCGGGCGGAAGAAGCCGCAGAGCGGGCTTCCGACACCGGGGGGAGAGCACTGGATCTTCAGGGTAAGGAAGGAGAAAAGGCCCTCGGACCCGTCTCCAACCCCTCCGAAAGATCCTTTTGCGATCCCCAGGAATGCATCTTCCGTGCTGCAGCGGGTCCTGCATCCTGAGGATCGCGAACCTGCCCACTCTCTTTATCAAAGAGTGACAGGCGAGAGCGGAGCATGCGAAGCGGAAGCATCGCGCAATGCTGGCACTTAGCCCCCTTGAAGGCTGAGACCGCATGCTCCACTCCCAAACAAACTACACAAAGCTCGTGTGTGTCACCACCCGTTAAATAACGCGGGTAGGGAGAAGCACACTGTTTGAATAGTTGTTTCGCCATAACTCTTTCCAATATAATGCAACAGACAACAATAAATAGACAGAGACAGAGTAACACAGATCGCTTGCTGAGACACAGAAGCTAATGCCGGTTTGCACTGGATGTGCTTTTATACCTTCCTGGCCATGACGTCACCCGCCCGTGACGCTCATTCTTTCCAGTGGACTAGTTGACATTGATTCTCAGACGCATTCACGCTGGGGGCGTTCCCAAAGCGTTGTTGACGCATCACGAGTTCCCTCGAAAGGGAATTTACAATTCTTCTTTTTAATTCAATATTGCAGTTTATTGTAAATTACTTGTCCTTCCACGACATTCATTTATTTTAATTTTTAATTCACGTGACCTCGTAATTTTTAATCAGAAAAGGTGATCAAAATTTCCATTTTGTGCTGACTTTAATATTTATTTGTATTCATTTGATGCCATATGAAATCTTTACATGCGGAACAGAACAAAATTTGTCATTATTCACTGGAAATCGTGATATTCACCCTAACTAAGTGATTAGCAAAGTCTGATTAAAGAGCGAATCTTTCTTTCGACTCGTGAGTCAGTTATTTTAGATGAATGAACAAATTGTTCTTTTTCTTGGGTTTTCAACTCACTGATTCATAGATATGGTTGCAGCAGCTAATAGCATATAGAAGGGAAAAAGCTTGTTAAAAAACAACTTAGATATCTATTTGTCACAGAAAGCTATATCCAACGACTTCAGATGACTTTAAAGTGCACAATTTTATATGACACTCAATACATTGAAAATAGTGTCTAGGCTATTCACCTTCTTTATTCTGTGAAAGAAAGAAATTCATACAAGTTTGGAAACACATGAAGGTGTAAAAAAAAAGGAAAAGAAGTCTGTCATTTCTTTTTTTTAATGGTTTGGGGCAACTCAGCATGATCAAAAGAATGAAATTTGCTTTGCTTTGTTTCTTGTATCGTTTAAAAGGTGAAACTCGCCTGTCTCACACTTTGTGTTCAGCAGAAAAGCAGCTCATTAGGAATCAGTTTGCCTTTGATATGAATAAGGACTCGCAGCTGATTCACTCTCAGTGTCTACAGTGCATCTGAATATCCCCCGCTATGGCTGAGTGTCACAGTGAGTTTATTCCTTTGTTTCAGCATTGACTTCTGCATCTGCGCCGCAGTGTGACTCTTTTGGATTCATTCTTTATTATCAGCAAATGCTGTCTATAATTGACAAGGCTTCTAATGCAGAAAGAGGAAAATGTTTTATTTGATGCATGATGCTGTGATGATTCCATCAGCTCCTCTGATTCATTACTTTAACTCTGCTCTGCAACAACACAATTGAATTACACTGTCAATATTCCTAGTCTTTTGTGTGGGACTCACACCATATGAGAGACCTATGACCATCATTAATTTTCATTTAGGAGAACGATTGCCCCTCATTTGTAATGACTCTTGGGTATATGACACATCTAGAAGCTGGCAAATCTTCTGTTTCTTGTTAGGTTTTAGAATACAGCAAACTGGAAGTAAAAATAGAGATGTGCAGAATTTGTTCTTTTAATTATTCAGCAAGGACACAATAGATCAAAAGTGACAAACAAACGTTTATAATGTTACAAAAGATTTCTATTTATGAATAAATGCTATTCTTCTGAACTTTCTTTTTATCAAAGGATTCTAAAAAATGTATCATCACACAATTAAACAACATTTTTCCAACATTGGTAAGAAATCTTTTTTGAGCAGCAAATCAGAATGATTTCTGAAGGATCATGTGACAAAGACTGTAGTTATGATGCTGAAAATTCAGCTTAGCATCACAGGAATAAATTACATTTTAAAGTACATTCATATAAAACAGTGCATTTAAATGCTAATAAAATTTCACAATATTACTGTTTTTACTTTATTTTGATCAAATAAATGCTGCCTTGGTTAGCATAAAAGATTTCTTTCAAATATATTGAATGATATTCCTTGCTTAAGAGCTAAATGCTAAATTAGCCAGCATTGTGAAGTGATATTGAAGTAAAAAGATCTTGCCAGTTGCAAAAACAACAACTTTATTGCTCTAAGGAGGTGAGTGATAGCGGAACATAAAACTGGGTCCAGCTGGAACAGATGGAAGCTTGGTGACTGTAAAACCCAAAATGTCCACGGAAGCTTTTCATTGGTGACTTATGAAAGCAATCTGTCAAAACAAGTTCAATGTTAGCTAAATAATATGCTAATGAGAACCGGCTGCCGAGCCACAAATTAAGTTTAAAATGTCAATTGTTTTGGAGAGATGGAGAGATAGTGGTTATTTGTTCAAAGACATCATGTCTGAAATTGACCAGGATGAGGGATCAGGAAGATGGGGAGCAGTCTGTTCAGCTTTGCCAAGTCATCATTTCTACAGTGGTGTGGAGCCAAATGCCGTAGAAGTTCACTTTTGAGTTTCCACTTTTTTTTGTCCATTTACACTACCATTCAAAACATTGGGGTCGGTAAGACATATTTGAAAAAAGTATTTTTGTTCACCAAGGCTGTGTTTATTTGATTCAAAATACAGCTAGGGCTATAGTAATATATTACTATATTGCAAAGTTTTATTATTATAATTTAAAATAACTGTATTCTATTCTAATAATATTTTATTAGAATTAAAATGTGTTGGCAAAGCTGAATCATTACTCCAGCATCATTAATCCAGTCTTCAGTGTCACATGATCCTTCAGAAATCATTCTGATATGCTGATTTGCCTCTCAAGAAACATTTTTTATTATTATTATCAGTGTTGAAAACCGCTGAGCTGCATAATATTTTTCAAAAGAACAGCATTTATTTGAAATACAAATCTTTTGTAACATTAAAAAATGTCTTTACTTTTGATCATTTTCAATGCATACTTGATGAATAAAAGTATTATTTATGTAAAGAAAATAATAGTAAAAACATATACACACAATTATATATAATTTTCACACTTTTTGCATAGTTTGAAAAATATACAGCTCGATTGGAAATTACGCAGAACTAATGAAAAAATATTGGGTTTGTGTTTTCTTCACATTTTGTCACTTGTTTAGACTATCATCATTTTAATCCATATATTTATGATATGTTTTAGATTGAAAGTCTGGTACAAAAGTAAACCAATAAGATACATAAAAGACATTGGAAGTCTTTCAAAGTAGCAAAATTAATCATGAATGCAATTCCAGACATTGTTACCGCTGTAACAAAATATAAAGTTTTACAATCTGTTAGTTTAAATAAAAAAATAAATACCTAGGACATAACTGTGTCTGTACTCTGTAGTTGAAGAAATAATAGGTAAAGTTCAAATAAAAAAAGTTTGTTTAGACAAGAGATCATAATGTTTTGAAAGAATTGAGAAGAGAAAGGTCAAGAGTCTGCAGGACGTCCACAGCAGCAGTGTTAGCATGAAATGACCGACTATGCTAGTTAAGCATAATAAGACAGTTTGGAAATAAGCAGTATAGGCAGATACTGTACATTTGTGCTCTATGTTCGTGTTAACTTATTTCCGTTAACCTATCTGAAGTACATATTACAGAAAGAGCAGAGTGGGCAATTTGATGTCAACTCTCAGTGGATTATATTAAAAAACAGCAGACTGTTGCAGTCCACAAAAGTAAGAAAGGGCAACACCACATGACATTTGAAGATGGAATTATTATAGATGTTTACATGCCAGGTGTCAGTGGTGTCACAAATTGGTATTCTAGTGCGCTCAGCATGGTTCCTATGCAGTAAACAGACTTCAAAGGGCTGCTACTGTGCTCACACGCTAGCCGGGCTGAATAGGTGCCTTCACTGTCTGAGCCCTTCGCACGCATCACACAGAGAGTTCATTCAGCGGGACTGACGCGCTGTGCACAGCCGGACACCAGCGTGAAAATTACACCCTTAAAAAGAACAACTTCATTCAATAATGTCAGGTACCTGGCTCTGTTTCTCTCCCTCCCTGTCTCTCGCTCACTGTCTTACTGTTGTTCTGTCCTCCTTTCTCTCTCTCTCAATGACATATGTAGCTCAGTATACAGATAAACGCTATCATCATGCACTGCTGTTTCCCTAGTCCTTGTGGGGAAACATGCTAAATATTATTCACTAACTGGCATTTGCTATTGCAATAGGTATGTGACTGTATAGAGAGCAGATGTCAGTTGATATACATTCTGTTCAAATGTTTGGGGTCTGTACAATTGTTATTTGATCAAAAATAGAGTAAAAACAGCAATATTGTGAAATAATAATAATAAAAATATATATATATATACATATATATATATATATATATATATATATATATATATATATATATATATATATATATATATATATATATATATATATATATATATATATTACTTTTTATATGTTAAAATCAGTGGCGGCTGCTGGTCTTTCAATGAGGGGAAGCTAATTTTCGGCCTACATCATAAAAAATGTCCATTTCTTTAATATGTAAATTCTGCCATACGTTCCTTTTTGCTCTGTGACATTGCTCTGTGAGGTTGCAGCAATTTGTCTTTCGACTTCACTTGCAAAATCCGCAATGGGACTAAGCTTTAATAGCTTCAGCTTCAGCGACTTTTTATAGTACAAAATCGCTGTCAATCAAAAGGAGATGCAGTCTTTCGACAGACCCTCCAATCATCACGCAGAAGCAGAGTTCAGGCCAGTCCACTCCTCCATTCACCCCAGAGACGCTGAGCGTCCGTGGGCGGGACATAATCGCAGCATTTATCCAATGACCGTCTAGTTTCGAAGCACTGAAAAAAACAGCCCCATTGAAGTCAATGTGAGAAGGAAATCGAGTCAGCCGACCTGCTATATGTAGCTGATTCTGAACGAACTCGTCTTCGAGATGAACGTGTTCTAACGCATTTTTAGTCAATAAAATGTTTACACAATAGTACATATTTTTTGACCATTCATTTTTTGACATTATAAGGGAAGCCGAGGTTCACTTGCAGTCTTAAAGAAATCCCCACTGGTTAAAATGTAATGTATTCCTGTGATGGAAAAGCTGAATTTTCAGCAGCCATTACTCCAGTCTTCAATGCTGTCACATGACATTCCACATGGGTATTTGAAGTGCACGTTTTCATTATTTTAAATAAGAAACTAAGAGTTAAGTCATTATGGTGGCAAGTCACTGTCTTAATGAATGAGTCATTCATTAAACCAATTCAAATGGCTGATTCATTCAGTAATGAAGCAAGAGAGCTGTGTCTCAATTTGAAGGCTGTGTCCTCCAAAGGGCACATTTTTCGGCCGCATATGATTCATTTCAGTAAACTGACCACTACATTCCAAAGCTTTGCTTTACTAGGAATAACGATCAATTTTATAATGGTTCGTTTTCTGAAATAAGACACCAGCTTTCGAAATGAGACACAGCTCAACTCTCTTTATGAATGAATCATTGATTTGCTCAAATTTTCAAGAACGAAACACCACTGTGTGTTGCTATCAGACATTTTGTTTCTAAAATGTAATTTTATAAAATATAAAATCTCATACGTGAGATTTTTTTCCCCATATATTGAATTCCCCATGAATTGAACAATGGCATTCTACTAGTTTTCTTTATGGATTGAAAGTGTGCACTCTCAAGGCATGTTTTTTGTCTGTGTTATTTATTCAATGCTTCCTTAAACGGTTAGTTCACCCAAAAATTTCTTTCATAAATTACTAACCCTCATGTCATTCCAAACCCTATAAGACCTTCATTTAACTTCGGAACACAAATTAAGATATTTTTTGATGAAATCCGAGAGGTTTCAGACCCGCCCCCCCCCCCCCCCCCCCTTTCTAATGTTGTGATAAAAATCCTCGAAGGATTTTAACTACTGAACAACCATTTAACACATTTGACCCAACAAGTATAACATTCTTATTTCTGGCACGTGCCAAGGGAAAGATACTTTTCAAACACACCCAGAGGCCATGTAAATTAGCTTGTATACCCATCCCCACTCCTAACCCCCCATCCACCGAAATGTTCCTTCCTCATCCACACTCCTTTAATATTTAATCAAGACAGCAGATTCACAAATGATGTTAGCAAGAATGCATGCTAGATCATATTGTCTCATCCAGTGTCTCGTCCTTTGCTTGCTATCAATTACAACTTTGACTCCCAACTAAGTCATTTGCACTGGATTGGTAATTTGATTTCAGGAGCTCTCTCACTTGATTTCCCTTTGCCATTAATTTAATTTCTCAGGCCCCCATCAGTAGATAGCACATGCTGAGACACCTATCTCCCAGAGCTAATCTCAGCAGCCTGGATTAATATTGAGTGCGGAAGACCGTCGCTTCATCCCTCTGTCACCATAGCATTATGAGCGCCTTGTCATTCATCTTGACAATTCTAGGTTTGGCCTTTGCATACTTGCGATACTGAGTCATTTGTTTATCATTTTATTTATTAACTACATTAAGGCATGCTTTTAGTTGTAAATATTATAATGTATGTTTATAAAATTAGTTCTAAAAAAAGCAATTGGATGAGCCACATTTCAAACCATTGTTAAAAAAGGTCTATATGCACACTTGTAACCACAAATCACTTGAAGTGTATATTAAAGTGCCCCTATTATGCCATTTCATTTATAGGTCTCCTATAGGTTTACATGCATCCAAGGTAAAAAAAACACTTTAATTTTCTCATGATATACAGTGCATATAACCTCATTTCTCAAAGAGGTATGGTTTAAAAATATGTGATGATAGTCATGACAACTCTCAAAGTAATTTTGGCATTAATGAAAATTGCAGTGTTAATGTATTTGGTCTTGGTAGACTAGATATGTGAATGGTGCTGCTGCTTCTGCAGCTGTTGATTATCAAGTATAGACTTTCTACTGACAATAGATACACAGACACACTTCTGTGAGTGTGTAAGATATGCAGCTGCTGCATGATTAGACATACATCCAGTAGCAGATCTAGGCAGGTGGAGCTGGGGGAGGTGGAGGATTTCACAGGAACGCTGCAGGACTAGCCTACAGTGTACACTGAACCAGACTATTTTAAAGTTGAGCAAGAAAGCTTATTTAGGCCAATCAGCTTGTGCCATTTGGTAAATGCTTGCATATTGCACGAAAAGGACCTATCAGTCAGCACCATCTAGAGTTTCATGACTGAACTAGATATGTAAACTAGGGCTAGTGTTCATTTAGCTGCCTTGATTACTCTGTGAGACTTGCCACCTAATTGATATTCATGGCCCAGGCTGAAAATGTTAATAATGGTTAACCCCATTGTCAGATTGTTCCATCTGAATTTAAATATTTATTGAATAGTGGTGGATTTTAGTATATTGTTGTTCAAAAACTCTTTAATAACAATATTTAACCACTCAAAGCACATACTTGCATGTTTCTATGCAAACAGTTGCTTCTGATGGACTGGATAGATTTCGCTCACTCATGTCTAGTCACAAATTAGGAAACCAGTCCCCTCTAGGCAGGCACACTGTGAGCCGCCCTTTTGATGAAACTGAGACACTGTCACCATCTCAGCATGCTGAATGAGAATTAGTGAAGCACAGCCTGAAGGATTGATTGAACTATAGCCTCTGGAGGATGATTTGCAAGAAAAACAGAGTACAGTGATCCAATGAAGAGAATTAAGTGATCAGAGTCTATTTGTAAGAGCTGTTATGCTATTGTTGTCATCAAATTATTCAGAAGTCAGAAGTTTTTTTATCGCTTCACATGAAATACTTAAATTAAAGTATAATGGTGGATCTATAAGGCAGCAATTTTTGTGGGCTCAAATGTATTATTAATTATTAATGTATTGTTAAATTGATCCATGTAAATTGAATTGACATGTTTGCCTGAAACATCTCTTCTTTTTTAATAATTTAGGATGCGTTCACACTTGACATGTTAGGTTTGATTAAAACGATGAACGCTGCCATCCGAACCCTGGTGTGCACCAAACAAGCGGACCGAGACCGCTGAAAAGATGGGTCTCTTTCTGCCACCAACTCTGGTGTGGTTCGAATGAAATATGAACGCAACACGGACCAAAGACAGGACATGATGTCACAAGATGCGACCTTAAAAAGGACAGAGTGCTTAAGCATACCTGTTTTTTCTTTCCATAGTCGCTATGTTCCCAATAACAGTTCGGTACAGGCATCAGTACCGCGTCTCCTCATAGCAGATCTTCATTTGTGTGTGTGTGAAAGAGGGATTTGTGCAGCTGTTCCTCCTTTAAACATTTTATAATCTCTTCACGAGTTTTTAGCTCTATCATATAACATCTGCTCATACAGTAAGTGCATTTATCCCAGCATACAGCATTGTTTTGGATGTTCGATAAGTTCCGTTGCAAAATATAAAAATATAAAGTCATTGTAGTGAGATCTCAGTGTAGGTGAAGGAAGAAGAAGACAGGGTCGGCGAAATTGGGACTCGCACTTTATTTAAGGCAAAAACAAAAGGAAACAAAAAGGTGCGCTCGTGCGTGGCCGCTGTGACGTCCACCACAGCAAAAAAAAGAAAAGAAAACACAACTCCTCTTGGCTCAGTCAGTGCTCTGCGTTGTCCTGTGCGAGTCCCAGGTCTCTCTCTCTCCTCTCTCACAGCCGGCAGCTTAAATGCAGTCTCCACGCCAATTACTGCAATCAGTAACAGGTGTTCGTCATCTGCACTTGACCCACTTACTCACCGCGCAGCTCGCTGACTCATCTCTCGCTACAGACGTCGCAAAACCATGCCCCCCTCGCCACATACCCCCACCGCCTGACTCAGGCCGGGACCGCGCCCAGCCCCCTGTCCGATGCGTCCGTCTGTAGGATAAAAGGGAGAGAGAAGTCAGGAGCATGTAAAAGCGGCCCGCCACACAGAGCAGCCTTTATCTGGGTGAAAGCCTGCTGACTCTGCTCCGTCCACTGGACCGTATCTGGTGCTTCTTTTTTAGTTAGATCAGTCAGCGGGCTAGCGAGGTGCGAATAATTAGGCACAAACCTTCTGTAATATCCCGCTAGCCCCAGGAACTGTCTAACCTCCTTTTTGGTCTTAGGTCTCGGACAGGTCGCAACTGCTGCCGTCTTATCAATTTGGGACGCACCTGTCCGTGACCCAAGTGGAAACCCAGATACCTTACTTCCACACGCCCAATTGCACACTTCTTTGGGTTGGCCGTGAGCCCTGCCCTTCTCAGCGTCTTCAGAACAGCCCACAAATGCTGCATATGACGCTGCCAATCGGTACTATAGATGATAATATCATCCAAGTAGGCAGCGGCATATGCAGCATGCAGCCGGAGAATTTTGTCCATCAGACGCTGAAAAGTCGCCGGAGCTCCGAACAAGCCGAAAGGAAGGGTGACAAATTGGTGTAATCCAAACGGCGTTGTGAAAGCTGTCTTTTCTTTGGACATGGGAGACAAGGGGATCTGCCAATAATCCTTCGTTAAGTCCAATGTCGAATAAAAACAAGCAGTACCCAGCCGATCAAGCAATTCGTCAACCCTCGGCATTGGATAAGCATCAAACTTAGACACCGTGTTCACCTTTCTATAGTCCACACAGAAGCGGATCGAGCCGTCGGTTTTAGGAACTAAAACTATTGGGCTCGCCCAGTCACTGCTGGACTCTTCTATTACCCCCATATCCAGCATAGCCTCTAACTCGTTCTGAACCACCTTTTTTTGTGTTCAGGTAAGCGATACGGGCGGCAGCGCACCACCACCCCCGGATCCGTCTCAACGTGGTGCTGAATGAGGTTCGTCCGACCAGGCAGGGGAGAAAACACATCCGCAAACTCAGTTTGTAGTTTTTTAACGTCAGTGAGCTGGGAGGGTGAGAGGTGATCTCCGCCAAGAGCCAGCGCGAGAGATTGTGATTTTGTGCTCGCCTCTGGCCCGAGATCCTCCTCTCCGCTCACCACCGTCACCAGCATCATTGACTCTGCCTCAACCCACTTTTTGAGGAGGTTGAGGTGATACATTTGATGTGCTCCTCCCCTATCTGTTCGGGCTACCTCATAGTTGAGATCGTTAACTCGCCGTGTGACCTCGAAGGGTCCTTGCCACTTTGCGAGTAATTTAGAGCTGGAAGTAGGGAGTAATACAAGCACCTTATCTCCCGGTGCAAATTGGCGAAGTCTAGCCCCCCTGTTGTACAGCTGACTTTGTTTGTCCTGGGCCTGTAACAAATTCTCCATTGATAGCCGCCCCAAAGTGTGAAGTTTTGTTCTCAGGTCCAAGACATACTGAATATCGTTCTTACTAGCGGACGGTCCGTCCTCCCAAGTCTCTCTAAGAACGTCTAACACCCCGCGGGGCTGACGTCCATAGAGAAGCTCGAAGGGGGAAAACCCCGTGGAGGCTTGGGGGACCTCGCGTACAGCGAACAAGAGGGGTTCTAGCCACTTATCCCAATTTTTGGCGTCTTCGTGAACGAACTTTCGAATCATGGACTTCAAAGTGCGATTAAATCGTTCCACTAATCCGTCCGTCTGTGGGTGGTAGACGCTAGTGCGAATCTATTTAATGCCGAACAATTCGTAGAGTTCGCGAATAGTTCGTGACATAAACGCCGTGCCCTGATCAGTGAGAATCTCCTTGGGGATTCCCACCCGGGAGATTAACGAAAAGAGCGCGCTCGCAACACTTTTGGCAGAAATGTTACGAAGCGGGACTGCTTCAGGATACCGCGTTGCGTAATCCACCAGGACTAACGCAAAGCGGTGCCCCTGTGCTGACCGTTCTAATGGCCCGATGAGGTCCATACCAATTCGTTCGAAGGGGACCTGCATTAGCGGAAGGGGGCACAATGGTGCTTTTGGATTGGCCGGTGAATTCACCAACTGACATTCACGACAAGACGCGCACCACTTGCGCACATTCTCGTGAATGCCCGGCCAGAAGAACCGGGCCATGAGACATTTTAGTGTCGCCGCCTGACCTAAATGCCCGGCCATTGGATTACAGTGAGCCGCCTGAAAAAGCATTTTCCGGCGGCTTTTAGGAACTAACAACTGTGTTGTATCCTCTTTTGTCTGGGTGTCTTGGGTCACCCGATACAACTTATCTTTTAAAATAGCAAAATAGGGATAAGAGAGCGGTTGGCCTGGGTGGAGAACCTGGCCGTCGATAGAACAGACCTGATTAAATGCGTGTTTTAAAGTCTCGTCCTGGGACTGCTCCATGGGAAAATCATCGCGCTCTGTGAGGATAGTTCTCTCCAGAGTACTCCGTTCCCCTGCAGCAGACGCCAGAGGTCCCGGCTCAGTATCTCCCACCTGAACAATCGCCGTCTTTCCCTTGCTTTTCTTTCCCCAAGAGGCAACCGTCGATAAAGACCCAAATTACTCACTAAAAGCAGGCCAATTCGTCCCCAGAATAAGCGGATGCTGGAGGTGTGGGTTAACTGCTACCTCTACACTATGCTTTTGCCCCCTAAATTGAATTACCACAGGCATTATCGGATAACTTACCACCACCCCGTGCACACACCGCACCTTAACCATGCGGCTGTTATCCAATACCCCCGGTTGCATCAGATTTTGATGAATGGAGGTTTGGTTGCAGCCTGAATCCACCAAAGCCTGATAAGTACCCCCCTTGATACTCACTGGTATCTAGTACAGGCCAGTTTGATCGGGGGCAGCCGGTGGCGCGACGGGAACCCGGATCAGTGTCCCCACCTCCATCACTGGACACCGGTCGATAAAGTGTCCCGGGTCCCCGCAGCGCCAACAGGCCGGCCAAGACCTCCCTGCCGCCCCAGTGGCGGGAAGCGGGTCAAGGGATTGGCGTGGAGAGCGCAGGGCTGCCGGACTCGGGGCGGGGTGGTCGGTCGTGGTAGGCCCCCTGGGTGGGGCCCGGAACGCAGGGCCCCCGTCCTCCATCTTGGCGCCGGCCGGGGCACCAGCCCCCCGCGAGACCTGGGAAGGGGAACAGGTTTGGGGAGAGAAGGGGTCGAGAGAGAGAGGGGGAGAGAGAGAGGCAGATGGAAGGGGCTCGCCGACCCCTGGGCACGCCACCATGTGATCTTCCGCCAGGCGGATGGCCTGGTCCAGCGACGTCGGGCGGTGGCACTGGACCCACTGGGCGGTCTTCTTGGGCAGTTTCGAAATGAACTGCTCCAGAACCACCTTGCTGATGATATCCTCGACGTCGCCTCCGTCAGCCATCAGCCATCTGCGGCAGAAGTCCCGGAGCTGTTGCGCCATGACGAAGGGTCGGCCAGACTCTTCCAGGCTCAGGGACCTGAACCGCTGTCGATGTTGTTCCGGGGTCCGGCTGACCCGCTGTAGAATGGCGCGCCTCAGGTCTTCATAGACCAGGAGATTCTGGACTGGCAGTTAGTGGGCGGCTATCTGCGACTCTCCCGATAGCAGTGGGATGAGCCGCATGGGCCAGTCCGTTCGGGGCCATCCCCGGGCCTCGGCGGACCTCTCAAACAGGTCCAGGAATGCCTCCGGATCATCCTGGGGACCCATCTTATTGAGAGGCAGGGGCGGGGCCGAGACCATAGCTGGAGCGCGGACGGCCCGAATCTCCCGGTCGAGCCAGCTCCGGAACAGCTCGCGGTCTTCTTGCTGGCCTTGGAGAAGCATCTGGAAGCGCTGGTCTTGCTCCTCCTTTACGGCCAGCAGGGCGTGATGTTGTTCCCTGTGAAGACCCGCGAGCGTTTGGATGAGGTCCGCAAATGGCGTTCCCGGCGGGGTCTGCATGGCGGCGGCAGTCTTCTTCTTCCCGGGTTTCGGCACCAGTGTAGTGAGATCTCAATGTAGGTGAAGGAAGAAGAAGACAGGGTCGGCGAAACTGGGACTCGCACTTTATTTAAGGCAAAAACAAAAGGAAACAAAAAGGTGCGCTCGTGCGCGGCCGCTGTGACGTCCACCACAGCAAAACAAAAAGAAAACACAACTCCTCTTGGCTCAGTCAGTGCTCTGCGTTGTCCTGTGCGAGTCCCAGGTCTCTCTCTCTCCTCTCTCACAGCCGGCAGCTTAAATGCAGTCTCCACGCCAATTACTGCAATCAGACACAGGTGTTCGTCATCTGCACTTGACCCACTTACTCACCGCGCAGCTCGCTGACTCATCTCTCGCTACAGACTTCGCAAAACCACGCCCCCCTCGCCACAGTCATAAAAGCCACTTTTCTTTTGTTTTGTATCTTTAGGTTTGATGTTAAAAATGACGGTCTGAACCCTAAGCGAACCAGGACTAAATGTTTTGTTTTCTTTTTTGGTCCGGACCAAAGGAACCGAACTACAACTGCACATTCTTAATGAGCAGACTCATTATTTAAAAATCATTTTGAAAATTATTTTTAGCAATATGCTGTTAATGCCATTTTTCTATCTTCTTGGTACAAGGAGTTAGTCTGCTCATAATGATGTCAGACTAGAGAAAAGTCTTCTTATATAGCCAAACTTCTAACCCTGGGAGTATATGACTGTTTTACAGACTAGCTGGATCATTGACTGCAGGCACCTATGTCAAGTTATAAGCCAAACTTCACAGAAAGCCCTTCCAAGGTGCTGGTAACTCTTGTTCTCGCACAGTTAAAGGCTAACTAATGAAAATTGCATCTGTATATTCTGCGAATGCATTCCCTTTAGCACCGAAACAAATGTAGTCTTGATTGCTAGGCTAATCTGCTGTAGTATCACAACATTCCTTGGCATCAAGATGTAGGTCAGGCTAAATGCATTACAGAATCATTTGGGTGATATGGAAATGAGATACCGCACAAAGTTGTAGTACAAATTCAGTCAAATTATGAGAAAATATTTCCGTTTGTGTGTGAAATAAGAGGAGAATTAATAATAAAGTGCTTGTGTTTGCTTTAATATTTATTGTGCAAATGTACCATTCCTTATCTGATGAGATCAGAGAAAGGGAGGTACCGGAGGAGGAAATAGAGAGGTCCGTCATGCCACCCTCCCAAAAAAGACCCCCCACCTACATCCCCCACCTTCAATAAATAAAAACAGACTAAACCGCATTTGCGGCATAATAAGATGCAGTAATTAATGCCATCGATTCACATCCGTAAGGATCCCGAAGCGGGGAATCCGATTACTTTTTATCACATTTCAAAACTCCAAGTTAGTTTCAGGAGCCTGTAACTTGGTTAGTGTTGGGCTGGAGCGGGAATGAGACGGCTGCTGAGCTTGATTGATGAGAATGCAGCAGGCAAGCTATTAAAAAACCAGTAGCTTTCATATCCCAGACAATGGCTATAAACATATTCTGAGAGCTGCATCCAAAATGACTCCTTTAGAGATAGAAAACACTTCATCGCCGTAACCCTGCGGTTTATAGGATGTTCAATACTTGAGTTCACAATATACCCGCCTTTGCTGTCACTCATGTCAATGACAAATAGATAGTGTGTACATTTAAAGTATTCCTGTTGGCTTCTATATTTGAAGATTGGATATAATGAGGTAAATGTAAAAGAAGCATTATGAATAGGCTAGAGATATTTTAATTATTCAGCAATCAAACGAGATTCACATTTAATCACTTGACGATGATACAGGTTTGTTAGAAGCATTATGGCCTTTTTAAACAATGTGATTGCATAATTATTGGGAAGATGTGTAAACTTTGGATGTATTGTATAACCGTGGACAGAATTGTATATTCTTGGACAGAATGAAAAGGTGCATGCAAAACATGTTAATGAGAGAGATGATGAAGCAATGAAAAAAAAAATGAAAGGGGGAGATAGAATATCTCAGTTATTGTTTTTATTCCAGGTGTTTCCTTAATGTGTTTATATATATTTTTTGACAAATTTGACTTGGTCAGAGGAACATATTAAAAAGAATTTGAAGAGAAAAAAAGGTACATTTTAAAGTCGGTCTCAGTAAAACCTGAGGTTTAAAGATGAGGTCATATTAGTGAAATTTTGCAGATAATCCATTGTCTATTATCAATAGTTTGGCGATGTAAGAAGTATCGTGTGAAGCCATTTTCAAACCAAGCAGCTTTCATTTGGTCAACGTGGCGAATACCTGTGACCAACTTGAAAACTTTGGGAAATCTGCGCTGGGAAATCACCCTCACCCTCATCCTCATGTGACCCTCATGTGAAATTCCCGATCGCATGGATTCCTATTGAAACAACACAATGGTATAACCGCAGTCACCACACCAGTATACAAAACTATTTTACAAGGTGGAGATCACACATTTTTTCACATTAATTTGTCTAGCGCTTTTCACCATACATTTCGTTTCAAAGCAGCTTTACAGAACATGCCTGTGTCAACATTGCAATTTCAGAGTGATTTGTTATCAGAGGTGACATTGTCCAAGTTATGTATTTCAGAAATGTACATATACAGTATATCACGCAGTTAGCTAACAATTTATTAATTTAACAGTGTATTAATTTAAGGCAGAAACAATGAGCTTATTGAGCTAAAGAATATGTTGTTAACAAGGATATATAGAAAAATGTGTGGTGTGGCTTGTTACAAAATGGCAAAATTCATGGCATGTAAATGTGATTTTTAGAAGAAAAAAAAATCTAACTCAGTTCCTGGAAGGCCACAGCTTGCAGAGTTTAGTTTCAACCAAATGTAATGCACCTGATCCAGCTAAATCCTTCAGGCTTATTTGAAAATTACAGGTGTGTGTTGGAGCAGGGTTGGAATTAAACACTGGACTGTGGTTCTGAGTTTGAAACCCCTGCAGTGCAGCTTACTGAAATGTTTCAACGCCCTTACAATTAGCCAATAAGTAAAATTGTAAAAAAAAAAAATCGTAACCCTCTGGTATTGTTCGGTCATTTGTTCAAATTTTTTTTTTTAAATCGCTACTTTATTGGAAGGGTACGAAACTCAAAAACAAAAAAATGGACAGCAATGAAGGGTACACACACACACACACACACACACACACACACACACACTATTATAAACACACAAATGAACTGGTGTGGCTGACAATATGGCAAAATTGAGCCAGAAGACTCAAATAAGAGGATGAAATCAGATCAGACCAAGATTTATTAATCGATAAAGAAATTCCTATTGAATTTTGATGTAACAAAATGTCTTTCTTTGTGTTCAGGTTTAAATCAACATTTCAAACAAAAAATGATCTAAACCTTGACAAAATGAAGTTCCTAAACCTAAGTTAGGGAGGAGTGAGCCAATCAGCAAGCCAAATAAAGTTTAACCTAATATCTTAAAGATTTTATGGCCAAACAAACTTGTTAAAAGTCTTTAAGAATGTCTAAATACGTATCCAAATCCATAACCTAATTAAAATAAATGATTTTCAATAGGAAAATTTTATCATAATTATTGCATAAAGATTAATTAGTAACATAAAATGATCTTAAAAACAACAGCAATATATTACATTGATTTTACTAAAGAAAAAAATGTTCTGTCACTTTTGACCAAGACCAACACAAGTGTGACTCCAAAATGATCAATACCAGAGGGTTAAATATACATTGCATAAACTCAATGTAACTAAACATGAATATATATAGCCTACTGCATAAAACGACCAAAAATGATGGTCATACATAAGAAACTTAAGAAACATAAGAAAGTTGTTTCTAACCCAGGTTTTACATACTCTAATACACTTATTATTAGTGTTGGGTCCGAGTCCACCTTTGTCGAGTCCGAGTCAAGTCCAAGTCCTTAACAATCGAGTCCGAGTCCAAGTCCGAGTCCAAAGAGGGCCGAGTCGGACTTGAGTCCGAGTCCTTAACATCCGAGTCCGAGTCGAGTCCAGCCGAGTCCACAAAGATTTAAATGATTTGAAATTGACCTTTCACAAAGACCCGCCCCTCTTAGTTACTGTTGCTACGTCCGACAAGCCGTTCCGCTCTCACTCCAAATCTTCTCACACGGTGAAAAATATATTGCGGAGCAAAGAGGACACAGAATATGCGCCAACATACAAGACAGAGCAGCCTACTTTTGGTATGAAATAAAGTCTCATCTTTTACATTTTTATAATTATTATTAAATTAAATTCAAACAATAAATCCTGTTTTGTGGTGTTTTAATGTGTAGGCCTCAGTTCAAGCAGCACATGAACTGCTAATCTCTAAGTTATAGCACAAATTAAACATGAATGAAAATCAGAAGTGCAAAAAGATATCAATACACATAATTTTTCAAGTTCAAGTCCACTGGCTTTAATCTACTAACTGATTTGGTTTGTTTGTCGGACAAAAAATGGCGGTATCTGCATTATGATTGGTCAGATCGCCTGTCAATCAAATTACGGCGAAAGGTCTCAACACTGAGCTCTTAAATTAATATTTTAAACCTTACAAAATGATTGCAATGCATAGTCAAAGTCATACGTTTTCCTTTTGTACATCTTTCAGAATCTGCAAGGTAATGCTCAAGAATGCAATTAAGAGCCAGGGGTAAACTTTTGAGCGAATGGTGATGTTTAAAGTTTTCTTATTTTGTTTTACATCTTTTTTAGCCTCTGAAGGGAAATTTTCAACAAAATAAGAACAATTTACATCCAGTTTCATCCTTAATGGACTTCTTGAGCATCACTAAGTGTTTGCAGGGTTTGTAATAGTTGTGTATGAGTCCCTCAGTTGTCACTGGTGCGAAAAGATGGATCTCACAATCATAGTCACTGCTAGTAAGGATTTAAATATGCAGAAGATGCTGGAAAAGCAAATAATGTGCAGGAGCTGGAGGATTTTTCCTCATGAACAACCATTACAAAAAAACAAAAAACAAAAAAACAACAACAAAAAAAAAACAGTTGTGGAGACAAACACAAAATACAAGACAAATTACTTGATTGTAATATTGTGTCAGGTAATGATATTTACAATCAAGTAATTTGTCTTGTATTTTGTCTCTGTATTTTGTCTCGTGGACTAGGCTATTAAACATCTGTTATGTGAAAAAGCTTTTTCAGTGCAGTACTAAAAAGAACCAATGTTTTTATGATCCTACTTATTAATAAATAAATAAAAAATCAATTTTGGAGATTTTGAAAGGTGTATGTAAACTTATGACTAAAGTGTAAATGTAACAAAAACTATTAAATTATTAGACACCAAAATGTTGCTATGGTTTGCAATTTCTCATCCTGCTATGGTTACTATGTCAGTCATCGCAATTTCAAGACTCACAGGACTAAAATTTAGCGGATTCACTCCCACATTTAAATGCATTTATCACTCTTTATAATTTACAGTGTGAACGTAACCACTGGTCCTCTAGAAGCACGAAAAACACGATAAAACTATTTAGATTGTCGATAGCGCTCCCTTTAAGCCATCACTTACCGCGTTCTGCACTCTCCCTAAAACTCTCGTTATAAACACTGAAGTGTCCACACTGCACAGTGAATCTCTCATTTATATCGCGTCAAGACTTTGTTTATGAGGGGATTTGCGAAAGGATAAAGCTTGTGCTGATTCTGAACATACATTTTAAGCGAATTCTCCGCATGTTGACTCTAAAACGCCTCTGATTTGCCACTGTGTTCATGCGCTTCATGTACATGTGTGTGATTGGCTAATGCTCAACGCGGAAACAAAACAAGTAGTTTTGTTTCGTTTTTGAATAATATTGTGTCCTCTAGTGCCCGGACTCGACTGGACTCGGACATTTTTCCGAGTTTAAAATGTCCGAGTCCGTGTCTAGTCCGAGTACAAATTCATCTGAGTGCGTGACAAGTCCGAGTTCATTAAAAATTGCACTCGAGTCCGAGTCCGACTTCGAGTACCCCAACTCATTATAGTAAAAAAGAATAGTTTGGATATGCAGGAATATTGCCTGTCATATTTTATGAAACTTTAGCTGGACGGGGAGCACAGCGGTGCATTAATGAGGGTCAGAAACAGAAGCAAGACACTGCCATCCATTTCCCCGTTCCAGAGTTTAACATACTTAAACTCTTTCTCCTGCTGAATAACATTAAGTGCTGTAAGATCTCTATTTCTGTTTTGGAATTTCAGACTTTCTAAGGATTCTATTCCCCTCTTCTTTATTGTCACGTTTTGACCATGAACAACCACAAAGATCCTCTCTATCCTACTGTCCTGCTTCCAGTAACTTCCTCCACAAAATATTATCTATTATCCCAGCCTCTCCAGGGAGGTATGCCGAAAACTTGCTTCGAAAAATAGAGAGTACTCATCCAGCAACAGCAGCTGTTTGCAAATGATCAAGTCCTAGGGAAAGGATGGGTATACTCTTTAATGGGTCGAATGGGATTGTTGGCTCTTACCTCTCCCTACTCCTTTATTTCATTAGCTACTAGCTTATTTTCCTTTCCTCTTCCAATTCTAACCCCTTCTGTATCTTCCTATGTTCCTTGTTAGTCCATCTCTAAATGGTTCCTGAAGAGTTAACACTGAGTTTATTCAGCACTAAAATGATAGAGTTTAGAACGATGTGCCAGATTTTCCATACAGTGTGCAATACAACAGTTTAATTAAGCTGAAAGCTATGTCATTTTTCAAGTATATGCAAATACATAAAGCATGTTGTTACGAACTCTCCATTTAGAGAAATATATTCTAGGTGATAAATCATGTGAGTGAAGTCTATAAAAGATGTCCACAAATATGTTACATTTTACCAGTTTCCTGTTATGTTATACAGTATAAACTGTTTTCAAACAAAAAAAAAATAGCATAACAAGTAACTGCTGAATGTTGACCTCTGAGGTGGGAAGAGTAATTCAAATCATTCAAGAATGTTTTAATTGGGACATAATCTGTTTTTATTCCATAGCAGTAAAAACATCTCGGTTACGGATGTAACCCTCGTTCCCTGAGTAGGGAACGGAGACGTTCCGTCGGAGTGACAGGGAAAGGGACCTATTATTATTAACTATTTTTTATGACCATGTAGCTGTGTTCAACTATAGTTTATGAATTTCTGCATTTGGTCCTGTAAATTTGCATCTGTTAACCATTTTGGTGTAGTTGTTCATAGCGTAAACATTTTATTTAATTTGTATGCCAATGTAATGTTTATTGCTAGAAAATGTCACAGAAACACACATTTTGGTAACAGGGTTGCAAAAGTTGCAAAAACTTTCACATTTTCACAAAAAACAAAAACTACTTTCACTGACTATTGAATTTATTTTAAAAAGAGTTTTCCTACCGTATTTGTGGGAAATGCTGTAAGGTCAACATTACTGGAATGGCTTTCTTCAAACTGCATACTGTTTATCTGAACGATTTACCAGGTCATGCTAACCAGGTTTGATATTTTGACACAGTAACACTGTGTAAGGCCAAACTCTCCAGTCCCCCCCAACCAGAATACATTCTATATGATATTTATTTTCTGTGTCAGTAAAGGTTATTAATGAAATTGTGTTTTTGGTGTGACCTTATCGGCAAATATGTCATGTGCTATTGTGAAAATCACTTGTGATACCCCAGTGTTTAGTGGAGATATTGTTCTTGTAATGCAATGCAATAGGAAGCCGCTGTTTGTGGAGTCAAATTACAAAGGATCTTTTCAAAGTTAATATACGACAAAGTGTGTTCCTCAAACTTTTGAAAGAACTCTCTGCCTGCAAGAGCACTTCTGATTAAATTAGACACCGTTGATAGAAAAAGTGAGACCAGGGTGACTATTTTTGTAGAGTCTCCTGAGATTGTTGTTTGCAGCTATCAACACTGTGTCAGTGGACCTCATGTGATGATTGTGCAACAAAAGCATTTATTTTGGGTTGAGGGGATCAACTATGGCAGCATTAAGAGTGTGTTTTTCAGGTGTGCATTGAAGACAAGGCAAAAACAGATGGCACCTGTGAATATGCCCTGGACTTGGCAAACAGAGCCACCTTCAGAGTGCGCACTGCTAGACACTAGTTCCAAGTAATAATTTAAGCCATAGCTGTTAAATGGTTATTATATACACATATACATATATATCTCTCTATATATATATATATATCTATATCTATATATATATATATATATATATATATATATATATCTATATATATATATATATATATATATATATATATTAGTGCTGGGCAACGAATAATTGCATCCAAAATAAAAGTTTGTGTTTACTATATGTGTGTGTATTGTGTATAATTATTTTGTATATATAAATACACACATATGTATGTATATAACTAAGAAATATTTGCATGTATATACTGTGTGTGTATATACATATATATGTGTTTTGTTTTTTTGTTTTTTTTAATACATGCATGTGTGTGTATTTATATATACAAAGTAATTATATACATTACACACACATATATTGTATGTAAACACAAACTTTTATTTTGAATGCTATTAATCTTTGCCCAGTACTAATACACATACACACACACACACACACACACACACACACACACACTGATAGGATAAATGGCAGCAACAATGAACGTCTCTGAAAGGATACAATTTAACCAAGACCATAAATTTATGAAATATGAAGGATTTTTTGGAGGTGATTTCTCAGCTCTTAGCCCACTATGTTTAGTGACCTGGCAACTTGTCGTGTTATGTCAGGTCTTCCTTCTCAAGAGGGTTTGCTGAAAAGAAAGGTCAGGAAAAGAGAGCTTATAAAAAGATGTGGACAGCTTTTAGCCTTCGGCTTGGCTTTAATTCCCACCAAACACACAGTCAGAGTCAGACAACACTTATGATTTACTTCAGCAAGACTGAGCACTAGGTCTGAGTAAGATCTATGTGATTTGCTCAGTCGAGGGCTCTGACTAACCCAAGACCTGAACAGTGCCTTGGGTAAGCTCACAGGCTCTGCTCGTGCACGCAACTGTGGATCCTTCATTTGTATGTGTTTAAAAGTTCACATGACAACACTTTTAAGTCTTGCTGGATTTCTCTTTTTACTCCATAATGTGAATGTGTCCATGCATTATTCAAACATCAGTTATTAACCCTCATATAGTGCCAACCTTATGATAAAGGGTCTAAAGTGCAAAGATCTTTAAAAGTGCTGACCCCAAACTTCAAAATAAAATGACTTTGAAAAAACCTCACAAAGCCATTTCCAATACCAAAAACAATATGGTATTTTATACAACACTTGTAATATGTAATCCTTTGGATGCTCCATTAAGTTTTGATTCAAAATTGAAGTAATTATTTAGAGGAGTCTTAACGATGAAAATAATTAGTTTAAGCCTTAAATAGAGTCTCTGATTGCAAACAGAATGGAGATGAAATTCTCTTGAGCTGCTTAATTAACAAACAGACTTAAATGTTGGTGGTGCGTTTGCCAACTATTTTTTTTTTCTGCCATCACTGGGTTTCTGCTTATCACGGTTATCTTAATTAACCAGATAGATAACACTCTTTAACCTCTATTATGAAAACATGCATCCACTTCTCACCTTCTTCACGTTTCACAATAACATGACCTACTTGACATCATGTAAGCATTAATGCTTTGACCTGCAAATAGCCCCATTCCATCTTTAGATCAGACCTTCTCCTTTCTTATCCGTAAAGGTCTCACAGGTAATTACGCCTCCCTTTCCAAATAGCCCTGTTAATACTTATTTAGCACACATATTCTGTAATTAACAACACCCCCGCCTACTCAGTATCTTACTCAATTTGCAATCAAAGGCTGCTGTCTGCAAAGTTTTTAATTGTGCCCATGGCGATGATTTACGGTTGGTAATTACATTCTGCTTTACCCTCTATAATACCGCCAATATTCCCAGGTGCGCTCGAAGTTAGCGGTGCAAGTTAATTCACTTCGTCCCATATATGAAATGAACAACACCCCGATAGCCCATGTGCACGTTTCTCCTGCACGACAGCGGGCTGGCTAATATGCTCACCAATTATTTCCACTCTGAGCTTTTATAGCCCTCCAGTGGGGAGTTGGAAGACAGAATGTGTGCATTGCTATTGTAATACAGTACAATCAGATTACGTGGAACATCCTTAACACAGGGAAACACTAGAAGTATCTCATAACCAATAAATTGCTTCATTTTGAGATGAAGCCGCACAGATGCTGACTGGAGGTACTTGCCTCGACACCGGTGATGTTAGCCACGCTAATGCCTCAGCGGAAAAGGCTTATATATGCTATGACTAATAAGCATTATTGAGGAAACGGCTTTGGATCTATGAATCAGTCCTCAACTGCCAATTTAATATTCAGAAGGCAGGAGGCAAATTATAGGTGACTTATAGTGTTCTCTCTTTTGGAGTCCTGCCAGAGCATGTACTTAACTGACAACCATAAATAGAGGCAGTGGGATTTTTTTTTTGTCGCTATTAAGTGTGAGTCTTCCACTAACGCAGCACAGCAGTGAGTGGCGCTGATGTTTTTTTTTTTTTTTTGGATGCTTCACTTTGTAGAAGGCTTTGAAAAATGTCTTTAATATATCCCCAGCACCCTGTTTGATACATCTTCCAACCAAATATGAAAGAAAGAAAAAAATCCCACATATAAATAAATCTTATATCTAGGTCACCTTTATGTTTTTTGTATGGAAATGAGGCTGAGTTGCTGCAATATGAGCATATTTTGGCCCACTCTAACCAATTAGGAAGAGCTCCTGAGGAGAAGTGCGCTCATGCTCCTGATACCTAATATCAGCTTTTGGAACAGAGTTTGTGAGACACTGTGTAACTGTTAGAAAGCACAAGCAAAAGTAACTACTGCTCTATGATCTCACAAAGAAGAAATAGGCCTATTTAAAAAATATAGGTATATATAGATACTTATGAAATGTTCTTATTTTATTTTGAATCTTATGTTCAGATTGATTAACTGTTTTTTTGTTGGGAGTCGCAGAGACCTGCAGTGATGCATGCGTACAATAATAATAGTAATTTGTTATGACTAAATTAGGGTTGCAACTAATGATTATTTTGATCGTTTATCGTTTAATCGTTTAATTTGTCATTTATTGTTTCTTTGATTAGTCGATTAATCTATAATCTATATCCAGATTTGTCTTTATCGATTATTACGATTATTCTATTGCTTGTTTTCTAATTAGTCAATTAATCCTTATAAGTTAACTATGAATAATTACTTTAAACATTTTATTCAAACATTTTATCATAAAATCACTGAATTAACTTATTTGTCTCTTTTCATCCTTTTACTATTCACCTTTGATTAAGTGAATCTAATCTGATGGATATTATTATTATTATGTTTAATATGACTGGTATCCTGTCTAATAATGTTTATGGCTTTATTTGGTGTCTCTGAGGCCCCATACACAAACAATTCATTTTTGTATGCAGGACGTTTGAAGCATATTGTCAAATTGAAAATTAGTTTATAGCCAGATGTATATAATTGTTACTATCTGATACTTCAACCCTCCTATAAAGGGGTTTCAGCGGCTCTCAGACCCCAAACAGAACATAGTTGACTTTGATTTAAGACTAGATGTTTGAGGCACAAAAGATGCGGCAGCATTTTACTTACAAAAGGGGAAAAATCCTTCCAAAATGCATTGCACTTGCAAAAGAGCAGGCAAGACAGCCTCATCGTTTTTCCTTTTTTTTGTTGTTTTTTTGTTCAACACACCATCGCTATTGTTGTCATTAAATCGCTGATCGTTTATCATAATAAAAAAAGAGTATGAGATGAAGAAAAAGGGAGAGAGAGAAACTCGGAAGAGAATGCGTGGAATGAGCAGATTAGCAGAGATATTTTTCAAGATTACGTGCCCCTTCTGTGGAGCTCTCAGATTTGTCAGCAGAAGAACAGATACAGCTCTATCAATAATCCATGGCATTGTGTATTTCCCAACTGATGCTATTATAGCGCTCTGGATGACAGCCTGCCTCAACTCCATCTTCCTCTCCACCGGGACCAGAATCTCATAAACTGCTTTCAACACAGACATCTCATATAAAGGGTAATAACTCTAGCCAGTTAATACCACAGAATTATCCGAAAGTAGAGCAATGAACCTGCTATAGATGCCGGGTAGGAGGTGTTCTCGCAGAATGCGGTAGGCAACTAAAAAGAAACTAGGAGAAAGGACACCTGACAAATAATGCAGTTTGCTTCGATTTAGAGTTTTTAAGGTTTCCTGTGCAGCGGGACACTGCATCTCAGTGCAGATTTTCTTTACCAGCAATAGATTTGTTTGAAACATAACTGACATTAAGGCATAAATAACACTACATTTACTTCATTGTTCTATTTTTTTTTTTTACAAGAACCAGGTAACTGAATATCCATTTGATGCATTATTTGCATTTCAAAATAAAAGAAACAATTGAGCTTAAACAGATAGTCCACTCAAAAATGAAAAATCTTGTTGTCATGTAATCACCCCCATGTCATACCAAACCAGTATGCATGTCTTTCTTCTGCTGAACACAAAATAAAAATGTATAATGTAATAAAAAAGGTATAATGAAAATCCCTCATGTCGTTCCAGACCTGTATGACATACTTTCTTCTGTGAATCACAAAAGAAGATATAAACAGTTTTGGTTCCACAATGACTTCTATTGTAGACAAAACATTCAATTAAAACACAAAATCTTCTTTTGTGTTCCACAGATGAAAGAAAGCCATACAGGTTTGGAACGACTTCAGTGTGCATAAATGATTACATTTTTAAAATTTTGGGTGAACTATGTTCATAGGGGAACTATTATGCATCATTTTACAAGATATAATATAAGTCTTTGTTGTCCCCAGAATGTGTCTGTGAAGTTTCAGCTCAAAATATACCACACATATCTTTTTATACCATTGTCAAAATGCCCTTTTTTGGGTGGAAACAAAAACACACTGTTTTCGTGTCTGTATCTTTAAATGAAAATGAGCTGCTGCTCCCCACCCCCCTTTACAGAAGAGGAAACCTTTCCGTACCTCAGGCCCCGTTTACACGTACATGGTTAGTTTGAAAAATCGAGACATTTCCCTTCGTTTGTGCCCTTCGTTTACACGCAAACGAAGAATTCGCCTCTGAAAACGATTCTTTCTAAAAACTCCGGCCAGAGTGGAGATTTTGGAAAACTTTGTTCCCTTTCGAGGGAACTCCCGCTGCGTCGAAAATCGACACTATTGGGAACGCCTTCAGCGTGACGCGTCTGAAGCCTGTATGGAACTATTCCAATCTTGATTGGTGCTGCGTGATGACGTCACTCGTGACGCCGCATGTGACGGTGAACCGGAAACTATAAAAGGACACCGGCAGGATAACAGCGCTAGCTTTCTGATCTTCAGCAAGCGTTATATGTGAAACTGTGTGTCTTATTTGGTGTTGTTTGTGATTTATATATAGAAAATGGCAGCTAAGAAACAATTCAGGCAGTGTGCGTCCCCTTGTCCATGCTTTTTGAGCGAGGGTGACACACACTCGCTCTGTTTTGTTTGTTTGGGAATGGAGCATGCACAGGCAGCACTCGAGGGTGCTGTCTGTGCAAACTGTGATCTCATGCCTATGAGAACGCTCCGTTCCCGTCTGGGCCTGTTCAATGATAAAACAGGTCAGGCACGCGCTCCCCAGGGATCAGGTCCCGCGTCTGTCGAGGCAGCGCGGCGCTTACATTCATGGGGATCGCAAAGGGATCTGGTTGGGGATGTTGAGACGGCTGAGGCCCTTTCTCAACATTCATCAACCAGTTCCCATGGTCCCGCTCACGGTTCGGGAGCCCGCTCTGCGGCTTCTCCCGTCCGTGATGAGGACCAGATGCTCGAATTGTCTGCCTCTGAGGAGGTGGATAATTTGAGCATCGGTGCAGGGGAATGTGGGGATCTGCATCTGAGGAGCTGCTGGAGGTTGTGACTAGGGCTGTGGCCAAGTTAAATTTGAGTTGGCCACCAGAGGTGCAGGAAGCGACAGTAAAAAGCAAACTCGATGAGCGCTTCCTGCAAACCCAGTCGCAACCTTCACGCCGGAGTCTTCCATTTTTTTCACGATCTTCACACCGAGGTGTCAAGATCATGGAATAAGCCCTTCTCCTCTCGACTTTCCAGCCCCAATGTAAATATATATGGCAACATAATGGGGTCGAGAGAGATGGGCTATGGGACGATGCCTCGGGTTGAAGAGACATTTGCATCTCATCTCTCGCCCGAAGCTGCATCGTCCCTGAGGGCTCCGGCACTTCCCTCCAAGCCCTGTCGTACAACATCGGCCTTGGTTGGGAAGGCATATATGGCGGCAGGCCGACCTGTTAAAAGAGGTGGACGATAGTGGGGAGGTCGCCCTCGACGATATTCAAGAGATGCGTCAAGCGGTTGACTTGTCTCTCCGTGCTACCAAGGAGACGGCCCGCGCAATCGGCCGTTCTATGGCAGCCTTGGTAGCAACGGAGAGACATTTGTGGCTGAATTTGTCGGGCATCGGGGACAGGGACAGGGCCTTCCTCCTCGACGCCCCGATTTCGTCTTCTGGCCTCTTCGGCGACGCAGTCGACACTGTCGTCGAGAGGTTTCAGGAGACGAAAAGTCAATCAGCTGCATTAAAACAGCTAATCCCCCGCCGTCGTCCCCAGTCTCGTGGGCCTGCTGCCAGGGGGCAGTCCCACGGGGCGGTCGCTGGCTCCTCCCACATGCAAGTGCAGAAAGAGAGTGTTGCTTCTCGTGCTCCCCCGAATAAGGCTTGGAGCCAGAGGCAACATTCTCAGCCGATGTCTTCCCTGCCGAAAACGGATCTGAGGACCGTTATTCAGGCAAGGAAGGCTTCGGCGAAGAGGTCCTGACGTGTTGCGCAGGCCTCTGAGGGCGTTCCCCCCCCGTGATCGAGTGTCAAGAACTCACTCCTTCGCGGAGCCCTCAGGAAATCGATGTTCGCTTCCCGCCGCCAAAGGCGCTTCGGGACGCATCGGTTTCCAGCGAACGCGGATCGCAGTGTCCACCCGTAATATTGGTGCCCCGGTCGAGTTCGCTTCCTCTCATGAGACCTGCAGAAAAATTATTTCGGTTAAGACCTGCCAGTCATCTGCTTCAGGTCACCGAGGTCTTAAATTTAACACCAGAGGTCAGTCTCGAGAGACTGATCCCCCTAGTAGAATATTTAGACACCTGGAAGGGTCTTCAAAATATATCTCAGTGGGTCCTGCAAATAATAGAGAAGGGCTACAGAATCCAGTTTGAATATCGCCCACCAAGATTCAACGGGGTCGTGCACACACTGGTCAGCTCCGAGCAGGGTCAGGTTTTGGAACAGGAAGTTCAGTCCCTCTTAGCAAAGGAGGCCATAGAGTATGTTCCTCCTCAAGAGCAGGAAACCGGGTTCTACAGCCGGTACTTCATAGTTCCCAAGAAGGATGGGTGCCGGTGTCCTTTTATAGTTTCCGGTTCACCGTCACATGCGGCATCACAAGTGACGTCATCACGCAGCACCAATCAAGATTGGAATAGTTCCATACAGGCTTCAGACGCATCATGCTGAAGGCGTTCCCCATAGTGTCGTTTTCGACGCAGCGTTTCGTTCCCTTCTCAGGGAACGAGGGTTACAGTCGTAACCCGAGACGTTTGCGCGTTTGCATGTAAACTGAGAAAAACTGAGTTTTAGGCAGCCAACGTCACAGCATGCGACAGAACTTACACCTGCGTCAAAAGTGCGACCTCTTTCTTCAATCAAGAAAGAGGAAGTGATTTGTTGCTGTTATTGCTATTTTCGGGATTCTGATTGGCTAACGTGGGCTTGAGCTTCTCGTTACACTGCCACCTACAGGTTTGGCATACTCTTGACTGCATATATACACGGGTTCGTGTAAACAAACACTTTTCTAAAAACTGACAGGTGTGCACAATGTTATGTTTGAAAACGGAGAGGGTGAAATATCTGTTTATGAAAATAGTCTGCCACGTGTTAACGTAGCCTCATAGATCCGGCAACAAAAAAACAGAAACAGTATGCCGCTGTTTCCACATAACTCGTTTTTGCATTCCACTGCGCTGATTTTCCATTATTTTCTATGTAAACGCGCTAGACAGACCTTGCGTCATTTACTCGCAATGCAGTTTTTAGATGCAAAGTCGTCTGTGGAAAACGCAAGGTAGTGGAAAGTGTGTACTACCACTACTAGTGGTAGTGGTATTGCGTAGTGGCAAATGCAAGATGTCAAGACGCATTTTTTTAAAGGCTAAACTTCTTTTATCTTGAGCTCTGCGTTTTTAGAATGTCGTTTCCTGCATGAGACAAGATGAGATATGCGAGCGCAATGGTCAAACACGCCAGTCAAGTGTATTACATGGAAAAGCAGAGCTTGACATTGTTTGTTTTCCAAAGTAACTAGCCGCTCAGCATTTTCACTGGACACACTTTTGACATCAATACCATGGGGAAAAACTGCCATATAGATCTTTTTAATATTATTATAGCAGAGCTGTCATGTTATGACCTGATGCACGGATCCATATACTGTTACATATGTGTTTTCTTTCTCAACTGTTTACGTTCACTTAAAACATAACTGACTGTTTACATGAATAAACGCCAAGACTGGAGTTTAGATGTTATTTTCTGTGTATTTGACTGTTTAAGCACAATAAGCAGTGGGAAAGAGCTCAATATAGTACTGAGAGGCAACTTTATGTGCGCACAGGTGTAATCACAAAATCTGCAAAATTTGTAAAATTGTGTGCATTTTGTGCAAACCCATGCCAAAATTCAATTAAATCTGCTGAAACACCAACAATATTTATCCAAAGCAAATGAAACGAGTGAGTGAGGGGAGGTGGGTTTGTGTGTCAACTTGCTGTCGGAGAGATTAGAGCAAGAAAGTGCTGCTGGTATCGTGTGTCTATTCTGCGGAAAATTAATATTGGAACCATTTCAGATATTTCAGTATCGAAATGTATCGAAAACCTATATTTTTGACAACACTAATTTTTACTTAGTTTATTACTTCAGATGCCTTTATAAAAACTATTGAAAAATGTATATAATTCAATCCACCAAAATGGCTAGTTGGAGTGACTTCGTTACACGCCGCTGCTGAAGTCCACCCGCATTTGGTGGGTTGGTGGGTGTGGAAGCCCTGTGGAAAAGCAGTGGAAATATGGCGCAGTGGAATGGAAAAACGCTTTCTGTGTGCATAGATACAGCTAACAACGAAGATTTAGATTGTTTATCATGTAGCTGAGACATTCTTGTGTTTCCACTAGCTGCTGTAGTGAGGAGATAAATATAAGATAAACGGACTGTGTACAGCTCACTCAGGGGAGGAGCTAAGCAACAGGGCAGAGTCTCCAGTCTTGGGCGGGGCCTGTTACATTGTGACATCACAATGTATATGACGACTCATTTTGAGACACTGTTAATGATTTATGTGGAATATAAAAAAAGGAGAGGGTGGATTTTTACCATTATACTGTGGTTGTGTTCACACACTGCCAAGTGCCGACACACATTTATGTTCAAATACCATTTAAAAGTGAATTTTGAATAATAGATTCCCTTTAATTGCATAGTATCGTTCACATGCACAATCAGTTTGAGAAAAATTAATCAGAATTGTCCTACACAAAATTACTCTGTAATACTCTATTTACTCAGGACTGGTAAATGGGTGAAGAAAAAATTTATTTAATAACCTTTCATCTTTTGCTTTTGTTTGTCACTGTTAAATTCCTGCGGCAGGTGTTTGCCGATAGCGGATCATAACTGGGGAAGGCGGAATGATGAACCCAGCCTGTAAAGATATTCAGTGTGTGCATTTCAGGGCTCAATAAGAAAGACCATCTGTTCAAGTCATTTGTGCTTTATTGTCTTCCTGCGTCTGCGGTGGAGTGTGCGTTCAGAGCGTTGTATGGTTTGATGGCGGTAGGATAGGGGCACATTACGGGTCTCAGCCTTCAGCACATCACAGCGGTGAGCAGAAATGAGAGTAAAGACGGTTTTGCGATAACTGCAGGTCTGAGACCGCAGTGATGGCCACAGATGGAGGATGGAGGAGAGGAGAGCAGGGATGAAGTTTCCAGGGATGGGGCCCAAGGAGCAAACATGCATGTTGGATGAGAAAGAGAGGAGCTCCCTGTAGCCGGATCTGCCAAGTCTGTTACATGGGAATAGGCCTGGCAGCAGAAAGACTCTCTGTGGATGGGCCTATGAGCGCTGAGCGAGTCAATCTATGTCATACGCCTTCTAAGCATTGGAAGGACCGAAGACATTTACTCGATTGATGTAAAGAATGCACTAAAGTGAAAATGAAAAGTAGTATGTGTGCTGGATTTGTGACCTTCTTCGTCGTACAACATAAAACTGTGTCTCAATACACACTTTTCAACCTTGAAGCAGTATTAAATTGACATGGCATCTAAAAAACAGCATCTACATTTTTCTTTTTTACGGAACACCCTGTAAAGTAACAAGATGTAATGGACATAAATGGAAATGAAAATACAACAAAATATATATATATTTTCAAACTGTTTTTTATTTCTTTCATCAATGCTTTTACTGCCCTAATAATGTCTTTATACCTTTATTTGGGAGCTTTTTCCTAGCAAATTTCGACGTGATTTTGAACTAGATTTTTTATTTTATTTTATTTTATTGACAAAAATAATATAGAGTAATGTTGTATAATGTGTCATGAGAATGTTGCTGTACTTTACTGCCAGAAAATGTCTCTTTATTTTAAACCTCCATCATTTATATATATTTCAAAACCTTGTTAAATATTTCAGAGACTAATGCAGAATTATTGGTGGTGCTTTAAGGGAATCTGTAACTCATTTTCAAACAATGCTCCATTTAATCCAGCCTCCCTAGTGCAAATATAAATTATGTAAAGGAAATAAATCTCAGACTAAATGACAACAGTTACTTGTTAAGATTACACACTAATATTTCAGCTCATCCAATAAAATGAATGAAGTTTGTCTTTGGCCAATCGTTGTTGTAAGCTAGACTTAAACTCTTGAGAAATTAAACAAATTGCTCCTTTAATGCTGAATAAAACAAACTAAAGCTGCAGTGCAAAAAAATACCCATGGGTTCTAATTATGGAAAACTATAGATATTGTTTATTCGTTAATGAGTGCTGCAGACTACAAAGGGAATTTAAGTACATTTTAATAAGAACAAGACAACAGCAAAAGGAAAAATGCAAGCGTGCAGTAAATAACTATATTCACACTACGCTAATGGCCATTACATTTCTCTTAAAAGGTCAGCATTTCATGTTTGTTCCTAAATGGTATGTGAAAGGAAAATGTCCTTGCTCAGAAAGTGTACATTTATTTATCTGAATATGACCCAAGCTTTATGGCATGAAGATGAAAAAAGAGAAAGAAAAAAAAGAAAAGTGTGGGGGAAAAAGCAGAAAGTTGTTTTCCTTTCCTGTTGTGTTTGTCTTATAATAGCATTATATTTGTAGTTGTTAAATTCCAGAAGATTTGAGATCATGCAAATGTGTTGATTAATTACTTCTGGAAATAAAATGGACATAGATATGAGAGAAGAAAATTCAGAATTCTCTCCTGGTGTGCAATCACAGGTTAAATACATCCCAAGATGCTGTTGCTCAAGAAGTGGATCTTTCAGCTGAATTTACGAGTTAACAAGTTTTGTGTGTAGAAAATGTTGTTCTGCTTCACTGCCAGAGGTTGGTGGGCCAATTAGCATTGACAAAGACTCCCATGTGAATAGTCTTGTGTACAGACTGTCTGCATCTCACAGACGCTGCCTTTAAGATGTACTAATGTGCTTTCGTTACACAATAGTTTCAATACATAACAAAGCGAGGAGTTCAAGACGGTTTTCTATGCATACAGCACCCTACGATGAAATGTTATATAATACGAAAGAGAAAGGAGAATTAATGAGAGACAACAAGAAAGAGAGAGACAGGGGGTGGGGCCGGCAGATAGCTCCCTAAGCAACATTTATTGAAGTTAATTATGCATTCATTTAATCTTTACTATACTTTTATTTTTAATTCAATTATTACTGATTAGAATGATGTATTGTTGTAGGGTATTGTTTTTCAATATCCTTAATTGTGACCATAATTATTTATTTACTTGTTTGTTTGTTTGTTTATTGTTTGTTTGTTTGTCAGCCCTAATCTCTCATTGCAACTGTCTTCATAATGTCACTGTACTTCACTTCATTTTTATACAGTTATTGCAGAATTATGCTTAGAATTATGATTTTATATTTTAAAATATGTGCAGGGTATTATTTATTTAATATACTTCTATAATATACTATAATCTACTTTAATCGTGACCATAAATAATTTTATTATTTTATTCGCCTGCCTCAATATTGTCTTTAAATTATTTATTTTTTTGGTGAATTTTTCCTAACAAATTTGGACATATGTGATTATATTGTGTGTATTTTATTTTATTATTTTATTGTTTTTTTATATTGTTATTTACATTTTTCTCATTTAATTTAATTTCTTCCTTATTTCATTTCATTAATTCATTTCATTTTATTTTCAATTTCATTACGCCCTCATATCAATGGTGCACCTATAAATGAACCCCGGCAAAGTGTTTCAAAAGAATGTCAACGTTCTTCACTGCCACAAAACGTCTCTGTTTTCTAAAGTCCATCCTTTATAAATAACCATGAACAGTAGTATATAAAGAAAATTTGGTGTCCAGCTTGTATTCTGTTGTCATGTACAAGTTCAGGCAGTTAATAGTTGCTGGTGTAGTTGTATGAAAGCTTTGAATCTTTCTGGACAGTGTGTAGCCAATTATTCTCCATCACATGGCCATCTCTCCGTAGGACCAGGATGATTAGTCAGATATAGTTCTAGATCGTACAGAGTATTTCTTTTAAATCATGAAAGACAATTATTATTTTAAATAAAAGAATGAATGCATTTGATCTCATTTTATTCACATTCTCCCTAGCGCCTTTTGATTAACATATTTTTAAAGAAAGGTAACCCCAAGGCTGTGATGAGCTGTCATCTCCTCCCCAGAGGCAAAGGAGGCTCTGAACTCCCCCTAATGATGTGGCTGTCTTCTGCTCACATCAGCCCTGCCAGGCCCCATCAGTTTGCTTAACCAAGTACAGAAGAGCACCTGAGTCACAAACTTCAGAACATATCCAAATGCTTTAAAATACGCATTCCCTGATCTTTTCAAGATCTCTCTTGCACTGGGGTTCTCAGCTGGTTATAGGAACCACATTTTAAAGTAGACGTTGAGTCGAGTGAAGACCCAATATAGTACTAGGTTTATTTTATGTCTCCTTTACTGTTCTTAACTTTTTACATATCTCTTTTTGGAAGCTAACTTATCAAAAAAGTTTGTGCACATATTGTTTACACACACACACACACACACACACACACACACACACACACACACACACACACACACACACACACACACACACACACACACACACACAAACACACGCACGCAGGCACACACACTCACACACACACACACTCAGAGAGACACACACTTGCACATTGTGTTCCCTTTCGAGGGGAATGACGCTTGGGAAAGCCCCTGCATGATTGCATCTGAAGCACTTATGTCAACCATCAGCCGGAAACGGAAGCTTCTCTTGGGGGCCGCCATTGTAGCAGACCATCACCTGCTGTTAGCATTCCATTGACTCCCATTCATTTTGGCGTCACTTTGACAGCAAATAACTGTACATCTGAGGCGTTTAAAGACTCCATTTGTCCACCTTGTATCTTACGTTATGGCCCCGTAGAAGCAGTTTTTGTAAAAATGATTGCGTCATAACCACTCGACTGTCTGTCGCACAGTAGAGAAATTACCGTATAGACAGGCGGAGAAGCTCGCAGGCAATCGGGTGGACGTGGCGGCATAAAGTCCTCGATAAAGTAAAGGGAGAAGCCCATAGTGTGTCATAAAGTTGATCCTGCTGCTAGCTCATGGACAGCTAATACTCACGCTGTGCGTCTCTGCGAGATTCGGAAGGGAATTATTCAAATTTCTCTAGTCACAGCTACTGTCAGACAGGTTGCTCACGTGACATCTACGTCGTCAAGCTAATTTTGAGCCTGCGCAGTATGCTCAGCCATCTGGAAGTGAGTGCTTCTAATTGGCTTCACTTTTCTCCGTTGAAATTTATGGGGTCGCTGTGTCCATTTCTTTTACTGTCTATGATGTCAACTAGTCCAACAGCGAGAGTGAGCGTCACGGGCGGGTAACGTCATGACCAGGATAGGATAAAAGCACATCCGGATTAGAACCGCACTAGCTTCTGTGCCTTCAGCAAGCGCTCTATGTGAATCTGTCTCTGTCTATTTATTGTTGTTTGCCACAAGCATATATATTTATATATTAGACAGGAGTATGGCGAGCAAACAGCTTTGGATCGTGTGTTTGTACCTGCCCTCGCTTCATTACGAGTGGGGACACATGCGATTCATGTGTTGTTTGTTTGGGAGTGGAGCATGCACGGTCAGCTCTAGTAAATTGGGGCTGACAGTGTTCATTCATAAATTCCAGATGTGTAACATATGCACTATCGAGAGTTTTAGCTCTGCTCTTGATGGTTTTCTTCTCGAGGGAAGAAAGTCAATAAAGGTTATTTGGCTCAGATCTCGCGTTTGCCGAGGCAGCGCGTATATTATGGGTCTGCATCTCTACAATAAGAATCTATGGCTCAGATCGGGCGCTTGCCGAGGCAGCGCTCAGATATTGGGTCTGCATATCTGCAATTATAAAGTGGCTCTTCTCACGTTTGCCAAGGCAAGGTGTAGATAATGGTCCGCAATGTATAATATGCGCAGGGAACTGAGCAGACGAGAATTTCCCTTTCTCTCGTTCTCTTATTATTGTGTGCAAACTAAATTTGTATTCTTTATTGTTTGAGATTATAATATAAGGTCTATATTAAAACACTATATTCAGCCTGTCAATTAGACCACTTCTAGTTGTCTTGTTGATATTTGGCTGCATTTGCTTTTTGAGAAAATTAAATATGTACTTATCTAATCTTTGAGGAGTTAAATATCTGTATTAATATACTATTCAGATGTTTCATCCAGACCGTGTTTACTTGTCTGGTTGATATTTGGCTGTATTTAATTGAAAAAATTAAATATGTACTCATCTGATCTTTGAGGACCCATTTAATTGTGAGGAAATAAGTGGTTAATTCCCAGGGGGAAATGGATAACACCTCATTATATGGTGCCCATCTCCCTTCTGGGCCCTCCAACGAGTTCTAGTCTCAGTGTCTGACTCACAGAAGGGGGGTTTAAGAGGGGTCAGTCGTTCGCCGTTTCAGTGTACCGAGGTGTCAGTGCCCCCAAACGATCCTCCGAGGAGGGTTGTAAAGCATTTAGTTCGGTTGTTCCCTGCCGGTTCGCCGCTTCAAGGTGCCGAGGTGCCTGCATTTCCCATAAGGTCCTGACGCCACTGGTGTCGGACATCTGAGGGCAGCCCAGACTGTTGTGGAGCGGTGTACACCTCAGTATACAGTGCCTGCCCCACCTCGGTGCCCTCAGGAGGCTCTTCTGCCAACCCCGCCACCCTTAGTGCCTCGGGGCGTAGCGGTCTCCAGCGAGGACATGGCTCAGTGTCACCACGACGCTGTGTCAAACGCGCACCCTCTGAGGGGGGTTCAAAAACAGTCAGTTCGGTTATTTCCTGCCAGTATGCTTCAGGTCACCGAAGTGACTGTTTCAATTACACCAGAGGGACAGTCTCAAGAGACTGGTACCCTTAGTAGATTATCTGACAGAATGGAAGAATCTGCCAAATATATCTCAGTGTGTCCTGCACTTAGAGTAAGGCTACAGAATCCAGTTTGGTTCTCGACAGCCACGCTACAACAGGGTGTTGGTCACATTAGTGCATCCCGAGCAGGCTCTGGTAATGGAGCAAGAAGTGAAGACTGTTAGCTGAGGAAGCTATAGAGCAGGTGTATTCAGCCAACATAGAATCGGGTTTTTACAGGCGTTACTTAATTGTTCCGAAAAAGGATGGGGAGTTGCATCCTTTATTAGATCTCAGCTGAATCATGCAGTCAAGAAATTCAAGTTCAAATGCTGACATTCAAACAGATCGTGACTCAAATCAGATCCGAGGACTGGTTTGTCACGATAGATATAAAAGACGCATACTTCCTTGTCTCCATCCTCCCTTAGCACAGGAAGTTCCTGAGGTTTTCTTTCGGGGGCAAAGAATACCAATATTGGGTACTTCCATTCGGTCTAGCTCTATCACCCCACATGTTCATGAATTGTGTAGATGCAGCTCTGGCCCCGCTCAGGCTGCAGGGCATACGCATTCTGAACTACATCGACGACTGGCTGATTCTGGTGGAATCATCTCGCCATCGAGATGTCGTCCTCGCTCACATGAAAAATTGGGGTTGAGACTCAATGCCAAGAATAGTGTGCTTTCTCCATTACAGAGAACCACTTTTCTTGGTGTGGTATGTGATTCAGTCATGATGCGAGCCGTCCTATCACCCGCTCGTGTAGCTACTATCCTCACGAAAAAGCTAAAGCTAGGCCAGTCACGTACTGAGAAACAGTTCGGGAGACTGTAAGGCCTCATGGCAGCGGCATCCAATGAGATACCCTTTGGCCTGCTGTACATGAGACCTTTGCAGTGGTGACTCAGGACCAGAGGGTTCTCTCCGAGGGGAAACCCACTTCGTATGATCAAAATCATGCGGCGGTGTCTCCGTGCCTTGGTTATATGGAGGTATTATTGATTCCTATTCAGCATGAGCAGTCACGCACTGTGAAACAGTTCGAGACACTGTTGGTCCTCATGGCAGCAGCGTCCAATGTGATACCCTTTGGCCTACTGTACATGAGACCCTTGCAGTGGTGGCTCAGGACGAGAGGATTCTCCCCGAGGGGAAACCCACTTCGTATGATTAAGATCACGCGGCGGTGTCTCCGCACCTTGGTTATATGAAGGAAATACTGGTTCCTATTCCGCATGAGCAGTCACGCACTGTGAAACAGTTCGAGAAACTATTGGGCCTCATGGCAGCAGCGTCCATTGTGATACCCTTTGGCCTACTGTACATGAGACCCTTGCAATGGTGGCTCAGAACCAGAGGGTTCTCCCCAAGGGGAAACCCACTTCGTACGATAAAGATCACGCGGCGGTGTCTCCGCGCCTTGGTTATATGGAGGAAATACTGGTTCCTTTCCCAGGTTCCGGTGTTGGGAGCTCTTTGCCATCGAGTTGCTATCTCGATAGATGCTTCCCTCACCGGCTGGGGAGCGGTAATGGAAGGCCGCTCAGCCCAGGGCCTGTGGAGGAGTCATCAATGCATTGAGACATTCCTCCCAGACCTGAGGGACCATCATGTGCTTGTCCTTACAGACAACACATCGTGGTCTCTAACATAAATATATAGGAGCAGTCGAGGCAGGGGCTGAGGCCCGGGGAATGGAGGCTCCTCACTGAGGTGGTGGAGCACATTTGGGGGATTTATGGCCAGGCACAAGTGGATCTCTTCGCGTCTCAGAATACAATGCACGGTGCACTTTGGTTCTCCCTCACACACCCAGCTCCCTTGGGGCTGGACATTGTGGTATGGACATGGCCGAGGCTACGTCTGTATATCTTTCCCCGATTACTCTGCTCCTAGGAGTTCTGGAGAATGTCCGCTGGTATGGAATATTTCTACTACTAGTAGAATCGTTCTGGCTGAGCCTACTGGTTCTCGGACCTGGTGTCTCTCCTCGCCGGCTCTCCCTTGGAGATTCCAGTCAGGAGGGACCTTCGGTCTCAAGTGGATGGGGTGACCTTTTACCTAGCCCAGAGATTTAGATACTATGGGTTTGGCCTCTGAGGGGGCCCAACTCAGAGACTTTGGTCTCTCGACTGAGGTTGTGAAGATTGTGATTCTCGGACAGTGGGGCCCAGTTGACTGCCCGATTTGTACAGTGTTGGAGTTACTGCTGGTTAGTTTTTAAGCAGGGTTATCCCCTTCCACACTGAAGGTGTACGTTGCGGCCTTAGTGCCTACCATGTCCCTTTTGGTGGTATTTCCCTGAGATGGGGACCTTTGCTTGTTTTCTCTGTGGTACTTTTAGACCAGGACAGGAGTATGGCGACTTAGAAGCCTTATTATATAAGTAGATATCCCTGTAGGATGTGGTATGCGGCAGGCTGTTCCTCTCCACTCACATTCGTAGGGTTTTACAACTTCGACCTGGGCGCTACCCCAGGTTCACAGGTGCTCTTATCTTAGTTATGCTCTCAGTATTCACACAGACAGGCTCAGGCTCCAGATGTGCTTATATCTTATCCTGGTCGGGACGTCACCCGCCCGTGATGCTCACTCTCGCCGTTGGACTAGTTGACATAAGTGCTTCAGACACAATCACGCAGGGGCGTTCCCAAAGCGTCATTGACGCATCGTCTCGTTCCCTACTACGGGAACTAGGGTTACAGTCGTAACCTGAGACGTTTTCATGCTTTATGGGTAATTTACATAATGATTTTGACACGGTACAAACTGTATATTCTATCCTCTTACACTTACCTTAAAGGGCACCTATTGTGCAAAATTCACTTTTACATGGTGTTTGAACATAAATACTGCAGTAGGTCATATATACTCTGAGATTCAAGATGGCTGCCGCAGCATGTGGGGTAGCTACAAGCAGGAGCAAAATTCGAACAAAACCTGAAATCTACCGCACAGATACAGGCCAAGTGATTGTGGAAGATGAGTTTTTGAACTTTTGTATGTCAAGCTCAAAACTGTGAAGCAGGATGAGATTGTTTTGATGGCTGTGGACCATTTTGGATCAGAATGGATTGTAAACTCCACTAAACTGCTGTACGAACTGTGTCCAGGCTCTACTCGCAAGCTTGTGGCTCACACTGGGCCTCAAAAAGACTTAAAGAACATCAGGAGTTGCCTTAATCTCCTTAATGAAGCTGGTGAAAATGTTCTTCGCTTTGTTTCTCACCATCTTGATGAACTTCCACCTGTGACTTTCAACAGCCTTGATGTGTCTTGTCTGCTTGGTAAAATCGAACAAGTAAGTGTGGATATTACAACTATGAAACAGGCGGTTTCTTTGCAGGCAAGCACCTGTAACAATCTGCGGATTATCAATACGGACACAAACCCCAAACCATGAGTGCTATTGAGGAGCCTGGAATGAGTCTGGGGAGGGGGTCTGTTCTCCAGACTAATAAACATGCGAGTGTCCACTTCTCAAGCCTGGGGGGGACCCAGGATGGCATAGAGGGTCGGACCAGCGAGGGAGATTCAAACCGGGTGGAGAGTTCTGCCTTGGGCCTGGGCGGGCTAGCCGGTGCTGCAGGGGAGGACTCTCATGTGAAGTGGAGTGATGTGATGGCAGCTCCGCCCTGGGGCTTGGTCCGGGGCAAGAGGAGCAACAACCGCAGGAAACAGGTCCTTGAAAATGCTTCAGTAAAGCCCAAACTTCGCCTGAATCCTTATAAAGGGTAGGAAATTGATGGGATTGTTGGAACTAGAACGGGTGGAGACATCCGAGTCATAAAATACAAAATGGCGAGTGTATTTGCAACAAAATTCTCACCTGATTTGGACTCTGAGACTTTGACTAACTATATGAAAGATAAACTTGGGCGTAATGTAACCTGTCAAAAGATCGAAGCTGTGCAAAGTCGTTCAGCTCTTTTAAAATAACCGCAGAGTGTGAAGAAGTAGATGAAATGTATAATCCAGTGCTGTGGCCGGAAGGCACTTTCGTGCGGCGATTCTATGAGGCACGCAAACCTAAACCTATAGCTGTGCCAATATCAGTGTTGAACGTGCCTGGAATGGGATCTGGGGGACCTGATGTCTACTACCAGAAACAGTGATGGTGCACAGAGTGGTGTCATACAATTCACGAGGCTTGCGCCTAGGACAGAGTGCCGGAGATAGAGCACATCGGATTGTGGTTGATCAGTTACTGGAGACCACAGACATTATCTGCCTGCAAGAGACTTGATAAACTCAATTCTGTCCATAGTGATTTTCATGGAGCAGGAGAATCCACAACAGATTTAAGCACCAAATTGGTGCGTGGTAGAATACCTGGAGGTGTGGCCATTTTGTGGCGTAAGAAATATGATCCAATGATAAGTATTATTAGATTAGAGGTGGATTGGTGCATTGCAATTAAAATTGTGCATTCTATGAATGTTTTTATTATTTTAAATGTGTATACCCCATATGACTGCTATAAAAATGAAGATGAATATATGAATAGATTGGCCTTTTTGAATTCTGATATTAAGGAGTGTACATATGCAAATATATTTGTGAAGGGTGATTTGAATGCAGACATATCTGATGATAAATCTCTCTTTGGTCAGCACTTGTTACAGTTTTGTCAGGATAGTAAACTGGTGCTTTCCAGTATGAATTTCCTACCTGCCGGTAGTTATACTTACGTTAGTGAAGCATGGAACACGAAATCTTGGCTGGATCATGTAATCTGTACAGCCGATGCTCATGAAAGTCTGGAAAAAGTTGAAATTCTGTATGACTTGACTACAACTGATCACTTACCTGTCTCTATGATTATAAATGTGGATAACTTACCTGACTGCAGTAGTTTGACAGAAGATGGTGCCAATATGGTCAAAGTGGATTGGGATAAACTAAATAGAGAGGATGTATTGTACTATTGTGGGAGGTCGGATGTTCTTCTAAGGGAAGTACAGCTAACCATGGGTGCTATTTTATGTTCAAATATTAATTGTGACACTCACTGTAATGACCTATATGAAATTTACAATGGTATAGTGAGGGCTATAGATGATGCTAGTCGTCTTCTATGCACACACCCCAGAAAGGCTAAGAATATCAAACCTGGCTGGAATAAGTATGTAGTTGACCACCATGAAGCTGCTAAGACGGCTCATAGGTCTTGGGTTATAGCTGGTAAACCCAGACAGGGGCCAGAGTTAGAACATAAAAAAATAACCAGGGCTAGATATAAATATGCAGTGCACTTTGTTGGGAAGCATGAGGAAGCCTTAAGAGTTCACTCTATGACTGGAAACTTGAATGGCAACAATGTCACTGAGTTTTGGAAGGAGGTGAAAGTTACAAATAGGGCCAAGACAATATTGCCTTGCCATATTGAAGGGGTATCTGGTGCAGAAAATATAGCAGAGCTGTGGAGGCAGCACTATGCAACTCTGTTTAATTGCATTAAAAGTAAGCCCTATTGTGTGGGGGAGTTAAAGGAGGATGTAATCCACTTTACTCCCAATGAGGTTTATAATGCTATAGAGCAATTAGCTGATAACAAAGCTAGTGGCAAAGATAACATCACTGCGGAGCATCTCAAGTTAGCCAGCCCCAGAGTGTCAGCCCTACTATCTATTTTATCATAAGTCATTAGCCCTGTAAGGTGACCGCAGTGACTGCCAGACACCATGATGACCGTCACATAAGTGTCCGTCATTAAGGACAAGGCGGAGAAAATAGGGAGTATGGATAACTATAGACCCATCGCTCTAGCTAGCATTCTTTCAAAGGTGTTAGAAAAGATGCTACTAGATAGACTCAGTGGGCTCATTTACACCACGGAAAATCAATTTGTCTTTAAGTCCCAACACAGTACTGATCTATGTGTAGCAGAATGCAGTTGTTTGGCTCACGCCCCCAGTGGTATTAAACTTGCTGTGCTGTGAGTGGTGCTGGGCAGTTAACGGTAAGCCAATCGCGAGGGCCAAGCCCTTTTATAAAGCAGGACTTTTCTTTTGACTTTTCTTTTCATCGGCGCTGAATGCCTGCTGCTTTGTTTACCATTTTTCGTCATGTGTTGCTTACGGGCTTTCTTCATTGTATCCGGCTGCTATGTCCCACGAGACCGAGTATGGGACCCGTGGCTAGCGCAAGCTAGTGAGTGGCTGACCTGTCCCTCCGTTGCTGCTCGACTTCGCATACCTTCCCTTGTTGTGAATATTGGAGTAACGTTATAGAGTGTCTGATGTACTGGCATTACTTTATTTTGTTTGTTCTTTTCTGTCTTTTTCTTTATATAGGTTAAAGTTACTTGTTGTGTTTATTTTATTTAAGTTGTTGTCTGGAGGCCTTTCCTCTGTTGTTGATGTCCAAGGGGATTGGCCCATTTGTTATGATTGATGTTTTTGTTTGATTTTTTTTTCTTGGTTTGTCCACACTGACGGGAGACCGTGGAAGTTGCTGATCCTCGGTGTGGTATTTTCTTCCTTCGTGTATTAGTTGTTATGGTTTGTTATTGTTGCATATGTTTGCTTATGGTGTGAGAGTAAGTATTTATTTCTATTGTTGTTTCTGGTGGTCTACTAGCCCCACTATTGTAATTTGTGTGTACGAAGCTGTTTTATTTTCATTTGTCTTTCCTCTGCCTTGGTGCTGAGAGCTGCCAGTGGGAGCAGTGCCCGTGCGGTGGTGGGTCCCTTGATGTATGCAGTGGTTCTGTGCTCACCGAGCTATTTTCTTTGAGGTGTGTGTGAACCCGGCACGTGTGTTTGGGGTGTTTCCCATGGATGCTCATTGCTTGAGTTACTAGCCTCCCACTGGTAGGTTTCAGCCCGATTTCCTTTCTGTGTGTGTGGCGATAAGAGTGTAATGGTGGTGTGTGTTTTGTTGTCTGATTTTTGGTGTGCAGTGCCTTTTGTTTGTTGTGAAACATTCTCTTATGTGTGTAGTGAAATCCAAATGTTTTTATTGTGGAGCAAATTATTGTGTTCATCGATGTAAAAATAAACTTTAATCTTTTTGTATTGGACCACTGTCTCTGGCTAAATCAATCAACAAACTTGAGTGCCTTGCTAGAATAAAATAACAAATTCTTTGGGTGTAAGTCCCATCGTGGCGTAGTCTGCTAATTGTTTGGGCCTAGGCCCTGTTAGTATTATCCCACCTGCCACATATGTATCTATGCATTGAAAGAAGCTGTTGAATCCTATAGGAGGCAGGGCTCTACAATGTTTATTGGGTTTATTGTTGCGTCCAAGGCATTTGATAGAGTAAATCATCAGAAGCTTTTTACTAAACTTATGCTTAGGGGTGTTCCAGGATGCATCATACGTACACTGGCTTACTGGTATGCAAAACAAAGCATGCAGGTTAAATGGGGAAATAGCTTATCTTCACCATTCAGTGTAAGGAATGGAGTACGGCAGGGGGGGCTTTTGTCTCCGGCACTGTTTAACTTATATATGGATAACCTCTAAAAGCAGTTGGGGATATGTAAGATGGGATGTGTAATAGGGAACACTCTGTTAAACCACCTGATGTACGCAGATGATTTAGTTGTTATGTCCCCCAGTACTGTTGGGTTCCAGCAGTTGTTGGATATATGCTCCAAGTATGGGGGTGAGTTTGATGTACTGTACAATGCAAGGAAGAGTGTTGTGTTGGTTTGTAGGACTAGATAAGATCAGAAGCTGCACTTTCCTATGTTTTACCTGTCAGGGCAATGTATCTGTGTATCTGACTGTACTAAATATCTTGGGCATATCATTACTGACAAGATGAAAGATGATGCCGACATGTATAGGCAAAGACGAATGTTGTATGTACAAGCGAACATGTTAGTCAGGAAATTTCTGTCACAGTGTCTGGTTTGTGTTCCCTGGGTTGTCACTAGAGGTCCTCGTTCTCACGGTGTCTTTCACGTTTGACTTCAATTCCCAGCATTCTGTCTGTCACTCATCAGTTCATTGCACTCAGCTGTTTCCCATCACCTTGTTAGTTCAGTGTGTATATATACCCTATTTTAGTGTTTATCATGGAGTCGTTGCTAAATGTCACTTACATTTCTGAAGTCTGTTTCTCGCCTGTTCTTGTTTTGTTTCTTGTTTATTTGTTTATTGGAATGCTAAAATGGATTTTGACCCCTGCATGGATGACTATGAGTTGGATTGCCCTGACAATAAATATGCTACATTCGTATCCACCTGTTTCTCTGTACGGTCCCGTGACAGAACGACTCCGTCAACAAATGGATCCAGTAGCATGAACATTTTGCAGGGCTTTGCTTTATGGGCCCGCCAGATTGAGGAAGCCATGGCGCTCAAATCCCCTAAACACCCCTCCATTGATGACAGAGAGTCTTTTATGGGAATCCGTCTGGCCAGATTTTCGGGAACTCGAGGAGGCCGTAGGGCTGGAGGTGCTAAAAGTGAGCCCCGGACCCACTCTCCACTTCGGTATTCCTTCGACCATGGGCAGGTGATGCTCAGCCCAGAGCTCCCTTCACCGCTGGTTCCGGTGGTCCCTGTTCCAGTGGTTCCAGTTCTGGTGGTCCCGAAATGGAGGAGAAGGAAGACTTCCTCCGTGACTGTCCCGGTGGTCCCAAGTCCGGTGGTACCGAGTCCGGTGCTCCTAGTTCCGGTGGTCCCGAGTCTGGTGGTCCCGAGTCCGGGGGTCCATGTTCCAGTGGTTCCAGTTCTGGTGGTCCCAAAATGGAGGAGGAGAAGGTAGACTTCCTCCGTGACTGACCCGGTGGTCCCAGTTCCGGTGGTCCCGAGTCTGGTGGTCCCGAGTCTGGTGGTGCCGAGTCTGGTGGTCCCGAGTCTGGTGGTCCCGAGTCTGGTGGTCCCGAGTCTGGTGGTCCCGAGTCTGGTGGTCCCGAGTCTGGTGGTCCCGAGTCTGGTGGTCCCGAGTCTGGTGGTCCCGAGTCTGGTGGTCCCGAGTCTGGTGGTCCCGAGTCTGGTGGTCCCGAGTCTGGTGGTCCCGAGTCTGGTGGTCCCGAGTCTGGTGGTCCCGAGTCTGGTGGTCCCGAGTCTGGTGGTCCCGAGTCTGGTGGTCCCGAGTCTGGTGGTCCCGAGTCTGGTGGTCCCGAGTCTGGTGGTCCCGAGTCTGGTGGTCCCGAGTCTGGTGGTCCCGAGTCTGGTGGTCCCGAGTCTGGTGGTCCCGAGTCTGGTGGTCCCGAGTCTGGTGGTCCCGAGTCTGGTGGTCCCGAGTCTGGTGGTCCCGAGTCTGGTGGTCCCGAGTCTGGTGGTCCCGAGTCTGGTGGTCCCGAGTCCGGTGCTCCCTAGCCCGGGTATCCAGGAGGACGCAACACTGGTCGAGAGAGAGCGGTCTACGATAGCTGACCTGTTGCCAGTGGTGACCGAAGAGGCGGCTGTATCTCCATGCGGTCGGAGGCGGAGGAGGAAGAGAGCTGTCCGGTCATCGGGTCATGTGGTTCCTGAGATCTCGTGTCCTGTGGTTCCTGAGATCTCGTGTCCTGTGGTTCCTGAGATCTCGTGTCCTGTGGTGTCTGAGCTACCGGCTATGGCCAGGGAGAGACTTCATGTCACTTCGGCAGAATTAGAGACTGTTCACGTCCCGTCTGCCGGGCCGGAGATCGTTCCAGAGCCAGTGTTTCTGAAACCGATTCTCGGGGCCTCTGAAACGTTATTGGGCTACTTTGACCTTCTGGCCAGAATCCTGGATGTGCCTTTTCGGACCCGTCATGCCCGCCGTTGTGCCGGAGCCAGTGTCTGCTGTTCCTGATCCGGAGCCAGTGTCTGCTGTTCCTGATCCGGAGCCAGTGTCTGCTGTTCCTGATCCGGAGCCAGTGTCTGCTGTTCCTGATCCGGAGCCAGTGTCTGCTGTTCCTGATCCGGAGCCAGTGTCTGCTGTTCCTGAGCCGGAGCCAGTGTCTGCTGTTCCTGAGCCGGAGCCAGTGTCTGCTGTTCCTGAGCCGGAGCCAGTGTCTGCTGTTCCTGAGCCGGAGCCAGTGTCTGCTGTTCCTGAGCCGGAGCCAGTGTCTGCTGTTCCTGAGCCGGAGCCAGTGTCTGCTGTTCCTGAGCCGGAGCCAGTGTCTGCTGTTCCTGAGCCGGAGCCAGTGTCTGCTGTTCCTGAGCCGGAGCCAGTGTCTGCTGTTCCTGAGCCGGAGCCAGTGTCTGCTGTTCCTGAGCCGGAGCCAGTGTCTGCTGTTCCTGAGCCGGAGCCAGTGTCTGCTGTTCCTGAGCCGGAGCCAGTGTCTGCTGTTCCTGAGCCGGAGCCAGTGTCTGCTGTTCCTGAGCCGGAGCCAGTGTCTGCTGTTCCTGAGCCGGAGCCAGTGTCTGCTGTTCCTGAGCCGGAGCCAGTGTCTGCTGTTCCTGAGCCGGAGCCAGTGTCTGCTGTTCCTGAGCCGGAGCCAGTGTCTGCTGTTCCTGAGCCGGAGCCAGTGTCTGCTGTTCCTGAGCCGGAGCCAGTGTCTGCTGTTCCTGAGCCGGAGCCAGTGTCTGCTGTTCCTGAGCCGGAGCCAGTGTCTGCTGTTCCTGAGCCGGAGCCAGTGTCTGCTGTTCCTGAGCCGGAGCCAGTGTCTGCTGTTCCTGAGCCGGAGCCAGTGTCTGCTGTTCCTGAGCCGGAGCCAGTGTCTGCTGTTCCTGAGCCGGAGCCAGTTCCTGCGCCCTGGCCGCCCGAGGGTTCTTCACCGCCCTGGCCGCCCGATGGGTCGTCTGCTTCGCCCTGGCCGCCCGATGGGTCGTCTGCTTCGCCCTGGCCGCCCGATGGACTGTCTGCTTCGCCCTGGCCGCCGGCTAAACCATCACGCCCTGTTTCTGTTCCCTTCCATGGACCTGGCCCCCCATTCCTCCCCCTGATTCTCCACCGTTCCACCTTCCTCCTGGACTCTTGTTTTGTTTGTTTTTTGTGGGTCTTGGAGCGTCTGGTAGCCGCTGCGTAGAGGGGGGGTTATGTCACAGTGTCTGGTTTGTGTTCCCTGGGTTGTCACTAGAGGTCCTCGTTCTCACGGTGTCTTTCACGTTTGACTTCAATTCCCAGCATTCTGTCTGTCACTCATCGGTTCATTGCACTCAGCTGTTTCCCATCACCTTGTTAGTTTAGTGTGTATATATATACCCTGTTTTAGTGTTTATCACGGAGTCGTTGCTAAATGTCACTTACATTTCTGAAGTCTGTTTCTCGCCTGTTCTTGTTTTGTTTCTTGTTTCTTATTTATTTGTTTATTGGAATGCTAAAATGGATTTTGACCCCTGCATGGATGACTATGAGTTGGATTGCCCTGACAATAAATATGCTACATTCGTATCCACCTGTTTCTCTGTATGTTCCTGTGACAATTTCATTACTGCTCTGATGATGTGAAAGTGCACTTGTTTCGTGCTTACTGTACCCCTATGTATGCAGCCCCATTATGGGTCAACTACAGAAAGGAGACCATGCGTAAACTGCAGGTAGCATATAATGATTGTCTGAGGATACTGCTGAAGAAGCCCAGGAGCAGCAGTGCAAGTAAGCTTTTTTGTCACTTGAGGCTAAGCTGTTTACAGGCCCTCTTGAGGAACCTAATGTTTAAGTGTATGGGTCGACTTGTTGAGTCAAGAAACTATATTATAGTAAGGCTCACAAGTCCCAGGTGTAGCTCGGTCCGGTATCAATCACACCTATGGAAGCATTGGTATGAGTGCCTTTTAAGATTTTTGTGAAAAAGGGTGTATTGTATATGTTTATGTAATTGTTTTTTTGTTTTTTGTTTTTTCTTCTGTTTGTGATGTATGTCCTGCTGTTGGGCCTAGAGCCTGTAATAAAGTTTATATATAAATGTGTGTTGGCAGTGTGTGAGCAAAACCACCCTAGAATGATAAAAAATCCACCCAGTATTTTTTTTTTACAATCTCAATAAATCATAAGCACTGTCTCAGAACGAGCTGTTCTAAGATTCGGTGCAATGTGACATAGAATTGCGCAAACTCCACTGACGTGGTTTGATTGACTGTGGTTTTGGCATAGACCCGGACCTCGGTGATCTGTACAGCATCCTCCATTGTTTCAACGACAGCCGGTGTTCTGACAGTTTTATGTCACGTATTATTTTTTGCAACAATTACAAATGTAAATAAATTAATAAATATCTCCCTGCAGCATATATTTTCTTGATCTGTAGCCATCTTGTCACATTTGCCACATAAGCACCTGTACGACAAGTAATGTAAACATGGCGCATAAATGTAATTTCCTTTGTACGTAGCAAACGTTTTCACAATATTTGTGTTTGTAGTTTCAAAAAATTGCGCCAACGTTATCACAGTTTGTGTGTGTCTGTGTGTGTGTTGCACATCCACAATTGCAAAGGGGACGCAACTACAACTCTATAAGTACATACATGTATCAAATAACCATTCCGAGACGTCCTGGTCCATTCTCATTTGTGTTTCTTCTGCCGGAGTCTCTTCATCTTCTGGGTCTGATTCCGGTTCAAACATGTACGGCTGAATGCCATTCAAAACAGCGGGTCTCTCACTCTCAGCCATTCTGCTTCTACCGACTGGTTATTGCCATAGGTATGCAAGTTACGCCCTCATCCAAAGGCAGGGCGGGGATATGCAGCTTATTTACATTTAGGGTGGTACACACCAAAACAGCTCTTTTTAAAACAGGCCCCAAAAATGACATTTTCAAATGGTTATAATAAATGAACTGTGGGGTATTTTGTGCTGAAACTTCACAAATACATTCTGTGGACACCCGAGACCAATATTACATCTTGTAAAAAGGGGCATAATAGGTGCCCTTTAATAGAGCAGCCAGAAAAATGGAGCATAGCTGGAAGAAAACAAAATTAGAAGTTTTTCGCATTTCGTGGAGAGAGAGCATTAAAAAAAATTAAAAAGGCATTAAAAACTGCTAGATCTGCTAATTTTTCAACCCTTTTATAACACAACTCTAGGTATTTATTCAAAACAGTGGCTAAATTAACAAAAACTAAAGCTCCAACACCGGACGTTTCCAAACAGCACAGCAGTAATAACTTTGTGAACTTTTTACTTACAAGATTGATAATATTAGATAGAAAATTATAACTATGCAACTGTCTACTACAGTATCGCATCAGACAGTGCATTGTAGTCTCCCTGAGGAAAAATTCCATTCATTCGTTGCAATAGGAGAGGAAGAATGGTCTAAACTCATTAAGTCATCTAAATCAACAACATGTATGTTTGACCCTATACTGACTAAGCTATTGAAAGAGCTTAGATCCTCTTCATAATATCATTAATTCATCTTTGTCACTAGGATATGTACTGAAAACTTTTAAGCTGGCTATTATTAAACCTCTTATTAAAAAAAAATGCAACTTGATCCTAGAGAATTAGTCAATTACAGGCTGATCTCGAATCTACCTTTTCTGTTAAAATTAATAGAAAAGGCAGTATCCTCACAACTATGTTCCTTTTTAGAAAGAAATTGTATCTGCCAGGATTTCCAGTCAGGATTTAGACCATATCATAGTACTGAGACAGCTCTCATTAGAGTTACAAATGCTTTGCTCTTATCATCCGATCATGGTTGTATATCTCTATTAGTGTTACTGGATCTTAGTGCTCAGCATTTGATTCCATCAATCACAACATTCTTTTGAATAGACACGAAAATAATGTTGGCATTAGTGGAATTGCACTAGCATGGTTTAAATCATACTTATCTGACGGTTATCAGTTTGTAGCAGTAAATGAAGAGATGTCATATCGATCAAAAGTTCAGTATAGAGTACCACAAGGCTCAGTACTAGGACAGTTGCTATTCACCCTGTACATGCTACCCTTGGGAGATATCATTAGGAAGCATGGCATTAGTTTTCACTGTTATGGTGATGATACTCAGTTCTATATTTCTTCGCGCCCCGACGAAACGCATCAATTCACAAAATGAACGGAAGGCATAGCTAATATAAAAATTTGGATGACTAGTAATTTCCTACTACTTAATTCTATTAAGTTTCTAATTATTGGGCAAAAAACCTCTGCATATATTAACCCAGAGTACCGTCTAACAATTTATGGTTGCTCTGTCAAGTCTTCGTTGTCGGTTAGGAACCTGGGTTTGCTCTTTGATACCAATCTTTCATTTGAAAGCCAAGTTTCTAGCATCTTTAAAACCGCATTCTTCCATTTTAAAAATATATCTAAATTACGACATGATTTCAATGAAAAATGCTGAACAGTTAGTTCATGCTTTCATGACCTCAAGGCTAGATTATTGTAATGCTCCACTGGGTGGTTGCCCTGCATGCTTAATAAACAAACTACAGCTGGTTCAAAACGCAGCAGCTCGAGTTCTTACCAGAACCAAGAAGTATGACCATATTAGCCCGGTTCTGTCAACACTGCATTAGCTCCTTATTAAACATTGTATAAATTTTAAAATATTTAAAATATTGCTGACTTACAAAGCACTAAATGGTTTAGCTCCCCAGTACTTGAGTAAGCTCTTAACGCATTATAGTTCTTCATGTCTACTGCAATCTCAAAATTCTGTCCAGTTGATAATACCTAGAATATCAAAAATCGACTGCTGGCGGTAGATCCTTCTCCTTTTTAGCACCTAAACTTTGGAACGGTCTTCCTAACATTGTCCGGGAAGGAGACACACTGTCAGTTTAAATCTAGACTAAAAACGCATCTCTTTTACCTGCCATTCATATAGAACATTATACATTCCTATTATTCAAATCAATTAAATGATTATTGGGCTGCATAGATTAGGACACTTCCTATAACACCTGATGTACTCGTTAGATCATAAGAAGAATGGCATCTACGCTAATAGTCTTTCTGTTTTCCGAGGTTTACTGAAGTCAGTCAGATCTGGGCCGTATCCAGGTCAGATGGTGGACCTGCGCCTGGACCCATCCAGGCCCGGTTCTAGAACCAAATCACTGAGGGTGCTTCTGAAAATAGTGAGGGTGCTTACTGCTTACATAAACATAGGAAATGGCTCCCAATCGTCATCAGTCTGAAAATAGTAGGGAGATAGGGAGACCGGGGATGCATTTAGAGTGATTTACTGCAGTTAGAATGCAGTTAGAATGGTCAAAATTCAAAATAAGAGGGAATGCCCTTTACGAGTTTTTGTTCTTTACATTTATATCATATGATGTAGTTAAGAAATGATACACAAAGAGTGCTGTTTTTCCCAAATATCAGCAGTAGGCCTATTGCAAATGTATGAAGTATTGAAATTGATTTTGTTCTGCAGTTGAATAATGAAATTAATATAAGTAACTTACATTTTAAACATTTAGTTTCTGACGACAATGAATCAGTCCTTTTGAATGAAACAGCTGATTTAAAGATTAAGGTAACTCGGCGGCGGCGCCATCGGCCGCGACACTATGTTGTTGCCGGTGTTTGCAGGGGTGTCGCTTGCGGGGTTCACTGCTGTCACTAGTAGAGGTTTGAGCTTTCTTGAGCCAATATCTTATGTCCATGATGAAAAATGGACAATTCATATTTTTAGGCCCCATCTCAGAAAGTCAGCGAACTAATTTCCTGGCTAAACACGCAAGCAAAGTGGGCAATTTAAGAGACAGCTTCACCTATGCGTATCACGATCGCAAAAGGACACAACCAAATACATTCATTAAACATGAAAGCATAATTAGATAAATTCTGATTTGAAAAATCGTGTTAATGGATTTATTTTGTATGTGTGCGAAATCTGTCTGTGATTCTATTGTCGGCGAAATCTCGTTTACTACATGTGTGCTATTAATAATTTCATCTGAGGGTGCTTTCACTTTTGTTTGAGGGTGCTTAGCACCCTCAAGCACCCCCGTAGAACCGGGCCTGGACCCATCCACAACGCATGCCTGAAGTGCCAGCCTCATCAGCCCTGTGAAGGCCTCATCGACACGACACCCATCGGCACTGATCCTCAACAAACTCATCTCCATACTGGCGTGATGACTTCTGATCTGTAATGCTGTCTGAATCATAATCATACTCTGTTTGTTCATTGGCCAGAGGAGAACTGGCCCCCGACTGAGCCTGGTTTCTCCCAAGGATTTTTTCTCCATTCTGTCACCTGATGGAGTTTTGTTTCCTTGCCACTGTTGCCTTGGCTTTTGGCTTGCTTAATTGGGGACATTTAATATTCAACAATATTATTGATTTGTACTTAATGTCAAGAAACAAACTTTGTTGTATTATTTTCATGTTATCACTGTGAAGCTGCTTTGATACAATCTGTATTGTAAAATAAAGGTGTATAAATAAAGGTGACTTGACTTGACTTACACTAACCCTACCCATCACAGAAAACTTTCTGCATGTTTACATCTCCCAAAAAATATCACTTAGTATGTGTAGTAAAATCTCAGTGTAGGTGAAGGAAGAAGAAGACAGGGTCAGCGAAATTGGGACTCGCACTTTATTAGAGACAAAAACAAAAGGAAACAAAAAGGTGCGCTCATTCTCTGTAATTGTCTTCCACAAGTGATTGACTGACTAACGTTTAAATCTAATCCCATAGAAACGTATCTATTTTAATGAGCTTTCTCTGATCAATTTAAATGATCTATAGTTAAGCAGCTGTTGTTTTGTTGTATTGCTGTCTTGTTTTTTTGACAATCACTCAACTATACAGTGTCCTTGGGTGTTTTGAAAGGTGCCTTTAAATAAAATACATTATTATTTATTATTATAAAGATATACTTAAAAGTTTATTTCTTTCAAGTCTAACTTGCACTAACAATTTCAAGTCAAGGCTGACTAATGACACATGCCTGAAGAATATGTTGAGGGAGGGATAAAAGAGAGAGAGAGACATTAAAGAATAGTTCACCCAAAAATAAAAACACCATCATTCACTCATGTCAATCATTCCAGACCTGTATGACTGTCTTTTTTTTTTTTATTCTTCTTTGGAACACAGTATATATATATATATATATATATATATATATATATATATATATATATATATATATATATATATATATTTTGTCCATACAATGAAAGTCCACTGTTGTTTTGTACCCCATTGACCTTTACTCCATGGACAAAACCAGTAGAAACCTTCTTCAGAATATTGTCTTTCATGTTCTGCAGAAGATAGAAAGTCATACAGGTTTGGAACAACATGAGGGTGAGTAAATGACAACAAAATTGAAAATTTGGGTGAAAGATCCCTTTAAGAATGGGCTACAAAAAAAAAAATCATGAATCATTAATACCGGTTTCTCACCTGGGGGAATATGCTCTAAACTTGGATGGAGCAATGCCATTCTACATAGCATTAATACATGGTTATTTCTTAAACGGATCGTGGATGTTATGCAAATAATTGATTTAATGGCAGTCGTCCGAACACACAGCATGCACAAATTGATTTCTTAGCCCCGGGCAGGAGTTTGCTTGTACCTACATTTGACTGTTGTCAGTCATTTGGTTAGCACTGCGATGCAGTGCAACGTCTCACATAACCGTACGCAGCCTTGGTTTCTTCCTTTTCCAAATATCCCAAGGCATCACTGCCTGCAATTTTCAGCACAGATTGATTTTATCACTCCTCGAAGCCAATTTGGAATGTTTGCGTGTTCTTATATTCTACTGATTTGATCCACGAGGGAGAGTTGTTGGGAGGGAAGGAGCCAAACGCAGAGGGGGATACGGATTAAATTCCATATTAAAAAGAATTGTAATAGCTATAAAATAGCAGCTGCCTGAAGCTGCTTGGAGCAACGATGAGGCCTGTCTTTCTTGTCCTTTTTACATTATTCAATTACAGGTAAAATGGTACACCTGGGACACTGCCGGAGTGAAAGAAAAAAAACAAGAATGAAGAAAAGCTTCAAAATGTAAATGTTTGAACAGAGCTGCTCGTATCAGTTTTATGGAAACTACGCTCTCTTAACTTGTGGTGCGAGATCTTCCGGTTTAAAAACAGTAGGAAGTTAAACGTATGGGGACGGAAGAGGTACATGCCAGGCAGCGAATATAGTGACAGGCAGGGTTGCATAGACGCTAGTGAAGCGAAACACCGAGCAACTGGAAATTGCTTCAACACATGCGCTCTCCTGTTCACTTTGCAGGCAGATGAAAGCGCTGAGAAAAATCTCCCCACTTTCCCTAAACTTCTCTGAAGTGAAGTCAGAAATAAAAAAAAGAGTTAAGCTCCGAGAAAAAAAAACAGGGAGGGAGAAAAACGAGGGGAAAAAAGGGAAGTTAAAACAATCGTTGAGAGACATAAAGAGCGAGTGGATGCTGCCATTCTCTCAGTGGGGAGAGATACTCCACCACGCCAGCTTTTTGCGTTTAAAAAAAAGTATTCGGCTTTGTGATTTAAAAGAGGGAGTTGCAAACAGCGAACACAAAAGAATATTCAAAAATGCTCGAGCAAAACAACCCTCCCTCTCTTCTCGCCCGCTCCGCTCCGTCGGGGGAAATCTGCGTGGGGTGGTGGAGGGGGGGGATTGAACATCTGAGAGGAGTGTCAGGAGTTGCTGACAGAACGCATGCAGACTGCCACTCTTACTCCGCAGAGGGCGTTGGGGTGAACTTCTCCAACATCTCTGCTCTCTGAGACACATTTACACAGGGTCAATTATTTGCTCGAGGTTTCCAGCACAAAATGGATACCAGGGATTCCGATCTTGGGAAATGTGTGTCTTCATTGGATAATCGTGTCATTGGATTGCGTGGGCTTTGCGTGGTTTGGTTTTCAAATGCTTTGAATGGATGACCTAAACATCATATTTTGGAGCAGAATATGACATTGGACCCTCATATTGACATTCTTTCGATATTTTAGATAAAGGAAAAGGTTATGCCATTATAGTACACTGTACTATTATGGCATACAACCTTTTTCCTATGTTTAAGTCATTTCAACTTTAATTACATTAAATTGACTTAAGGTGGATCTTGTATAACTTACAAAAAAAGTTTAACTTATTTTGATGAGTTAAAGCAGTGTAAAAACATGTTGTCAACTTATATGTTGTATGTGTTGTAGCCATAGCAACAGTACATTGCTCGAGCTGTTTGCTTTAGGATAAGCATCAGACATATATCAACAAAACAAAACACAAATCCTGTCTCAATACAGATTACTAACATATCAAAAGTAAATAACAAAAATAACTAAAAGAAAGACAGTTAGCTAGCTTGTGGCAATTTGGTTATTCATAGAAAAACTGTAAAGAGGCTGTTATTTTGTTTTGGAGTGCAAAACCTTTTTCAGTCACACTTTAGATTATGGTCCAATTCTCACGATTAACTAGCTATTAACTATGAATTTTGTCTCAGTAAACTCCTAATTACGCCTTATTAGTTAGTAAGGGTGTTAAGTTTAGGTATTGGGTGATTAAGGGATGTAGATTATGGACATGCATCAATATGTGCTTTACAAGTACCAATTAACAGCCAATATCCGTAATATGCATGCTATAAAGAAATTTGTTAATAGTGAGTATTGGACCCTAAAATAAAGTGTTGCCAAGAAAGTAATTGCGGTCAAATTTGATTTCATGCGGCATGCCTGAGTATTTCATGGTTAAATAACTTTTTAATAACCAACGAACGGATTCAACAGTTCCTCTTTTTGTTGTTTCCTTCATTGAACACAGAAGGCCACATTCTCTCAGACATGACGCTGATCTATTGATATTCAGAACTGTGATCCCGCCTAAGATTTATACCGTGCTTTAAAGTAGAAAACTCTGAAACATCAAGCAGTGGCGGGTTGCTAAGATGAGAGCGGAACAAAAACAACTGAATTTCATCAAAACAGATTGTCAAACCAGATGGGAAGCTCCCAAGAACTGGGCCAGGACGTGTGTGGTGCAGACTTTGAATAGGCAAACATTGTAGGATTCGCAAATAGTGAACAGAGCTGCCGAAAGACAGTTAGCTCATTACTCTCTGTAATCAAAGATTATCATTAAACCACGCCTAAAATGGCTTCAGATCGCACCAATTATCCTCCCTGACGTGTATCACAATAGCAATTAAAAACTAATGTGGTGGGCTGAAGTACAATTTAGCCTTGTCAGTGGTGATTATGTGTCAAACTGTATTTTTCTCCACAGGTCGAGAAAGTGGGTGATCTTTAAGTGGACTGGGTAAAACTTACACAAACAGTACTGTATAATTGGCCTCTGGTTTCACAGTCAACAGTGCAGGCGCAGAGATCTGATGTTTTACGCTACACTGTGTAAAAAAGGGGCCAGAAGGCAAAGTTCTCATTTTTAATACATGACAGGCAACTCAAGCATCTTTTTTTCTATTGCTTTCCGTACCAACAACCCAATGCTGATGACACGGCACCTTCTTTCAAAGGTTGAGACGAGGATCAGTGAACTTCAGTCACCATTTTATAGGTGCAGTAATTTAGGATTTAAAGGAATATTTCAGTTAAGCTCAATTGACTGCACTTGTTTAATAATATTGATTAGCTCAAAAAAAATGTATTCCCACTTATCTTAAAAATAAAAATACACTAAAATGCATACTATTTCAATAGTATAGCCACAAAATGTAAATAATATGCCTGTTACCATGATTTTAGTGTGAACAAAGTCTTACTAACCTTTTTTGTGTAAAAGCACATCCAATTTTGTGTTGTTATGACAACATAATGCCTAAACCAAAAAAATATGTTATGACAACAAAATGCCTAAACCAAAAAATAAAAATATAAATAACTTTATAGAATACAAGTTTTAACAAGAAAAAAGTTACGTTGCGTATAAATATAAATTTTAAAGCTTTTTAAAAATCACATTTCTGTATTTAATCCTCAAAAAATTAGCCCACTTCCATTGTTAGTGTTTCACCGCAACCTCGATTTTAGCTGCTGCTTTGCTTCTGTAATAAAAAAATAAAGAGTTGTATGCACTGGGAACATGTATACTGTATGTATACTATATACTGCATACCACCAAAAAATATATATATACTGTAAAAATTATAATTAACAGTTTATGACGACATATGTTTAACTCATCCAAATTTTAAAAAGTAATTTTTTTAAATTATTTTTTTTAAAGTCAGTTTAATGTAATTCAAGCTGAAATTACTTAAAAATCCAAGTTGATCGAAATCCTTGTCCTTGTGGGGACATTTTGTAAAATGTAAGTGGGACAATGTAAAAATGCAGAACGTTTTCTGTGATGGGGTTAGTTTAGGGGGATAGAATATGTTTGTACAGTATACAAATCCCCATTAAGTCCCCATAAAACATGCATTAAAACATATATCACAATATATGCAAGTGTGTGTGTGTGTGTGTGTGTGTGTGTGTGTGTGTGTGTGTGTGTGTGTGTGTGTGTGTGTGTGTGTGTGTGTGTGTATGTGTGGCCTGGTAAACCCTACGTTATGGGGACAAAATGTTCGTGTGGGGACATTTTTTGGTCCCCATGAGGAAATCAGCTTATAAATCATACTAAGTGATGTTGTTTGAAAATGTAAAAATGCAGAATGTCTCCTGTGATGGGTAGGTTTAGGGATAGGGTTAGTATAAGGGAATAGAATATACAGTCTGTACAGTATAAAAATCATTATGTCTATGGAAAGTCCCCATAAAACATGAAAACACAACAGTGTGTGTGTGTGTGTGTGTGTGTGTGTGTGTGTGTGTTTGTGTGTGTGTGTGTGTGTGTGTGTGTGTGTGTGTGTGTGTGTGTGTGTGTGTGTGTGTGTGTGTGTGTGTGTGTGTGTGTGTGTGTGTGTGTGTGTGTGTGTGTGTGTTAAAGTACCTCCCATGTCCTTTAAAGAGACTCGGATCATATGACTAACCAACACTAAAACTTGAAAATGTCAAGCACTCGAGTCTCTTGTTTCTGCAGGGCTTGTGTTAATGTTTAAGTGGTGTTTCATTAGTGTTCATTGAGTCCCTGAAGTGCACACAGACTCAGCATAGGCTAACTATTAATACATCGCCTCTGGCTACACATGATTTATGCTTATTCACATTCAACCGCTAATTTGTCAGGACATAAAATCCAGTGGACCCGATGCATTCCTGAATAAAGTGAATTTATACAAATTTCCATGATTGCAAATATACTTGATTACTCAAATGAGAGTTATTGTGTTGTCCTTCAGTGACATGTGGTACAACTGAGTAGACCAACGCATGTGCTGAAACTCCAGGTGAATCACCTGTGTACTATGCCGAATTGATTGCGGTTGAACTTTAATTCTCCCCTGAAGATTTTTATTTTGTTCTTTTGCCTTTAAACACGCCTGAAGCCCTTCTTACAGTCCTTCTTTTCGCTGCAGGCGAGAATGACTTCAGTGGCTCGTGGCCTGATTTAATGTTTCCACTCTACCTTTTATCTGCAGGTCTATGATGAGATGAACAAGTCCCTATTTATCCAGAGTGACCAGTGTGATCCCCGACTAGCTATCCAGTTTGGTCGGTACACTTTATTTCGATAGCCCACTTTAGACATTCTACTAACTATAAGTAACTTTTTAACTACATGTCAACTAACTCTCATTAGAGTATTAGTAGACTGTCAGTAGACTGTTAGGTTATGGTTAGGTGTTAGGGTTCAGGTTAGTAGTAAAAGTTGACTTGTAGTTGCCAAGTTACTTATAGTCAGTAGAATGTCTGGTGGGTAACCAACAAAATGAAGCGTTAGCGGATATTAAGCAGACAGTACACTAATACTCTAATGACAGTCAGTTGACATGTAGCTGCAAAGTTACATATAGTTAGTAGAATATCTAAAATGGACTATCGAAATAAAGTGTTACCGTTTGGTCCGTCTGTCCCTTTCAGCATTTCTCTCATGGTGCAGAACCAAGAGATGCAGCACACGATCTTTAATTGGGTCTTATGTGAAGGTGATAGTTTGTTGCCGTCAGAGGTATCTGCGGTTGATCTCTTTAGCATTTATATATTCTCTGCGCATATAAAAACTCCTCTTCTAGTCAGCACATCACTGAGCTAATTAGGGACAGCATCTCACATGTCTTATATATCAAATCAGATAGTTTGCACAATTTTTATTCCATCTAATTTAACGACACATTTGCATATTTTGGAACATTGGTGGTGGTTGAGGAGATTCCCCCTTCTATGTAGAGCGCTTTGAGTGCCGAGAAAAGTGCTATATAAATGTAATGAATTATTATTATTATTATTATTATTTACATTTCTCAGATGTCTCTGATGAATGGTCATATGATATGCAAGAAAACAGATAAAATATCAAATAGATTTTGATTACTTTTATTTTTTATTATCTAATAATTTATTATTAAATTATATATAATTTTATATATATATATATATATATATATATATATATATATATATATATATATATATATATATATATATATATGTGTGTATATAATTTAGTTGACGTAAGTTTGCACCAAGCAACACTGTAAAAAAGTATATGATCAATAAGTTATGACAACATGTGTTTTTACTGTGCTTTAACTCATCATAATAAGTTAAGCAATTTTCACCTTTGTTTGTTATACAAGATTAAACTCTTTTTTTAAAGTCAGTTTAATGTAATTTAAGTTTAAATGACTTAAACATCCAAGTTGATTGTACATAAAAATGTACAATGTAAGGCAGAAACTTTTTTTTTTACAGTTTATGTTAAAAGAAAAAAATTAAATGTGTTTTTGTAATATTTTAATTAATTAACAATTACCATTGCACACCTGCAGGTAATATAGGTGCGTAGGAGAGAAGACCAAAAGAAGTCAAAAATCTTAAAAACAAAAGGAAATCCGGCACACTATCAATACTTGCAAAAGTATCAAAGAATATTTATTAGCAACGTCATGAGACCGAAACATGCTAATGAATATTTTTTGATACTTTTTGCAAGTATTGATAGTGTGTGGGATTTCCTTTTGTTTTTTAATAATATTTGAATTAAATGTCAAGATGCAAATTTTCTTAGGCCGGACATCACTTTTGGTCACTACTGTATATGGGGCTGCTTGACTCTGCATTATAGCAATTATTTTGTAAAATACTGCAATTCGAACTGCGATATGACATTTAATTTCATACAAAAATGTCTCATATTCATACTGTTGAGAAATCCAGAAAAACAAAGAACAAAGACTACTGCTAATATAAATGGTAAAGTGTACACACTGGGCTCACTCTTTACAAGAACCATCAAATATTTATATTAAAAAATGTTTTTTAAACATGTCAAATGCTGAAGCTTTTATTTCGGGTAAATACTTGTGACATGCAGTTAACTTCTGTCCTCATAATTGTTGAAAATTATGTGAATGTGAATACAATATTATCTTACAAAACAGCTGGCCGAGCAACAAAATGGACACTGCCTTATAGAATAATATAGAGTAATATAGAGTGCAAGGGTCGAGTGTGTAAGGATACAGTAACATTCATTTTCTTCATTGGGAAATTTATTTTTTAATGATTACTCATAAACCCTTTAAAGACAGATCTGCTGTGAGCTCTGAGGCTGTTAATCAATTGTATATGCTTTTGCTGAAGCCATCTGTTTGCATTATTTTAATAGCCTGGCAAACACCTACATTATAATGTTTGATGCCAAAAAATCGGCATGCACCACTCAAACAATTACAATGAGCAAATCGCACCAAAAGAAGTCTTTAGCTTCTGCCCACTCTCATGAAGCACCACGAATGACGTGACTGAGCCAGCCTCTGATGCTCTCAAATTATTTTTTTTATATATCTGGATATTTTGCAATAAACTTAAAAGATATTGTTTATGTAACACACAACTTTAATCAATAGATTTCAATATCTCCATTTTTAATTTGATTGTTATTGATTGTCAATGCTTCATGGGATTGAAGTTCTTTCTCTCATTAAAGCTGTTACATATACACTCTTGTACCTTTGTGTTTCTATCTGTTTTCAAATACTTTTTTGCTTCAAATTTGTAATGTTGTGAATCACTAGCTGGTTGCTTTGGTTCATGGCCGCTGACAAAATGGGCGGGCACTGTTGCACCCTATTTATTCGGAAGTCTTCTTAGGTGCACTTAATCCTGGGGAAAGTTACTTAGGTTTTAAACAGCAAAATAAAAAATAAAGCAAAACTGAAATGATTAAGCCTCAGAGGGTGAAGGAAATGCAGATTCACGCCAGTAGAGGGCGCAGCTCAAACAAACCTTTCAGCTCTGCTGCCTATTTATTGCAGAAGAATAGGACGCAGGAGAGGACAGTTCAACAACTATATTGTTGGTGAAAAACAGTATGGGTCCTATCTTGCACCCTTGCACCCAGCGCAATTGACTTTGTACATCGACGCATGTATCATTCATATCTTGCACCCGTCGCACAGCGGACATTTTTCCTCCACAGACGCACGTTGGTAAATTAGGGAATTAACTTGCGCTCCCGGGGTGGTTCAGCGAAAAGAGGAGGCGTGTTCCATTTTGCAGTTCCAGAAAACAATCCGCGATGTTCAGATGATATTTTAAGGGCGCATGCTTGGCCATAATGTAGCGTGTGCACAACGCCCACACTTTGCTTCTCTCATTTAGGCTACACAGATGCAGCAGTTCCCATTTTTGCAAACCATAAATAATTACAAGAAAAAATATTACAACACGAGGTAATTGTGATTCATTGTGTTGTCCTTGAAGATGTAGGCATAAAAATAGGGATAAATCTAGCTTACACATTTACCCACATTATTATACTTCTGTTTAACCGAAGCTAGATTTGCCTCGGGCGCAAGAGTCGAGATCCGCACACTTGCGTTTCGCGTTTGATATTTGCATTTCAGATCGTTAAAACAGGGCCCTATGTGACAAAAGAAGTATGTCCGAACTCACAGTACTCATAAAAGAGTTGGCAAAAAGTACCTAAACTACTTCCGCCGAGATTTTGAAGTGCATATGATGGACATGAGGCCACGGGTGAGCGTTTGTGAATGGCAGTGAAGCGACACAACTGCCGCTGGTTGATCACATGATAATGGCAAATGTAGATTCATACTACACACATTCATACTATATAGAACATACTTTTTTAGCGGTCGTGAATTAATTACTTAGGCTATTCAAAATACCTACTCAAGAGAGTATGTGATTTCAGGATATTATTTCAGTAGGCTAATAAATCAACAACAACATAAAATGCAAAAACACAAATCTGGTTTATCTAAAGTCATTTTTGCTTATGTTTAAATTGTGTTTTTGAAGGTCGGCAGCAAACACACTGGTTAATAATGTGAGATTAAATACATAACGTAGGCTATATTTGTATTATTTAACGTATTTAACTGCAGCTTTGCGTAATATTCTGAGTTTGCATGTCAGTTTTTATTCATTTTGAGGAATACTGAATTTGTTTTTGTGAAAGTGAGATGAGTAAATGCTTGCTCATATTTTGTCCTGAATTATAATAACCATCATCTTCTTCTTATTCTTGATTTCTATCAACATGCGGACAGGAGAGGTGTCAGGAAAACAACTTGTGTCACTTATTTTAAAAAATAACTATTTTCTATTTTGTTGTGAATCAAAAAGTAATGTTTTACTTAACTCGCATTACTTATAATGTATTACCCTAACACTGATTTTTACTACAATTTATAACAGACACACAATATGGCACCTGTTGCATTTTTATCAAACAAGAGATAGAGACTGGTATATGAGAGACAAGAAAGCAGTAGCAGTTTCTATTACCCAGAGCTCTGATATACAGCATTGCTATTGACAACAGAGAATATTATAAAACATGTGACCAACTAGAATCAATTATTCGGGAGCTGTCTAATAAAGCACCTATATTTGTAATTTCCCATATAATGTAGCCTAACATCTTACAAATTATCAAGCTGTGTTAATCCAAATAAATATTTTCAGGAATTTGGAAAATAATGTTTGTAATTAATTTATATTTCTCCAGCAGTTCATATGAGATTTGGATAACTGCTGACAGTCAATTTGGCTCTGAGAGAATATTCTCTGTAAATGACTGTACCAGGCAGGGGATTCCCTGCATTCCCAGCAAACTGAATATAAACATTGATATTTCTGATTTTCCAGCCCTGTTGCTTTCCTTTCTGTTCAAAATTAAATAGGCTATCATACATATGAACGTCACAATGTGTGTGAAATGCAATGCATGTACACTCACATTGTAATGCTGCTTATGCATTACCGTTGCACTATTTCCTGAGCATATTGCAGATGCAGAAGCAGGATCATTTTCTTATGTTTTGTTTATTTTTAAAAAACTCCTTTTTATTGATCATCTCTGTGCAGAATCTCCTGACAGTGTTTTCCCCACTAGCTGCTGTTTGTTTTGGACTCTTTTTTTTTCTATAGCTGCCGCATGATGCACTGCCTTTTTATTCTGATTCCTTTTTATTATAGTTTCTTTGACTTGTCCTCCCCGTCATCTCCTTTATTTTTAATTATGAATTCTCTCACATGCCATACAGTATTGCTAGTGCACATTCAACATGCTGTAATGACATGCTCAGGTGAAGACTGAGTTAAAATGAGCACGCATTTGAATATAAATGTTCGAGCCCGAGGATGAAACATCTTTATGGAGGTGCCATTTCCCTGGAGCAAAGCTTTATATGAAAAGTATGGCACCGGTGGTTAATATCACCTTATCTCGTATGCAAAGACAACAGACAATTAAAGTGGGCTTTGAAAATTAAGGAGAGTCATTTATCAAGGAAATCTGCATAAAACGGGTAGATAAATCCATTAGGTATGGCAATAAAATGCATTCAATGTTTGTTTTGGTCAAATTGGTCTGAATGAAATGATAAAAGGGGTTTGTTTAACAGACGCCATTAAACAGGGATGTTTTGAATATATTTTGCCACACAGTCATTTATGCTTTTTAATTCAACAATTTATCATGATAATGCATTATTATTAATTGTTACATCAAGAAAAATAGCTCTTTGGCAGTGGATCCACATGATTGAAACAAGTAAAACCCAATAAAATAAGTATAAAATAAAATAAACCAGAAACTAACTAGAATCAATGGTGTTCATATAACTTAGATAAACGATCATCATTATAACTGGATTATTCAAATTATCATACAATTGATTCTTCTTGTTTAGTTATGTGATTTATATAACAACAAACTAAATATAATTTTTCTTTAAACGTGATGTTCAGTGTTGGCAGTTTAGAAGTGATACTGATACACCCAGAGTACTTGCTTTATTAGAGCAATTTGAATTATTGTTAAACCCAAGCAAAAGCTCAACACAAACATAACAGAAACTTTTAAATACCAGCATAATAGAACATTACACATTAACTAGTCTCTCAGTTTTCCCATCTTGCTTAAAAATGCATGAAATAACAATTTATTTCAACATTTACTCTCCCAATTCAGCCCCATACAAAAGTCTTGTTTGATTGGGTAACTTGATTGAAACATGTTAAGTCGTGTTGAAACATGTTGAAACCAGAAACCTGATACAATGGAGTTAAAAAAGTGAACAGCATAAAAAAAATGTTTTAGTGTGTAATAACATTTAAGTTTTGTTTCCTCTGTGTATCAAGGAGACCAATTGATCTCTGTGCATCCCTCTGGAATGTCAAGGTGGACATTTCCTCAAGATGAAGGTCTCTTATCAGTGCTCAAAAGCTGTGCACAATGATGTTCGCCATTTTGATTGTCCTGGCCAATCTCAGAGGGAGGATATTGGTTTGAGCCATTTCCTGAGCTATTACCTTCCTCTGGCTCTTGGGATGCAGTTATGAGCCTCTAAATTATTAGACTGCTAATGGTTAATCACATCTGCAGAAGGAACACAAGAATGTAAAGTTTTGGTATGAAAGTGAAGTATTTTCCAAATTATTATTTATAGTTCCTAGTATTTTCATATTTTGCATAACAAGTGAGAACAAAACGAGGTTTTATAATTATCATTTGGAATTTCATTTAGATTTGTAATTATATATATATATATATATATAGATAGATAGATAGATAGATAGATAGATAGATAGATATCCATCCATCCATCCATCCATCGTTATTTTAAGTAAATGTCTTGACTGAATTTAAAATGTCAGGTTTTCATGATTGTAACAATTACCTAGTGACTACAGAAGCGTATATTCAGTATTTTGTTCCCTTTATTTATTTATATATTTTTAAAATTAAGTAGCAATTCCCAAGTTTCATTTAATTTTTATACATGTAAATGTCATAAAGAGCAAAGTGCTTGGCATCAATAGGTATCAATCAAATTTCTGATCAATTTTAGTAGAGGAATAAATGCATTATGACGTCACAGGACAAGAAGTTACATGACAACAAAATTAAGAAAAACCTGTGTAACTAAAACGGTCAAAGAGTGCAACCTTAATAATTACTCATGCCCTGGTGCATGCTGGGAAGAAGGTGAATGGGACTTAAGCACAAAACCATTCATTATGCAACTCACCTGCTAAGCTTGTTGTTTCAACATAATATATCAGAGTATGGAGTAATGGATAAACTTGTATTCCTGAAAGTTGAAAAAATGGTAGAACATAGGAATAAATAACTTACAAATAAATAAATAAAAGATATAGTTATTAATAATAATTTCATTTTCAGCATTATTAAAAATATATATATTTCTCAGTGTATTTCAGTATTAAACGGCTGGAACTGACATCAACTTTAAAGTCACCTTGAAATCAGTATTGGCAATTCTTGTTTTTATTATATATGATTTATACTTGCACATTATTTTTTTTAAATGAATGTGCCCTCATAATCTTTAATCAAAATAACTTCCCTCCCTCTTGCAGCAACATCTCTTCTCTTCTCTGATGATGTGTTTACTGATGCGAGGGCGGGACAACCTGTCACTCACATGACATCACCGCAATGGCAAACCACAACAATACAATCAATTCCCAATGGATAAAATCAAAACCCCGCCCTACTTTGTCTTGTTCAAGAAGCAGTTTCTCTCGGATTTGCGTCACTATAGGGAAGAAAAGACTACTGCAACTTCCTTTTCACACCGACTATAAAACCCTAAAACCAACTTATAATATCCGTTATACAGAACCTAAATGACTCAAGTGTAAGAGATAACTGAGGTGGATGATCCTGCTGGATCTGCTATATGAAATATGAGGTCTGAAACCAGCCCACATTGGAAGTTAATGAGCATTGTCTTCCTGGAGAAAAAACTCTGTTTTGGGTCTGTAAACTAAAAACCACAAAAATTCAGAAAGTATTTTAAGGTGCTGCTGTTTTTTACCTTCATAATTAAAAACACACAGTGTTTGGCCATCTGTGCACGCATAAAAATGCCCGTGAGTACACTAATTTACTGCGCTGGGTGTTTTATGATCTTACTTTAATGGGCTGTGTATATGTCTACATCAAACAACAGGCTGCTCATCTTACCATTAATTTGAACAGAAGAGGATTATCTCCAGTGCCCTCATTTTTCTTTCCATTTGAAACCAATACAACATAATGAGGCCTGCCAATAATATTTACATGGTGACATTATGCACTGTCAGAGAACCAATAACAGAGCAGAGATCGGAGCTATATGAGGTCATCAGCTGCCTTTCATGATTAGGGGGGTTAGGACCTTATATTGCTATCATAAATAACACTATGACAACCACAATATAAATTCTGTAAATGAGTAATTCAATCTACTGAGCGAAACTGTTGATTATTTATCAAAGAATAAGAATGTGCATATAAAGGGACCTAATTTAATTGATTTAGAATTGATTCAAATTTTATATATTTCATTATTGATATATGCTGACAAAAACAAAAGGCTGTCATTTTTAAGAAATAAAGAAGCCAGCTCATTTGTGTAAATTATTCTCTCAAATTCTGAAAGTGAATGGATGTCGCATTGAAAACGCAGACACTAGAAGGATACTTTGCTAAAAAAGTTAATTTTTATAGGAAGTAAAAAACAGTTACCTTAAAAAAAAAACTTTGATCCAAATGCTTTTAGTGATTTAAAAAAAAAACGAATTAAGACTAAAGATTTTTAGTTTTGTGTGCAAACAACTCTCAAATTGAGAGATTAATTGAACTTTACCTGTTTTTGTATTTTAAACTGTCAATGCTTGACAAAGGGTAACATTAATGAATCATTAATTTTTAAATAAATTATAATATTTTTTTTATTACCGGTATATTCACATACACTGTTCTTTATACTGGGTTTAAAACTAAGTGGATCTGAAAGAGACACAGTCACCCTTCATGCTCTTCAGTACACTTATGGCTTATGACAGGCGTTATTACAATACTGACACCTCAAATTACCCTTCATGATACAGTCCAGTACACATGTGCACATACAGTTCAGCACTCTCAAAGTTCATACGAGCCATGCCTTCATTGCTTACGCTTTAATTTTTTTTATGTTGTAAGATCTATGATCTAAGTAATACCGTATAGATATTTTGTTGAGAACAGAGCTGGAGACCTTCATGTGCATCATTTGCATGCATGGATTTTAACCTACATTTGAGCACCAGCTTCCCTTTATAAATAAACAAAACTTCTGATGAACCATACTTGATCTGTGAATGTTTTGACACCACTGTAACATAACCTATATATATATATATATATATATATATATATATATATATATATATATATATATATATATATATATATATATATATATACACACATCTGCATGCATGCACGCACACACACATATACACACACACAAATGTTTTACATACACATTTGTGTGTGTGCATGCATGTGCAGATATGTGTATGTATAAGGGAGCAAGACGGAAAGATGGAAAAATCTAAAACGAATGAAAGTCTGTGTATATGAAACATCAGGGAGTGTGTTCTTATGCATGCACGTATGTTTAGTGTGTGTGTGTGTGTGTGTGTGTGTGTGTGTGTGTGTGTGTGTGTGTGTGTGTGTGTGTGTGTGTGTGTGTGTGTGTGTGTGTGTGTGTGTGATTGTTTCTACGGGCCACCAGTGATGGAACCAAGGCTAATTTAACAATTTAACATCATATTGCTAAAGTATTGCTGAACAGACCAACAGACTAAGGGTCCAATGATTGCAGAAACATAATTAATGCATCTATAGCAGCATACGTAATTATTTATCATCCAGTCTTGAGACATCTGAGAAGATTTCTGCAGTCCGAGTGTTGCTTCAGCACCATGGACAGGGCCGTTTTATTTTAAATCTTTTTTCATCATAAAGCAAAGAAAAATAAGCCTTTTGCGCATGCGCGATTCATTAATACGAATTGTATCATTCATTAAAAATAGAATCAACGCTAATAATAAAAAAGATTGAGTAAATATGTGTACAATACAATATTTTATTAGGCGGAACATTATATAGGGACTTTTCTTTTTCCATAACTTACATCTGTGAGCATTGTTACTGAACACTAACCAAAGCTACTTATTATCCGGAATGTAGAACACACCATAATGTAAATATGTATTTTATAAATTAGATAGATGTCTAACAAAAAGTTTTAAGACGTCTCCATTGGCTGATATATGATTTTTTTCTCATTAATAATCACTGTATAGAAGGTGGCCTACATTTGGCATATTTTCAGTATGTTCAGCATCCAGACGACACATCATTGACAGCACAAAACAGGAATCTTCCATTCGTGCAAAAATGCTTTGGGGCCATAAAGCACTTCCGCAGCCCCACACCACACACCTCACTGGACGGAAGCCGAATCATTAAGGCTATACAAACACAAAATAAAGCACTGATAAATACACCTAGTTTGGGATTTGAAGTTCGTCTTTGTCTTAAATATCTTCTCATTTATATAGTGGTCCAGGTAATTGTCAGTTGCGATTTGTTTCCCATCGATAAAATCCAAGAACAATCGCGACTGAAAATCGCTGCGGCCAAAAAAGGCGGGAACCTGTGTCTGCGTCCATATGCAGTTTTGCAATGTTTCAGTTTTGTTCAAAGAACTGATACTAATTTTTCCTCGGTTTCTTGAAAGTGTCACTCACAGGCACACTTTTGCGAGTCAGTTATACAGGAAATACTAAAAATCCAGAGAACGTGGAGTATTTCCATCCGCCCATTAGATTCCCTCGTTCCAACTTGAGATGGATTCGATCCTCGCGCTCCACCATCAGTAGAACTCCGTTACTCGCCGCCTCCCGCGTGACATCCTGATCCCCAGCGAAAGCAGATATGACCGCGTACTCATTCTGCATCAGGTTAACCTAAATAGCAGAAGACAGCGCACTTTATTCCTTTGAAAGAAGCTTTCCACTAGGGTTCATGAATAACGCACAGTATGAGAGGTGACTGCAATAGTAATTTAAGCAAAAGAATATGCTGCCCCGCTCACCTGTATGGTTTGTCTGTTGTAAACCTTTACCACATGAAAGCTGAAACTGTATATTCCTCTGCGTGGCGCGGTAAACACACTCGCTTTTAGGTCGAAGTGATTGCCAATGTTTACTAAGACCTGAAACAAAGCAACATGACGCGTTACAAATCCACTAGCAAATGAAAATGTGTGAATCTACATAGGCTATTACATTTAAGTTTAGCTCTGGAATTTTACACGGACACATGCGGATCCTCGAGCGCAGTGTGGCAAGCTGCTTTAACATGTATTCTTTACAGACAACTGTCTTTTTTATGTTTTTAAATTATTTATATATTTTTTTCTAATCAAAAATCCAATAGTGACTTGTGTCTTTTCAGTTTCAGGCTAACTTTTTTTTTTTTTTTTTTTTTTTGATATTCCAATAGCGAGAAATAACATTTAATTGTTTCTGACAACAAAATGCATATCCCCCATTGAATTCTATGGTGATCTGTGGTCCAGATATCAATTAATTTTCCAACAATCCTATTGAAAAAAAAATGTTGTATTCATTTGGTTACTACTTATTGGTTATTTGTAACTAGTCAGCTACTTATCAGTTCCAGCTGTACCAGTTTCTAATTCATTTATTTATTAGATACTAGCACTTATTTATGAGATACTTTCTATCATAATGGTTACAAATAGATGTCTTATCTCATTGCAAATGTTTACATGTTAACAGAGCTTGCCATAAGCGCATTCCAAACCTGCCAACAGTCGGGTCAGTCGACTACAGGTCTATTTTAATGACCGCGGGTCAGTTATTGTTAATCTAAACATTCGCTTGTTGCTAACCTTTGGGGTTAAGTTGAAATTTGTTGACAGTACGGGCGTTTTTTGTTGTTGTTGTTTTTTGTTTTGCAAATGAACAATTTGTTGAAAGGTTAACGACTATTTGCCATTGCACATACATCTAAACAACAATGCATAGGCTACATTTAATTAATTAAAGTTATACACGGGATGGGGTGTAAAGGACATTTACGCAACTGAATTGGTTGAAAACGTCGTCCAATATAATAGAAACAAACTGTCACTTCGTGAAGTTCCTGCCTGAAATTCCTGAGCACAGCCCTACAAATGCGGTTCCTGTGATTACAAAGTCACCAACGGGACACCTGACCTGGTCAAAATAGATGGTCGTGGATGTGTTGCTCATCTCCGAAGGTTCGTGGTTTGTCCCTCTGACGGCCGAAAAAGCCACTTTGGCGCTGCCGGAGCGCACAGATATCCCAAGCGAAGAGGTGACTCCTCCGTCAGAAGAAGGGTTGGAGTCGCACACCACCAGACACTTTCCCTCCAGAACGATGGGCTCCGTGTCATTCTGGCCCATACATAGCCCTGTGCCACATCCCAGGAGAAAGGCGAGAGCCAGCATGGCAAAGGGTCCGGGACAGGCTACTGGCACCATGATCGGAACAAGAATCCTGTGCAAACTGATCTAACCAGCAGCCCCTTGGAGGTTTGATGTGGCTCTATCACCAGGTCCAGACTAACTCTCTCTCTCTCTCTCTCTCTCTCTCTCTCTCTCTCTCTCTCTCTCTCTCTCTCTCTCTCTCTCTCACACTTACTCGCTTACTCACCGTCACACACACTTCCTTTCTTCTCGTCTATGCGCATCAGTTGAGGTGCTCAGAGTATTTGCGCAATGTTTCCTGAATGATAAAAAAAACGAAAAATCAGAACAAAAATATTTTCAAAGCAATAATAGTGCACGAATAACAATTTCTCAGTAAATAGCTAAAAATCATATGGTCTATCAATATAACAGACTTGATGAGATTAGATTGCGCAACGATACACAACAGATCTCGACTAAAAATTCAAGGTCAAACAGCGTTTAACTGATATTAACAACATTTTTTAAAAAGTTCGTTATTTTTTCAATTGTAGTAGGCTAAACATCACTTATCTAATAATCACATGCCTTTCCTAAATAAAATAGCTAAATAAAAATAACAGCAGAATTAAATTTAATATCTTAATATGTTTTATTTTGCCTCTTTTCTACTTCATGCTGACATTATGTTACCTGTTAAATCCATAGTTGTGTGTGATCTGTGTGGCCGCTCCTTCAGCTGTCTAGAGTGAAGCGCGCACCCAATAAGAGTGGAGAAAAGAAATTGCTCCTTCATCCTTTTTAGAGGGCGCGTCACGCCCATCCCTTCTTTTCAAGTACAGTAATAATTCTGGAGCGGACGTTTCTGGACATAAAACCATGGCATGACCAGAAAATTGCAATTAAGAGTTTGTTTGCAATATATAATTGCGCTACCACAGCCAGATTTGTTTTGGTGACATCTGTATTAGCAATACAAATAACAAACATACAGTTTTGCATACGGGATTAGTAGGGATGTTTTTTAATTTGAAGCTGATGTTATATAGCTTAATATCAGGAAATAAATGGACATGCACGTTAGAAATCCCAGCATCCAGGTGGAATGCCTTGAAAGTCAGACAAACATCTTGTGCTCCACCCTGTGGAGAAGAGGAGCAAGGATCCTCAGTCTGACATCAACCCTATTTCAGTCAGAACATCTCTTTAACCTGTTTGTGAAGTTTACCAATTTAAATAAATATAATGAAATATAATTAGTCTATTTAAAATATATCAAATGCCATGATAACCATTTCTGGTTCCCCATAGAACATTACAGTAAACAGTTCATTGTTTTTGATGCCAATAAAGAACCTTTTTATTTTAAAGTGTATGTGGTATCTTTTTGTATTAAAAGACATCTTTAATATATAAATAAAAAATAGTATACAAAATTAAACAAATTTAAATGTAAAAGTTTAGTTGCCTTAAATTTCTAAGTAAAATCTGTAACAATTTACAATAGGATTCATTAGTTAAGATTAACTTAACATTAACTAATAATGAACTGCACTTCTACAGCATTTATTGACATTTTATTTGTTAATTTCAACATTTACTAATAGATTACTAAAATCAATAGTTGTATTTGTTAAGATTAGCTAACATGAATAAACAATGTATTTTTTATTAACTACCGTTAACAAAGATGAACAAACACAGTAACAAATGTGTTGCTCATTGTTAGCTCATGTTAGTTAATACATTAACTAATGTTAAACTATGAAACCTTATTGTAAAGTGTTACCATAAAATCAAAGTGGAACCAAAGCTATAAACTTTTCAGTGAGGCTCTGGAGTTGCTGTAGAGTGTATAAAATGTAATGTTGGGTTTGACAGGTCTACTCAGTGTGTGTTATGTCCACTGAACCCATTCTTAACCTCCCTGATTAATACTTTCCCTCACTCTTCAAAGTTGCTAATTGGAACTATTATGTAAGACGATCATGGCTTATGGCTTCTAAAGAGTGAAATTGGGATATTGCTTTAATTCAAAATGAAATGACTCAGCATCTTTATGAAGTATAATAGGCGCTTCACAATATAGTATTCTTGTCTTTTAGGATACTTGGGAGACTTGTCAGTTCAAAACAATCAATGCCATCCCAGCCATATTTTATTAACAGGTCTTGCATATAAATAGCTAGAACAATGTTTTTTACAAGCTGTTAGGTAAACTACTGAGAGATCATGCATGTTCACTGGGCCAGTCATAGTCAACATCATCCTTCCTCACAGACTCTCCATGCACCTTTTTTGACAAGCATCACACTGTGGGTGCAGAGTGACAGGCTCTGTGGAGGTTGACGTTGAGTATCCGAGAGCCGTGGCTGACCTGGGGCTTGCAGAAGGGCGAGTAAAAGAAAGAAAACATCAAATGTCAAGCTGGGTGGGCACTGGGCCTGTGTATCACGGGGCCCAGAGCTGTTCATGCCCACAGAGAACAGCTCTCCCCAACCACGCGAAACGGTGAATTATTGTGAATGTTATATGACTATTTAATCTGACAGGCAGCAGACCACCATCACTGAGATCGCCTGGACCATACACAATCATTCCTTTAGATATTTTCTGCTTTAGTCAAATGTCAATTTTGTCTGTCTCTCTGTTGGTCGGTTCTGTCCGTCGGTCCAACGCAATCTCAATTTGTACTTATTTTACGATGTGGCTTATTCGTACGGATTCGTACAACCTCTTACGTTTTCGTACAATTTGCCTAGACTAGGTCGGTTTAGGGGTGCGGTTAGAGGTGGTCCTTCCTGATGACTCTTTTTGAAAAATCATATGAATTTGTACAAATTGGCCACCCTGTAAAATACGTAGGCCTATATTTATGTTGCAAGGAATGAGAGAATGGATTAAGGAAACTAAAATCCACACAAAAAATATTTTCTTTTTGTTTAAAGCTCATGTAGCATTTATTTAAACTGTCAAATTGTTTCCGTACGATGAGCACCACCATTCGGCTCTCAGGATGTTACGGATCTTAGTTTGAAAAGCTCTCGATTAGACCGATCCTGGCCTGTTGGGGGCAGTAAATCCCCAGATTGTCACGTCAACTGTTAGTAGACAAAAAACTGGTGTAGCAACAATGTTTTTTTCTCTCTCTTTTTTGGAGTTTTTCTCTTGGTTAATTTTTTATAATTATATGCTGAACTGTTTAATGTCCTACCCAGTGTGTCGGACTGTACCCATTCAAATAAACCAGATGAGAATGTGTCCTGTGTAACGTAGTGCGATTAAAGCGCGTGGCACCAGCGCGACTGGTTACCGTGACAGCGAGATGCCGGAAGAGAAAGACTGAACGGATAACAACTTGAGAAGCACTTAAACACGTTTCAGAAGAGAAACGAATTATGTCTTCGCAATCCGTGAAGACTAAGAAGCAAGATGCTGAGAAACACTCAATTATTACATCAAAATCCATGTCCAGGTTGTTTGTTACTTTTCTTGTTTTTTTCGCACCATTAAAGCCTCTGCACTATAGAACGCTGCTAGATCGTTTCAGTGTGTTTCATATTCTCAGCAGACAAACAAAAATGGCTGTACAACACCCATCAGTCCACAGAATGGCATTAAAACGCAGAGTAAAGGCTTGTGGAAACTCCTTAGAAAGGCAAGTTTTGCGAGTAGGTAACTATGATTTTTAGCTTCACTGTGACTCTTGCTCGGATCACTAGAAATTAAAGTATTTGTTGTTTGTTTAAAATAACTGTTTAATTAGTTAAATGTTTTTTTAATGGGTATCTATCTATCTATCTATCTATCTATCTATCTATCTATCTATCTATCTATCTATCTATCTATCTATCTATCTATCATTTGTTTAATTTGACTTAAAATAGGATGCCGCCAGAGATCATTCTCAGGATTCTCTCATATTTGGATGCTGGGTCTGTTTTCTGCATTAGTTTTGTCAACAAGCTCTTCCATGAACTGTCAAACAATAAGTGAGTGATTTTGTTTTTCTTCACACCATTTATTTAATTTGTTTCTTTTTTTTTGTCACTTTTAAAGCAGAAAGATTAAAATCATTTTCTTCTCATTCTGATGTCCCTGCAGTTCTATGTGGTATCAGTTTTACATTCGTGAACATGCCAAAAAGAAGAAAGCCAACCAAGAAGATCATATGATGCATGATCTTGGCCTGGTAGGTGTGCAGGAGAGGCCAAAGGGATTCTGGAGAAATACTTACTTCAAAGAAATTGCTGGCCTGAATGTGAACAAGTGGAGAATAAAACTTCAACGCATCGACCCTTATTCAGGACTGCCGCGTCACACAGAGGAAGTCCTAAGGTTAGAGACTTTGACTTTTATGTTTACGATGATTCGTCACAAATATGTTGACTAATTAAATGTGTTATAAATCTTAAAATCAGTGTCTCTTAATCCTTTTTACATTTTTTGGTTATTTTATCCTTCATTTAATACAACAATATCATTGGTTTTGGCATGGTGACACAGACTCTGAATGTCTTTATATAAATTTGTACACATAAACTAAGTTTAGTTGCATTTTTCTAGTTTCTGCATTTCTAGTTGTTTTGATTTCTTTCTTGCAACTGCCTTTCTGTATATCCCTACATTTAGTAATATGCAACAAGACTTTGTAGTCAATATAATGTCTTTGTTGGGACCTGATCTGTTGAAGATGGCATATTCCCCATCAAATATATGCCAAGGTGTGTTTTCCCTCCTGCAGTGTCTGGGCTTATTAAAGGTGAGTGTGAGAGTCAGCGTCTTAGATTTGCTCTGTGCTCCTGGGCGATGAGATACGGAAACACGCTTGATGATCTGCAGGCCACGGCATGCTGTTGTCTTAACCTCTGATTAGAGCTGCCGGGCCACTCAATTTTTCGACTCAAAGAGCGTGCGGCAAACAGGGGGAATGGAAATAATTGTGGTCCCCTCAGAAGTCTGGGTGAATTGTAAAAATAAATTGCTTGGCCTCTACCTCTTGCCCAGACAAATCCCCATAGGTTCCTCAGTTACAAAGACACTGGAGGATGAGATTTACTTCGGTAATAATCATCTCCACTGACTTTCAGACACAAACAACAGCTATTATTCTCTCTGGGACTCTGCTTGTATCTTGTTTTACGCCATTAATTGATATCATATGATCATATGATATCTCAATTAGGTTAATGACACTACTAAAACAAACAAATAATCAGTATTTTTGTTTGTTTCCCAACTAACCGAACTATCCTTTAGCTTTCATGTTTCAGGATTATCACAGTTTTGATTCTCAAGTAAATGTATATTATTTTAAGGATCCTCAGGATATGTTTACAGGAAACTAGATACAGCTTTATTATTATTATTATTTAAGCAGTCTTGGATTCTCCACTTTTTTTAAAATGTATTTTTATTTTCTTAAATGTAGTATCTGTAAAATTTGTAAAATTGACTTAAAATCGTAAAATAAATCAATATATTTAATAATAATAAAATAAAAAATTAACCATTGGCAACAGTTTATTCACTAAAATGTATTAGATTTTTTGCTTTATACTGGCTTAATAAATGCACTTAATAATAAACAATTCAAAATGCATTCTCAAATAGACATAATTTTTACCGTATCACGATTCTCCCACTTTTCTGAAAATACAACTAAACAAAATAAAACATGACATCATATTGCTCAGAAAATCCAAACGGCTTGATTATTGAGTGTTTAGACTTTTTTAGGATATAAAAAAAAGGAGTGAATGGATTTTTTTTCATTGCATGGTGGTTGTGTCTGTTACGAACTACTCTGAGAAGAGGGTTGAGATCCAAACGCAGCTTTATTTGAGGGCAATCCAGAGTCGTAATCCAATGTACAGGCAAGGGTCATACACAGACAGGCAGATAAACAAACAAAACAGACAGGGACCAGAGGGAAGAGAGTAATCCAGGGAACAGGGCAAGATATCCAAAACCAAGAGAGAAGAAAACCATAAGAATGCTCAGAAATGCAGTGTAACACTTAAACGAGACTTCACGGTGAGTGACTGAATGAACATGGTATATATAGACAGACTAACAGGATGATGAGACACAGGTGAATGCAATCAGTGAATGAGGTACAGGTGAATGTGATGGTGAGTCCAGGCAGTGGATTCTATGACAAATATATTTCTAAACTTTCACTTTGTAAAAGTCGTTGTAATTGATACAATCTTTATTTAAAGCCTTAAGTTACTTTAAACGGTGATCTACTCTATTTTGATCGCTACTATAGACATCAGTGTTTATATCCGAACTTTAAACTTTTATCCCAGTTCTTCTGTGATTAATTCGAATTATTGTAAGACAGAAATAATTAAACTGTGTGGTTGAAAATATTGTTTGTGAAGCTGTTTCATACCTATACATGACAACTGCTCTCTGGGTCAGCGGCGGCGCCAATGCAGATCTGAATGTTCCGGTATCATTTTGTCAAAGGTTTAATAGATATAGCGAATTATAATAATTTAGTCAATAAGATCGTGTGGATCGAGTTTGATTTCTTTCAACGATTAATCGTTCAGCTCTAATCTCAAGACAATGTTATATTTCAACATTATACATTTTTTGTAGTAAAAAAGTGCATTTTCAAGGGATGTTCAAGGTATTTTTTTTTTTTTTACAGGAAAACAAGAAAAATACACAGATTAAACATTACTTTTGTCAGCTTAGCCCTCTCATTTATTGATACGTTTTATGTTTCCACCACTTCTTCTACTTCAAAAAAGGCATTGGCCTTAAATGCTCTGAGAGCAGAGGTGTCAGATGGGGTTTGTATCATGTGTGTCTGGCAGGAGTCTGTGCATTACATGGGAGATCACAGTGACTGATGGGAGAGGACGGCGGAGCACCTTTGAGCAGTCTCATGCCTCCTTCAGCAGTACGGCTGTTTTTGTGTTCTGGGGCGCTGTCAGTTGGCCTTCTTTCAACCAGCTCACCTCGCTTGAGCTTCGTGGAGTGTTGCGGGTGCCCCTCCATTGTCCTGCACCCTACAGGTGGTAGATGCTACAAATACAAAGATGCAAATTTTTCTAACTTAAGTGAGTGATGTAGTTCCATCTTGTCTTTCAGGCCAGGCTGGAAATCAGTTATGTCCAAAATAAATCTTCAAGGAGAACACAGCGAGTTGTGTGTTGCAGACAAGATTGTTAAGATGCTATATGTTGGACAGGGCGTCACTTTGGGATTCTGGCAGGTATTTTCCAATTCTAGAAGTGGGTACATTGTGGAACAAACAGACATTTTGTCCAGTGGCTGCCAATCAAATGTATTTTTGTATTTTTTTTTTGCCTTATTTATTTGTCTTAATGTTTTGACATTTTAGATGATCTCTTTATAATACTTTTAATCTATGAATTTTTGAAAGGGATAGATTAAAAGGCTTTTACAATTGTTTTTATTTAAATTTCTAATAAATGCTGTTTTTTTTCTAATAATTTCTAATAATGAAAAAATCTCGAGGAAAAAAAAAACATTTTTTCATGATTGCCACACAAATATCAAGCATCACAACAGTTTTAAACATTGATAATAATAATGTTTCCTAAACATTAAGTGAGCATATTAAAATTATTTCTGAAGAAACGTGACACCGAAGACTTGAGGTGATGATGCTGAAAATTCAGGATTTCCATCACAGAAATAAATAAAACTAATTTTTAGTATTTTATATATTTTGAATTGTAATAATATTTGACAGTATTACTGTTTTTACTGTATTCTTGATCGAATAAATGAAGCCTTGGTGAGTATTAGAGATTTCTTTCAAAAACATTTAAAAATCTTACTAATGCTACACTTACACTTAAAGAATATGTTATTATTATAATTATGATGAATGAATTAATTATTAATATTATTAGCTGCAGGAGTAGTAGTAGTAGTAATGTTTTTTCTGTAATAATAATAATATTTCATTGATAATGCTACAACTCTGTGCTTCTTATACAGGACCAATGTGGAATTGCTTTTGTCATAGTGAACTTGCACAATCACAGAATTGTGGAAAGAAGTCTTCATGCGTCTAATAGGTACAGTATGCCTTTATTTCCTCTTATCGGTTTTCTCATTTGCATTTTTTTTTCTGTTTTCAAAAGACTATTTGGCATGGTCCCCTCTTAATGGCATTGTCCAACCAAATACTTAAAAAAAACTTTGGTTTGTATTTCTATTTGCTGAATCCCTGTGGCCAATTTTTATATTTTCTCTCCCTTTTTTAATCACAGATGTGTTTGTGTAAGTCATAAGCTAAATGTCAGTTATGCGTCACCGTCAGTATAGTTTGGTGGTGTAATAGCTCCATCTTCTGGTGAGTTTGGGCACTGTGTACAGCCCTGACTCATCAGTTCTTATACCATCTCCTTACTGCCATTCTGTCTACAGTCCTTAGTGTGAAAAGATGCATTGACAGCCACTTTGTAGTTAATGTCTTTCTTTTCCTTCCTTATCTCTCTTTCATACCGTTAGTCCACGTGCAGCAACCGGAGTCAGTGCTTTGTTTGATGATGTGGACCCGGAGTATGGTCTCCATGGATACACTGCTTACATTGAACTGCACAATACTGCGAGAGTCGTCATGTCTGACCGCTTTTCCCAGCTGTTTTGCAGGAGAGGTAAATTGTGCTCTGTATAATAAGAAAAAAAGAGATCAAAGTCCAATTGATGATAAAAATGAATGATAACCTTATAAACACATGATTGAGTGGTTGGCAAATTCTACACCGAGATGACTTGACAGTTGACGGTACTATATACATGACAGTAGATGGTGCTAGATTCTCAAAAATTCTATGTTGCAAAATTCAAAATTGAGACAAAATTCAACAATTCAAAATTGTTTTTACCCTCCAGAGTTTCAACATGTATTGATGCTCAAAGAGTATTCTTTACAAATATTTAATTAATTTTGAAAATATATGTATGGAAAAAAAAATCACAATACTTTTCTAACAGTGTATATAATATTTTCCTAATATATCCTTCATTAATATATGTTAATCCTAAAAGGTATTCGGAAAGTTGAAATACTCAGGATTCTTTTAAAGCATCAAATAATCCTGAAAAAACCCCCACAAATATTAAGCAGCACAATTGTCTCACACTAATTTGCCCTGTTTTGTAAATCTGGCCATAAGTGTCTTAATTATTTTTGGGGTCACTGTAAATCTTATCTTTGGTAACAAAGTACCATAGTGCATAATACTCTCCAGATCAGATTTCTGATGGTTACCTTCCATTGGAAGTGATCAGTGAGAATAACAGATCCCTACATACTCATCTGGTTGGAGATGTCAGCTTGCCTTGGAAGACTGAAGCTTTACATGGAACTATCAAGGTACAGTATCACCACACTTTTTTTTATTCACAGTACTTTATTTCAAAACTTATGTAAGGATTTTCATGATCTAATTGGTGTCTCCAGGACTGTTGCATGATCAACCTCACTCTATGGGATGAAGCCAAGCAGCCTTTTTGGTGTGTGAGTGCTCCTGTTGTCATGACAAAAGCAAATCAGGACACTGTATCGTACGATTATGATGGCGAGAGATTCTCCATCCTATACCAAGACTCAGAGGGGAGGGTGGAGATGAGGCTGAAGCAGATGGAGTATAAGGAACTGTATGTTTTGGTTAACCTAATGATTTACATTTCTGTCGCCAAAGTGAATAAGCACTTTGGGAGAGATTATTGAAGCCTTCACATGCCATTTCTCGTTGCATGAAGACTGTTGTACTATATTTGACTTAAGAGCAAGCAGGGCAGCTGCAAACTAGTCAGTGATTTAAGTCAGTAATAACATTTTATGTAAAAAAAATTCTGATTAAACGTTTCTATAAACTCTATCACCAAACATTTTAATCCACATTGTCATGTATCATTACATTTTGAGGATATAGAAATCAGCCTGTCACAAAAAGAGAGGTTTCCATGTCAAGTCAGATCAAATTTAGATAATAAGAGAAACAATCTGGCATGGAATCAAGAGCTAAAGAATAAAAGCGGACCTTTAAGCTGGATTTAAAAGTGCCAATGGAGCAGGAGGATCTGATGTGAGCAGGGAAGCCGTTCCAGAACTTGGGGGCAGCAACTGAGAAATCTCCTTTACAGCATGAGTGGGACAGCAGGAAGCTGATTGCATGACCTGGGGGCAGAGTATTATGGATGCTTGTTTTAACCACAGAATAAAAAATACACGTAATAGTGACTTTTTTATCTCACTTTTCTCTTGCAATTGCAAGTTTATTTCAGTGCAATTCATATTTTTTTTCTTTTCTCACAACTGCGAGGTTTGTCTCAATTCTGAGAAAAAAGGGAATTGTGAGGTTAAAATTCAGAATTGCAAGAAATAAACTCGTAATTGCAAAACAAATCTTAATTGTGATTTATATACTCGTAAGTGCGAGGAAGAAAATCAGATTTGTGAGATATAAACTAGTAATTGCCAGAAAAGTCAGAATTGTGAGATATAAACTCGTAATTGCCAGATAAAAAAAAAGTCAGAATTATGAGATATAAACTCGTAATTGCCAGATAAAAAGTCAGAATTGTGAGACAAACTCGAAATTGCAAGTTGCAATTTTTCTCGCAATAACCAGTTTATTTCTTGCAATTCTGACTGTATGACTCGCAATTGTGAGTTTATTTCTGAATTTTTAAACTCGCAATTGTTACTTTTTTTTCTCAGAATTGCGAGATATTTACATATGTATATAAACATTTTTCTTGCAACTGTTTATTTCTCTTAATTCTTACTTTTTCTCTCACAATTGTTAGTTTATATCTCACAATTCAGACTTTTTAACATGCAATTGTGAGTTTGTTACACAATTTGGAGACAAAAGTGAGAATTACAAGGTTAAAAAGTCAGAATTAAACTCAATTCTGAGCTATAAAGTCAGAATTGCTAGAAAAAAGGGAGAATTGTGAGAGATAAACTCACAAATCTTTTCTCGCAATTGTGAATTTATATCTCACAATTCTGAATTTTTTTCTCACTATGGTAAGATATAAACTAAAAAAGTCTCAATTACTTTTGTATTGTGTATAGACAAACTCATACTTGTGAGTTATAAAATATACTAAAAATATATATTATAAAATTCTTTGCAATTTTGTTTTTATCTCACAATTCATTTTTTTTTTTGCAATTGCAAGTTATAAAGTCAGAATGGCGAGATATAAACTCACAATACTGAGAAGAAAAGTCTGTTTGTGAGATAAAAAGGTCACAATTACTTTTTTATTGTTTAATGCGGCAGAAACAAGCTTTTATAGATATACGAAGGAGTTTACAAATATATTGTGGAGATAGACCGGGCATTCTTTATAACTAAAAGCAAAATCTTAAAATAAATTTTGATTCTATTTGTAAAATGTAATTGTATTCTAATAGAGGAGATATAAATCTCACTGGCATGTTCTGAACCATCTGGAGATGAGTTTGAGACAGCATAATTTCAGTAATCTAGGCCAATTCCTTTCGTGAAATAAACTGTTTTAGCTGCAGATCTGAGCTGCAAGACGATTAATGATGAAAACTAATGTGCTTGTCAAAATTCATTGATGATCTAAAATTGGTGGATAACTGGTAACAGAAACTAATGATGGAAGCCGGAGAACCTAAAATAGCAAATTTAGTTATTTTAAATGGTAAAAAGTAAAACGCATGAACAATTAAACAGGTTTCCTAATTTGAATTGAACAATAAACTGTATATAGAGTTACTGTCCTTGTCACCTAGTCATAAGTGGATGTATCTTATCAAAAAAAAATTATTGACATATTGTAAATTTGGTTAATTACAGTGATGTTGATCAGTGTTGTTTGTTTGTATATGTTTATTCATGAGCATGTCAAAACCAAAGGCACTGAATCCATTTCATTTAATTTTCTATTTAATCTTCATAAGGAATGACATGTTTTTTCCCCATTACACTTATTTCTACATTACATAATGGATAGTTATGTTCGGTCCTGCATTAGTCTATTGGCAGCGTGTTTCTTACCGTGGAGCATAACAGAATTCTTGTACGCCAGGCAGTTGATTTCACTATATTATTCATAGGCAATAGACATTTCTATGCCCTAGAGGTAGATTATATTCCTTTGTCAGCATCAAGTTACACTTTAAATCTCTGCTGCATCGTTTATGCAAATTTAATAGTCCATAAAATGTCTGTTGAAGTGCTTGACTTGAAGATGTATCATTCCATAACACAGAGGACAGTAAGTGCACATAATGGGATTTTAGCATGACTCTGTGAACAATATTTTGACTTCATAAGATGAAAACATGCTGTGACTTATATAGCGAAGCAATGTTCATTTGGCAGCAAAAATTCCTGGAAATGATTGTATACTGCATAATGTTGTTATTGTGCACTCTCAGCATTCCTAGCATAAGACAGTTGCATTCGAGGGAGGTATAATCATGACATTGCTCTTTATTGCAGGCATTTGACACAATTCCAGAGTCAGAATAAAGTTTTGCTTATGTCTGTTATCAGAGGTGCCGATGTTATATGGTTGGCAGAAGAGACTGATGTAAAAAAAAAAAAAGAAACTGGATAGTGCCTTAATACGATTGCCTAGCACTGTATTTTTCCCCCCCCATCAGAGGTCAAGCTAACCTTGAAAACTACTTTTTCCCCCCAACATATTTTCTGCCGTGACTGATCCAAATCCATTCCCTCTAGGCTCAAATGAATTGGCTTCTTGTCATGACTGAGGCTGTATTAAAGGTTTGCCTGAAGGTTAATACCCCTTATGTTGCCCCAATATTTCAATGGTTTATTGTACCGCAGTAGATGAACAACAGTGCAATGCAGCTATTATAAGGCCGACCTGAGGCACATTTGAGTGTAGTAAAAACACTTTATTCACCTGGTAATATAGTTTTTAAAAGTCATAAAACACCTGCTAGATCTGTTTATCCATACATGAGGCACAAACAATAACGTGTAATAATGAAAAAGGCAAGTGGATGCTATACTGTAGAAATGCCTTATAACACAAGATGAAATAGTAATGGACTGTTTTTGATTTACTGAGACCAGGATGGGTAATATTGATTAAATAATAGTTGTGGTTGCTAAAATTTGATTCATTCATGAATGCTGGATATGCCTTTAGTGACATTGAAGGGATTTTTGTTTCTGCTTATTTTCTGTTTAGAGAATATCTTATAGTGGATCATTGCACAACTGAATTAGAAATTAGAATACGAAGTCTCATTAAATGACTGGCTGTTCAGAATAGCATACTCTCATCAGTACAGTATGAAATATATGTGCACAGCAGAAATATGCAGTATACCTAACTATTTCAGCTACATGTGAAGACATTTTTACTCAAAATTGGTTTCAAAATTCAAAACCGTTTTTAGTACCAAGATTATAACCACTAAATGGCTATGCATCTTTCCAGTAGATGGCAGACTAGTGAAATGATTTTCTGCTCTCATTTCATAGACATTGAACCGCATCCATCCATATTAATTAACCAATACAATTTTTAGATATTGGTGAGCTGAGACTAGAAGACCGATGAAGTATTACTTATTAATTTTTTGCATTAAGAGACTCTTCTGGGGACTTATAAAAAGAGGTGTGAAGATGTATGATTATAAAATTGTCTAAAAGTATAAACGATTAAAATGTGGTCAGAAAGCCATTTGTGACATTTACAGATAAAATGATACTTCCTGTTATTGTGTGCACAAAATCAATTAGGAAGCAGATTACTAACTGAACTTTTTGGTGATCTTTGGAATTAAAACCGCTGCATTAGCATTTAATGGCGTCTCTAATGACTGACCACCTGAGACCTGGATAAAATCAGATTAATTCTTTTATTCCAGTGGCCCAAAAAAAGACGAAATAAATAAATGGTTATGCTTGAAATGAATTTGTCCAGCCTTTTTAGCCCAGTGTGAATACGTCATTTTATTAACATGCAGCTGAAAACTCCCAGTGGCATTTTGCAGCAACTTGGCGGTGTTCTCGCCCCCCTGATTAACATTTAACTCCGATCTGGCGGGACCTTGTTGCTACAATTAATTCTCTGTCATCCCAAACCGGGGTCACATGTTAACGAGGCCGCAGCCTTCACTGTGTGACACAGCTCCGCTCTGCCATTTAAACTAAGACATCCTTATACTGCTCATTTAGTAACACAATAATACTGGAATATATCTATAAATTACTCAAAAGTTTGGTTGGCACGTAAGCCCCTCAATGCATTGCTATCTGTAGTTTTGACCAGAGTTTGGATTTTGAGTCCGATCACAGCGGAACTGTGGCAACAAGTGACATGAAAATATATTGAATCATTAAGTGACAAAGATTTGTAAAAAAAAACAACAACAAAAAAACAACGCAGATTCATCCAGTAATTAAATAGATGAAGTCTTTGTGTCATTCATTCAAACGATAAAAAATATAAATACATCCAAATTAATTAAACATTTTTTAAGTAAGATTTTTAAAATGTTTTTCAAAGATGAATTTTTCAGATTGCAAGGCTGAATTTCTGTGGTAAAAACAGTTATTTTTTTAAATGTTATTACTAATTAAACCAATCATTTCCTATTTCAAGTTTAAAATATAATTTATTTCTGTCATGGCAAAGCTGACTTTTCAGCATCATTACTCCCTTCAGTGTCACATGATCCTTCAGAAATCATTCTAATATGCTCATTTGGTGCTCAAGAAACATTTCTTACTATTAACAATGTTGAAACGCAGCCGGATCATTTCCATAAGGACAATGCAATCTTCCAAAAGCAGCGCCAACTAGAGTCTGGTTTAAGACATGCTTTTTTGGGCTGTAATAATGGTGCAAATACCAGTAAATTATTCAAAGACCTTAGTAAATCACCTTGCGTGATAAGGTCAGCCGCAAAAATAACCCTGTCCACGCCTTTGTAAATCCTGGGTTTTTTAATGCCAAAAGAGGGTTTGCGCTGACGCAGACTGTTAATAAATCTAGCCCTTAATGTTTGACAGTTTAATGCATCCTTGCTGAATAAAAGGGTTAATTTCTTTTAAAAACTCTTACTGACCCCAAAACTTTTGTAAGGTCCGATGGGCTTTAATTAGGCCTAATGCTGGCTTAGGCCGGGTTAATATGAATCTTACTTTTGCTTAAATGTACAATACTTTCTGACAATTATTTCATTTGTACTGTATGTGACTGACAAAAAAAAAGTATTTTGCTCTGCGTTGATAACAGACTTTGAGTGTAATCCGTTATGAAAGTTGCTTCATTTAATTTGAAAGCCGTTGTATCCACATGACAATTCAGAAATGAAAAAAAAAAATACATCAATGTGATGACTTTGTTCCCGAAGTGATTAAAAGCATTTAACTCCCATTTCTGTGTAATTCCGTTTACAATCATGATGTTTAGGCATTTCTTTTATGTTTGTTTTTTTAAGTTCACTTGGCCTCTCATTGTTGGCCCTAAGAGTTCTCATAAATACTCTGAGGGTGTCTTTGCTTCGGGCAAATTGTGAAAATCCAGTGAGTTTCTGACTGAAAAGACTTTACGCTTTCTGCTCCACTCGGGCCTGGAGATGCAGATATGTAGTCTGTGTAATGTGCATTATATGGATTGCAATAGCGAGACCCCTTGTCAAGTCGAGTCTGTTTTATTTAAATAGAGCTTTTCACAATACATATTGTTCCAAAGCAGCTTTACAGAGAATAAAGCCTTTATACCCCAAGCCAAAGGCGACTGTGTGGAAACACCGGATGCATCTTTAAAAAAAAAAAAAAGGCTAGATGGAGTGCAAATGATTCAGACAGAAGTGTAATAAGGATTAATATACTAAGGCCAGATACTAACAGCTAGCGCCAGCAGAAATAGTTTTAACGGTAATAAACCATTGGCAGGATTTACTAAAGATATGTAAAATTGGAAATGAAAAGGTATGGACACATGCATTTGTGGGAGATTCCCTTTCAAACGCAAAATTAATGGGGTGTGTGTTTGTGGGGGTGGGGGGGGGGGGTTGATTCACAACGTGATTTATTAAGGTTTGCCCACAGAATACTAGTATTTGTGGCATTATTTAATGCAGAAAAATAGCATGTCTTCACCCATTTTGCGCCTGACATTGCTGTGTCTGTGTTCATTTGCGCATTGTTAGTACATCACCTGTATGTATGACTTTCCACTCCCACGGGATTGCAGTTGCTCACTAATTCACAATGTCAACTGTGGCATATGTGCATTCTGTATGTAGATTAGTTTATTGATTAATTGCACAAACCCAAGCATTTGGTTTCAAACTTGTATTAAAACATGTAAACCAACTGTTGGGTTTGACCCAAACATATCTTTTTTTTTGAGTGATTGGTTGATTGATTGATTGACTGACTAATTGATTTGGTTGGTTGGTTGATTGGTAGGATGGTTGATTGACATGGCATAAAACAGCCAAATGAATACAAATAAAAAATGGTGCAAACAAACCATATGAGAACTCCTGTGTGAATGGCCACCTCAGATATTCAGTAGGTAGAACATACACATTTGGATTTTTAATATTTTAGGACCGAACTGAAATGAATATGATTTGCTCTTTTGATTGTTAGTTTTTCAAATCTGTTTTGAAGAAGGCTTCACTCAAGAACAACTTGCCACCAGAGTTTATAGAACAATTGTTGTGTTGGTTCTTTTTCCTGTTGTTTTGGTGCAAAGCTTTACGCCTGTGGCAAGCGCTCATTGATCTGTGTGAGTGCAGGGACACACATCATATCCTGGATTCCAGCTACTCTGGAGATTGCGCCTTTGTTATGTGTCAGAGCGTGTTGCCATAGATCCTTTTTTCCCTCTGCTGCCAATGAGGAATTTAATAGAAGTGTTGGTGGGCACGTCAGATTTATTGATGCTGTGGTCAGCTGGAATGCTCAGAAATGCTCCTGTTGTGTCTTTATTCGCTTTAGAGTCCCGATAGCAGTCGTTCATTATTCAGGGCCATGCATTGATGGCTAGTGGTTCGGTGGCCTACTATGAACACACTATTCCCTCTGCTCACATTGTGGTGTTTACTAGTGTTATGAGTGAGGTTTTATGGCTCAGAGCTGATCTGTGTGCATTAGCTGAGCCAGAGATTTATGGAAAATGTCCCAGCACTACTGTTTTATGGGTCAGATTGTTTTTTTTTTGTTTCTTTTTTCTAAGCCTGGGAGACATCAGCATCACACATTGAATAAACAAATCATGTTCGTATAATAATTTCCTCTTTTAGTACAGCTAATGTGGAGATATTTGATGCTCAATAAGCAGTGTTTATGGTAGAAGTGTATGTGAACAGTCTGCTCAGTATGTCTGCTTTGTTTATTGAGTGTGATGGTTGTGTTCACTGAAGAAATTGAGGAGAAAATGGTTTTAGTGAGGGCCATTTATTCGCCAGGTTCTTATTGTACAGTATGTAGAAGCCTGTCAGATCTGTGACCAAACAAGTGATGGCTGTTGTCATGACGATGGTCCTTCATACTGCATCATGTGATTAGATCATTTACAGTGGAGGATACTCCTCAACAGTGGTGAAGGAAGCAGAGAAGAATTCATTGAAACTATAGTTAATATTCACATATTCAACAGCATAGAAGTAGTAGTATATGTAGGAATCTATTATTCATTATTATTCATTTAAATAATAAATATAAATGATTGTGAGTAAGTAATAATTTACATTTTCCTTTGTAATTTGTTGCAAGCACAGGCACTAACTGTGCTCTGGTCATAATTTCCTGTTTAAATTTTTGTCTCGCTGTACATTTTATGTATGTATATGTATGTATGTATGTATGTAATTTATAAAAATAGATTTGTAATAGATTTGTTTATTTTTATTTATAATTAACAATAATACGTAATTATATATATATATATTTTAATATTTACTACTACTATGTAATTACTATAATACTACTACTATTGTTGTTGTTGTTATTGTTACTATTATAGCAGGTTTAATTTTCATCTGATACATTTCAGAATATTCAACAATTTACCAAAGCAAGAAAAATATATTTTGAGCATGCTGTCACATTTCATCCAAACAAACCTAATTCATCGTTCTCAGCTCCTGCAGAGCAGCGCTCATCTCTCGCTAATGGTTTTCCTACCATTACAGATTGTAATAATCGTGAACGCATTTTGATTTGTTATTTTTTCCCCATGAAAAGCATTAAAATGCAGCATTGGCTGATATGCCTCTATTAGGTTTGGAGATTGAGGAAGTTGTCCATTTATTGACATTTTGCTGTTCTCTCCAACAGATGTTATTAGGTCTCTGGTAAGGGAGTTTGGTCCTAGAAAAATATAAAAGATCAGTTTTCAGCACAGAATATGGGGATGTTGTGGTACTTGTGGGATGTTTTTTTTTTAATAATGCTCTGTGGTGTTTGAGCACCCCGTGCATAATGAGGAGACATCTCTGCTATGATGGTGATTGATTCTATCACACTCTGAGACCCTCAGCCCTGTCTCCACGCTGGATGATCAGTGAGGTTTTATATTAGCGTGATGAATGACTTGCAGTTATGCACCTTGAGAGGTAATGTTCTTTTAACCTCGCAGAGTTGTGCTGAACAGATAACAGCCACCATATACCATGATTTAACGACTGTCACTACCAATGTGGGTAACATTTTAATAAGGAAAGAAGGTCACAACAAAATCCAGGTTGAAAATACATTGTATGAAATATCTCCAGAAGTAATTTTTAAAAATATAAATATATATTTTGTAATTAAAGGCACAGTGTGTAAGTTTCACCTCTAGAGGTCTCCTATTCAAAACAATAACAAAGGCGTAGCTTGATGGTAGGTTAGTTGGTTGTTCGAATCCACGTGAATGAATGTGGGATTGTGGGAGGTGGCGTCTTCACCGATGGAAAGCTATCCGACGGGTCTCGGGCAGAAATCATGTTCATGGATGAGCTAATGTATTAAAGTTACATTACTGTGGTATAATCAGGGGGCCGAGAGCCTGGGACTTTTTACTTTGCTGTTTTTATGCTTATATGCTGGGAAAACCCAGACAACTTCCGGCAAATTTAGATTTGCTCTGAAAGTTAGTCTGGCAAAGAGCTCATTCAAGCCCATTTCCAATCAGTCGAAATCGAGGCACCAATCAGAAACGTTGTGGCGGGCTTTACACAATGACGACAGCGATGACGACAGCGCTGGGATTTTGAAGCAGATTTTCAGCTATCACGTCTGTTTTAAGCGTTTTGAACGTTTCCTTTTTGTTAAAAACCGAGCAAAGAGCAATATTCTTTATTGTATATTAAGAAACATAAGATGTTTCTCCGCCGCTCTGCATACATCATCTCCTTCATCGCTCTGATTGGTTTTAGGTCCATCCGCGACGTCCGTTGGTGACGCCCCTCTGGAAATTATTTGTGTCTGACGCTTTGCCAGACCATAACTCAGTTACAACTGAGAATGGTCTGGTTTTAACCAGGCTACTTATATGCTGCAATTGGCAGCTGATACTCCTTTCGTTTAGTTTTTTTATGATTATTTTACTATTAAAGGAACGTTTAATGTCCGCCCACTTCCATGAGATTGAACTTTGTTTTAACAACTAAAATTCACATTATTTTAATTCATTCTAATGAAATAGCTTCAAGAGCTAATTACTGCTCATACAGGTCACTTTATTTGACAAATTAAGATTGTGGGGTAACGCAGCGCTGTTTTACTTGGTGAAAACAATCATACTAATACTAAATTTGAGTGTTTTGAAAGTTATGTTATAACGTTACTGTGCGTTCGCTCTGTGATTGGTATGAGACACTTATTGCACATTGCAGTTCTAGATTAATATTAGAATATAAAATTAAAAGCTGGATGACTGTTGCTTAATGGCATGCAATCAACTTTAAAATATATATTGTATGGTGGAGAAAATGCTGTATTACTGTTACTATAAATAAAGCTCTATAACGCGGATATGATGTCATTGACAGGCAACGTAATGACACGGACCATAACACTGGTTAAAATTGCTAATTTCTATGGATTTAAACATTGTTAGAAACATTTGGGATAATGTAAGTACACAATTCAACAAAATATCTAAAATTGTTCTGGTGGTTTTTGGATATTTTAATTACAAAATCTTACAAATTGGGCCTTTTAAATAAGCACATAATATTTATTATTATTATTATTAAAAATAATAAACAGTTCAATTAAAATCAGAGCAGGAATATAGAGGTAATGTCAGTTATACTACTTTCTCTGGACTTTAGCAAGCTTGGAGTGCATGTTGATTGTGCGGTCTAAATTTGCTTAACATTGTAATGATTTTGGTACCATTTATTACAAAAACCATAACAGCTAAAGCTAAAAGCCATTTAAAGAGCGATTTAGCTCAACTATTTAGGAAATGCATTTTGGTTGGCTTATATTAAAAAGGTAGTCAGGGGTCTTTAGTGCTCAGCTCATACTTTATGGAAAGAAATGGTTAGCTAATCGGCAGTCTTGGGCCATTTTTTGCTTTTGTTGAAGAACTTTAATCTTGTAATGTTATGTTTCGTTTTTAGAGTATTTGGTGACATTGAGCCATAGGTACCTAGAATATAGAAACAATGACCCAGCATATCTGTAGCCTGAGGGAGACGTTTCCTCACTGGCCTTGACATGAATCTCCAGGACACGTAATCAGTTTTGTAAGCCACCTTGTGTTGCTAAATAGAAACCATATCTCATTAGCCAATGTTACCCGAGACATGCAGGACAACATTCGTCAATGCCACGATCCTTTCTGCTAACTCTGCATTTCAGAAGTTACTGTAAACCTGTCTCACCTGCACTGGTGTCTTAAACAATCAGATTCACCGATCAAAAGGGTCATTAAAATAGGGCCCATCAAATTTTTGGGTTACACTTTATTTCAGTAGTCCACTTTAGACATTCTACTAACTATAAGTAACTTTTCAACTACATGTCAACTAACTCGTATTAGTAGACTATAGTAGACTGTCAGTAGACTGTTAGGCTATAAGTTGACTTGTAGCTGCCAAGTTACTTATAGTTAGTAGAATGTCTAAATTGGACTATCGAAATAGTGTTACCAAATTGTGCTTTTTTAATCATCCACTGAATAGATTACCAATTAAATTAGTCTTTTCTCCCCATAAAATCTCTCCCATTAGTCAGTTATTTTCAGTGAGAGTTGGTGATTTTTGGTGACATGCAGGTATGTTGCGACGTTGTGAAATGAGATATAGATCTATATTTTGGGAGAATTGTGGTCAAATTGGGGGCTCATTTAATCAGTGTCACTAGTTTGGCTGCTTTAATGTGTTTGTAATGATAATACACAATATGCACAACAACGGTACAGCTGTCCTCTGAGAAGCAACAACAAACAACAACCTTTTAACAAAACTCCCGAGGATAAAATTCCAGATGTTTCTTTAAGCCGCGGATAAGTGTGTAAATAAGCCATTTTTAACATACAAGCATATTTAGAGATATTGTGAAGTACCTTAGATCCTGAATACAACCTGCAGCTAGATGATGTTTTGTCTCCAGAATTAATTAAGGGTTATAGCAAATCATTAAATTTCCTTGACAGCACTGCAAACTGTGAAGGTGTGAAATCTTCACATTGAAGGCATGGATAAAAGACAAAAATGTGTTGTGTGCATGATAAAGAGAGAGAACATGAGTATGACTAAAATATTCAAGACAGCCTTCCAGCCAATGCAAATGAGTTCAAAACAGTTTCATGGAGGCCTTTAGAAGCACATGAAAGATGAGGAAAACAGTGAAGAACAAATTACTCTACAGTCATAGTGATCCTGGTTCAAACACAATTTAAATGTACTAAACAATGTTCTTGCTAGTAAGGGAAGATCTTTGTTTAAAAAAAATCACAGATTTCCTTTTGCCAATGTGATAAATGTTGCATTTTATAGCGCACCTGGTTGGGGTGAAAACTGATAGAGTGAGACACTTTGAAGGGATATTTTGAAAAAGATGGGGGGGGGGGGGGGGGGTTGTCTACTGTACAGTAAAGTCCATTGTGAAAAAGAAGTACTATTAGAGTATTTATGTAAACAACTCTTTAAAGGAATACATAAAAGCTAATTAAATGTAATATTTTTTACACTTAATTGCATGTAAATTTAAATTAAATTCAACACATTATAGTTGATAGAGTCTATAGAGTGACTTAAAGACAATTAGATTACAATTAAGGCAGTTATGTACATCTTTATAATATAAATTATGTAATTTTATAATTGCTTTGTTGTCTTTGAAATATGGTTAAAGTGTACAGCTGAATGTACTGACAAGCATTTATGGTAAACTAAAATATACTTTAGTTGTCATTTCTATTGAAACTTGAATGTCATGTTTATAAAATATATTTTATATATATATGTTCATCAAACGCCGGAACTCAACTCTCCTGTGAACTCGCAGACAGGCGTTACCGGAAACCAGTTTTTCTAGTTTATAAAGTTATAAATATGGATATGTTTCTCACAAAAACGCATCGCTTTGCTTCATAAGGTGTTTATTAACCCCCTGCAGCCGTATGGATTACTTTTATGATGGATGGATGTGCTTTTTTTGGTCTTCAAAATTCACAATTCACTCCCATTATAAAGCTTGGAAGAGCCAGGATATTTTTTTAACTCTGATTGTGTTTGGCTGGATGGCTTGAGGGTGAGTAAATTATGGGATAATTTTCATTTTTGGGTAAACTAACTCTTTAAGTTGAAATGACTTAAAAATCCGAGTTTATTGTGCTTAACGTTTACTATTTTTTTTTTTTTTTTTTTTTTACAGTGCAGAGACTTAGTCACTTGTACGTTAATGCTACTTCAGTTTATTTATGAGGGTAAAGATATTTGATTGTATTTTCAGGCTTTCTCTATACATTTCTCTTCAAAGTTCTTTTTAAGTGTTTGTGGCAATGACATTGAGGGTAGACCAAAGTCGGCTCATGGATGTGTCAGGGAGATGGGCGTCATCAGCGCTCTGTGACAAGAGCACTGTAGCGAAACAATCAGCAGTCGTGTCACCACAGCTCACACTGTGGAACCTGCTTCTCAAAACGCTCTCAATGTGCTGTCAGCTTCTTCAATTCTCACCACTACTTCAGTACGGTCTCCCAAACAAGCTGTTCTGTACACATGGGTAATGCTAGCCCTTGTCAATGCTCTGTACTACTGACAGTAATACTTCCTTTATTTCACAAATTCGCACCGCACAAAGCAAATTACAACCAAAGCTAATCTAGCATGTTTTGTTTGGCTTCATTAGCTTGGTTTCCATCCAAAGTTACAAAAATGTAGCTTATGCACAAAATTTGTGAATAAAGCACTGTTTCCATCCCATGTGTTCAAGAGATCAAAACAATCACTTCCTAAGAAATTGGCTCAAAATATCTAATAAAAATGGAAGTTGCTGCAATTGGGGAAGAAACTGTGGCTTTTTGTACATGCTCTAAATTACTTGACTCAAAGTGGGCAGACAAAGCACAATAAACGCTGTCATGACGTGTGAGACCAGTCAATCTATGTTGACAAAACTGGATATTTTATTTTATGGAGAGAGAAAAAAAAGACATTTCTGAATATTACAGTCAATGACCCAAAATTCTCATTAATAGTGACATATTAGCCCTCTTATTGTAATTTCTAATAAATGGAGGCTTAAGGCCGTTCAGTTTATTCTAAGCGTGTGCTTGTCTGTCCCTTTAAATGCTCGAGCTTGTTAGGAAGGATTCTGATTGGCTGTCAATGTTTTTATCCTTCATCAGCTGAATAAAATGATTCTGAAAGTGATTTCAATTATATTGTTATAGCTGTGGTGGGAACTCTGCTATTCTTTAATGTTGAGAACGATTTTTAGAACTATATCTTTATTGTTATCTTTATAGTTATCATCCTTGGTGTGAACAGGCCTTTAATCTTGATGGACTTTAGAAACCAACATTTTTTTTCACTGTATTTTTGATCAAATAAATGCAGGCTTGGTGATCAAAGAGACTTCCAAAACATTCAAAAATATCTTCCCAACTCGAAACATTTGAACAGTAGTGTAGATTTTCGGCCGTTAATATGCTTTTAAAACACCTTTACCAGTGTTCTTGAGGCTTGTTTAATGCCAAAATCTCAATGTACCTCAATTGAAAGTCATTATCATTTAATGATTCAGTCTTTTTAAATCTGAAGAGAGGGAGACAATCCTCTTGTCAGCCTTTGCTTTTATGTTGCCATGGTTTGACAACATCCGTATGTCTCCGGGGCTGTGTAGCCTGCAGACGGCATGTCTGTCTGGTTTGGTTTTGACAGGGATCATCTCCACGTCAGATTAACGTGGAATCTTTTCATGATATCAAAGCTAAATCATTTTTTGGACTTGCATTGTTTTAACGCTGCTTTTCATTCTCTTGACAGCAAAATGTAACTTTAAAAGGCAAATAACAATGCAGGGATGTTTCTCCTGCTTTGCATTATGTTAGTAGTGCTTATATTTGTATTGGACGAGTCGATGCAGCCACACGCAGAGATGGCGAGCGCTCCAGCACATTAGGGAATTGATCATACAGCTGCTACTTCGGAAAGTGTTTGCAAAAGGCCCCAAAAGAGCCCATTCAGCTTATTCCTGTATAATTACCTCAGATGGCTAATGGAAATCGATGGCATGTCTGTCGCATCAGCTTGATATGCTTTGCTTTGCTTTGTAATGAAAGTTCACATACCTGTCCAGGGCTGAACAGGAGGCCTGTTGATTCTACCCTTTGGCATGCCAAGTCAACGCTTTTGGCAGTGACACAGTAATGTAGGGAAGGCCCAGCTAGATGCTTTACTTAATTAGCCAAAATGTGACATGCCGTTTTTTGCACTCTCCGTGCTGAAGTTTATCTTGCCATAAAACATGCTGCGCTTTTATGAGAGGAAGTGATTTTAGTGGTGTCAGACAGAGTAGATGTTAGTGGCTATAGGGCGAATTAGCTGTTAAATTATTCCAGAACTCAAATCAGGATACACGATTTAATGGACGGAGCAGATGACACAAGTGTACAAAGGCATTTGTAACAGATTTTATGTGAATTGTTTGTTTTGTCATTGAAATTGTTCTTTTTTTATCTAAAATCTGCTCAATATATTCTTGGTCAGAAAACCAGCAGTATCTGGTGTGACGACCATTTGCCTCACGCAGTGCAACACATCTCCTTCGCATAGAGTTGATCAGGTTGTTGATTGTGGTCTGTGGAATGTTGGTCAACTCCTCTTCATTGGCTGCTCGAAGTTGCTGGATATTGGCAGGACCTGGAACACGCTGTCGTATACGCCGATCCAGAGCATCCCAAACATGCTCAATCGGTGACAAGTCGGTGAGTATGCTGGCCATGCAAGAACTTGCAGGAATAGTGTAAAGATCCTTGCAACATGGGACCGTGCATTATCATTCTGCATTATGAGGTGATGGTCGTGGAGGAATGGCACAACAATGGGCCTCAGGAACTCCACAGAAACTCCTCTCCAAAGTGCCAGACGCCATCGAATGTGAGCATTTGCCCAATCAAGTCGGTTACGACGACGAACTGCAGTCAGGTCGAGACCCACGATGAGGATGACGAGTATGCAGATGAGCTTCCCTGAGACGGTTTCTGACAGTTTGTGCAGAAATTCTCTTAAAAAAAAAAAAGTTAATAATTGAATAACTTGCGTTTGAAATCAAATTTGACAGACTCCTTATAACCTGCACATAAACAAACAGTACAGAGTTTTGAGAACATATGTTATCATCCAAATTAATTAGATTCAATATTATGACAAATAAAAATCATTTTATTTATTAAAGGAAAAGGGCGTTTCCATCACGCTAGACGGCCGATGCTGACTGACACATTTAGCTGACTGACATCTCACCCCTTTGTTGCGTTGAATTCATTTACATATCAAATAAAATGTATACTATCCATTTCACCGAAGAAATGCACCAATTCGGCAGCATTGAGAACTGCTCTCTCCTGACAAGGATGCAAAAAGTCCAAGCTCTGTGCAACCCATCAGCTGGGTTGTTGCATCGGATGGCGGGTGCTGGAGTTGTGTATTGTTTCAACTGTCAGTGAGATTGACCGTGACAGTGTTTTTTTTAGAGTGTACCAATAAACCCAGTTATCACAGGAAAATTAAGTCTTGACATGCTAACAATGTTAACAAGAGCCCTTCAAATTGGTAAACAATCTGCTATAACAAAATTTTATTTTTATATTGCTTGCAAATATTTTTACCATTATCATTTGAAGTACTGTCAATGAGAAAATATGTGTTTTGCCCCTGGGCACACCTGGCTAACTGGATCACGCTAGCCAGTCAAACCTTAATGTCTTGGCTGGAACTTTTGCGGCAAAAATTTCACTACAAATTTGCACTGATCTGGAACATCTAATACTTAAACATAAGAGGTGAAAAACTATGTTGTTAATTTAATTTAATTAAATTAAGAGTTCAAGAATTAGACGCTTAACTCAATCTTGAGCTCAAGAAAAGTGTATTTCCGTTACCTAGTGGCTGAGTGTGCCAGTCCTATAAACTGACAAAGGCCACTTTGCTGCCAAATCAAAACTGACAGCTTCTAATGAAGACAGAGAGAATTCATAGTTTCAATTTCACAGTCAGCAACATTCAGTGACCAGGGCAGAACAGCATGTACGTGGCAGCTCACACTGCTATTAGACTAGGTAAGGTCAAATCTTTCAATGAGTAATTAATTTCTGTTACTCCATGGGGGGAACATAAAAATACATGTGCCTGTGGACTTCATTGTTTTTAAGGAAAAGCGGTTTTAATAAGGAATTAATGTTTGCTGTGTGAGTGTGTGTGTGAGAACACATTTGTTAAGACTGCATAAACAGCCTACGTTAAGAGTTTGCATTTGCGTGCACAATCTATTAAGTCTCTGCTATTGTTGATCTATTTTGTTATTTATTCAAGGTAAAAGCTTAAATAATCCTGTCATTTAACCCCAATGCAGTTATAATTATAATATAATTTATTTATATAGTAGTATATTTTTTTTGCTCTGCAGCAGAAATGGACTTCTATACAAACTACCATTTTTTTATAATTCTGGAATAAGAGAAAACTAAAGGCATTTGTTAATTCACTGCAAAAACAAACAAAAAGATTAAAAAATAAATAAATAAATGTTTTGTATCCTGAATTATCTAAAAAAAAACTGTGTGAAATATTAAGGCCTGTTTTGTCCTCGATTCAGGAAGGAAGATCTGGCCTGCACTGCAGAGGTTGAGCTGCATTCTATTCTACCACCTTTTTCATGTTGTTTGATAAAAGCAGAACTGTGCCACACGTCTTGTCTTCATTTAGAAGACTATAAATGGTTTCCTCCTTTCCATCGTCAGTAATGATTGCGCCCAGCTCATTTTAAAGTCTCTCTGCATTCAAGTCCCATTTATCATGTACATCTCCAGAACTTTTGCTTTCTCTACCATTTTTACAATTGATTTTGCTGTGCTGTCTTGTCATTTGCTCTCCATAGTCACTGAGTCACTGGCCATTTTAGCTTACATTTGTGATGTATTGCATGATCCGCCATGTTGATGAAGGCCTTATGGCATTTGCTTGCATATGATATGCCACTGGCTTTATGATTATGAACATTTGGTGTCCTTGTTGTTTGTTTCTTTGGTCTTTTAGCTGAATTGCTTCAGCAGATGGCTGTGAATTACCATACACATCTCAAGGCCTGTTTGGATTCCATTTCCTGCTTGTTTGGAGTCTGCTGTGCTGACAACACTATTCCATTTTTCACTGCCGTTTTATACCGTGCATCATGAACCATGTTATGTTAAGCCAAAGTGAACTTGAATGGTGTGAGAGGAAATCAAGTCGTCATTGTTGTTTAGCCATTACCAGCTGTTTTCTCAAAGCTTTTTTGCACATTATATAATATATTGAATATCTATGCATATTAATGCCAAATAATATAATATAAAAATAATATTTTATGATCATATTTAACTATTTGCATTATTATTATTGCATAAATATTATACATAATTAAATTCAAGTTACCTAAATGCATCATGGGGACTACATTAAAAACTACTCCCCCCCCCCCCCCCAAAAAAACACTGAAGTTAATACATTTTATTTCAGTTAAATAGAAAAAATATATATTTTTTTATCTTCAAACTTTTTAATATTTCTGTGCAACTTTAAACATTCTTTCCATTTTAATCAAATTGTTTTGTTCGCCTCATTTAAATATTTGGTTCAGAGACCATGAGCCAACTCCAGGGTAAGGCTAGATGAGATTCCTCCTTAGAAAAACACATTTAAATAGTATGTCATGAAGTTACGTGTCAGCAACAGCTTACACATCCCAGCTTCTTAATTATTCAGTCATGAATGTCGTGGTAGTTAGTAATCGCATGATGCAGAATATCCAACAATAACTTATTTAATAAACACTGGGAATATATATACAGGAGAATACAGAGAGTAATCACACTAACTACTTAAATTAAATACAAGAACTGACAATAAACTGAACTGAACAGAACAGAACATGGACTATAAATACACGGGGAAACATAATAATTGACAGCTGAACGTAATCAGTAACCAAAAAACTAACTATAGGACATAATCAACTGAAATGAAGCAAAAGAAACAAAGCACATAGGAACTAATAAGACAACTAAACAAAACATATTATTGACATTTTACTTTTTCGTTATTAAAGCAGCTACGTTTACCAAACACTATAATTTGAACAAAAAATCAAGCACACTGTACGTGTGATTTGGCATATAGCAGCCAATTCAAATAATAAATAAGTTTTTTCATCAAATTCTGAATGTATTATTTATTACCTTGAAAGCGTGCAAAGAGCACTCCTTTTATCATCACTAAACAGCTATCACTCTTCTCAATTCACAAATGTTCACTATAATTAATGTAGCTGACTGCACAATGAAAATCTTATTTAGCCTTCATAATGTCTTCACTTTGTTTGCTAGAAGTATAACTTAAAGCAAGAAGATTTGCAAATGTGCAGAACTCAGCACTGGACTAAAACTTTTTAGTGAATGAATGGATGAGTGGTGAATGGATTCAAACTTAAACACGTCTAATTGGCAATTGCAGTCAAGAACTCAACAGATATGTTTGTGATTGGCTAATTTGCTCAATGCTGCAAAACACATAAATAGAAACTTTTGACGCCCTGAAAACCGATCCTAGACCAGCATGGGTGTTGTCCCTCTAATAGTGATCAGGAGCAGCAGCAGTCAGTGGTTTGAGTGAGAAAATTCCACACTAGTCTCAAGTTCAAGGCCAGGGGAAGGCTAAGCCCTCCGCCTAGAGACACTTCTTTAAAATGTTGGTCTCTTTCTAAATTCTGGTCACACATTAGTAAACATAAGATTAATGATTTTGGTTCTTTACACAATTGGTCAAAACTGCAGACAAGTAAACATCCGTATCTGTTGTGCAGTCAAGAAGAAAGATGTGTCCGCTCATAGTGAGTTGAATGTTCAAAGGCATATCCATCAGATCATGAATCACAAGGATGTTGCCACTTGCAGCCATGTGTAAGTAATGCGGCAGTGCTTTTGATCTATGATAATGACTGCATGCTTTATTATGTTTTACTTATCAAGGATTCAACACACCTTAGAGGTCACAACTTCCAAGTCTGTAAAATCGAACACACCTCAAGGATTCAGCTTCTCTGGCTAAATCCAGCAGTGAATATTCTCTGAGAAATAAAGTTTTCAGCAGAGCAATCTGTGGTGCAGTTATTATTTGTGTACAGAGTTTATGGGATATTAATATTTTACGACAACTATGGACATGCATACACAAGTAGCACTTTATTGCGGTCTTGTTTTATGTTTTCCATTGCCCTGTGCAAGTGAGCATGTTAAAATCAATGTTCTCACTAACTTAATGTTTCTGAAATTATTTTTAATAATTGGCCAACTGAACATAGGGTGCAAAGGTGAGATGAGTCATACAATATCTGAACCATTAGATTCCATTTCTCTTAAAGTCTTCTCATTTTGTTAGTTAATATGCTATCTGTATTTTTTTAAGGTGCACTCTGTATTTACATGTTTTATGTACCGCCCATGTCCATTATGTGACCAGCTCCATTTTAAAATAATCAGCATTTTTTTTTATAATAATAGATCTCTGTGCATTTCACTATAAATTGATGTTCACCCCCCATATTTGCATATTTTGTGATAAGTAAATGCAAGGAATAGATGTTTGTTAGCCTTATTTCAGGCAGAAAGAATAATTAGCCTAAATAAACAGCTTTATGTAGTAAATGTTTTAAATAAGATACTAGAAGGCAGAAAATGTGTTTGGTTTCTTTGTTTTTTCTTTAGAACCGAGACATAAACATAATCCTAGGTGAAAAAGACGTACTATTAAATGTATTAAAAATGTACTTGAGTATGTTTTTAGTACAATAAAAATATACTATAATGCATGTTTAATACATTTAACAGTACGTCTTTTTCACCTGGTAAGCCACTCATGAGTTTTATTTTTCTTGGTTTGATTTAAGGATAACATCATATTGTTTATTTCCTTTGCATGAACCGATGGTGAAGTGCATGCAGATAATGTGACTGTATAAATGAATGAGCTCCCGGTGTTTTCATGTGCGCCGGAATTACCGTTGAACAGAAGCCTATCATTTCCTTGCTCAGAAAATTGCTTTGTCAGGTGGCATACACTATAACATCCAAAATGACTATATCTGTTTATGCTAGATAGAGTGTATATGCTAAGAGTGGAAAATTAGTTGGCAATAAATCATTCATAATGAAAGGCATGCCCTATTATTGCTCCATCATAAAAACAGAGGGCTTGCTCTGAATGGATGCAAATGGTGTGATGCTCCTTGTGACCACCGGATTGTTACTTCATTCAGTCCACATCCTTCAAATGGCCTTCAAATAGTACACTTTACAAATTTCATTTACTTTTTGACATGTGTGTCTTATTTTTGTAAGCATTACTGCCAATTATAATAATATACAAGTACTGCACAGTGGTTATTTTGAGCCATTCCTCTTCTATTGACTTGCTCCTCTAAATAAATACTCCAAAGGGGCTCAAAAATATTTAAATCTGGTGACTGTGGAGGCCACGGGACATGTTAAAGTTCACTTTCATGTTTATCAAACCATTCTGTCTCAAGTCTTGCTGCATTGGTGCATTATCATGGTGATACACTGCGCCACCTTCAAGGGACAATGTTTGAACCTTTAGGTTCACATGGTCCTCCAGAATGGTTCGGTAGTCCTTGGCAGTGACGCGTCCATCAATGCTATGATATTGCACCCCAAACCATCACTGATCCACCCCCGTGCTTCACTCGCAACAGTCTGGGTGTTAAGCCTCTTTATGGCTTCTCCACACTGTAACTCCCACGGCTGTGGAGACGACAGTGAAGGTGGACTCATCAGAAAACAATACATGTTTCACATTGTCCACAGCCCAAGATTTGCACTGTTGCCACAATTGAAATGACATTTGGCATTAGAACGAGCGACCAGCGGTTTCGCTATAGCAGCCCGACCATGAATATTGGCTCTGTGGAGCTCCCAATGTACAGTTTTGGTGGAAACAGGAGAATTTAGGTGCACGTTTAGCTGGGCAGCTGTGTTTTTATGTTTTTTTTTATACAATCCGGGTTAGAACAATACATTCAGACAGCTTCCTCTTGAGTAGACAGTTACTCCTGTTGGATGTGGTTCATATTACGTGGTGGTATGCCGAGATAATATAGCTCTCAATACACCGCAAAGACTTGCACCAACAGTTTTCCCTCTTTTGAACTCTGAAGGAATGTAAAATAAGTGAAGATTCGCCACCAGGTAACAGATATAAGCCTCCAACACTATATTGGCCTGTATTTTAGTTTCATTATCCAACCCATGTAGGCTATATATATAATTTGTCCTGATTTGCTTTAATGTTATAGGAGTAGATTGACAAATAATATTTTATTATTATTATCGTAGAGCTTTTTATGTGGAAACAGCTTTTATCACAACAGTCCAAGGCCAAATCTCTGTATCAGCCTTTCATTAAAGAAATTTAGACTCAATACAAAATATTGATATTCTCTCAATCGTTTTTCCATTGTTGTAATCCCAATAACCAAACTGTAGTGATTTATCAGTTTGTAGAAGCATCACACCCATTTAATGATGTTGTACTAAATAAAATAAAAAAATAAAATAAAATAAAAACCTATTCGAGATGTATGTTTTACGGTTAAGCTGCAGGAAGACGATTACACTGACTTTTAATAAACACAGAGGAGAAACAAAGCACTACACATAACACTAGACGAGGAACTGAGGAAACCAAGAGCTTAAATACACAAGGGAATCTTGTTAACAGAACAGGGAACAGGTGTGAACTAGAAACCATAGAAATTAAGTGGCGGGAAAATAAGGACAAAGGAAACAGGAACCAGAACTAAACCAAACCAAACCAAAACACAATTAAACCAACATACTGTACATGTGACAATATAATATAATATAATTATATATAATAATAATAATAAAAATAATTACTATTATTATTATTATTATTGTTGTTGTACAATAGTACTAGTTCAGTATACAATATATAATGACACTTTATGGTAATAGGATCCATTTGTTAACATCAGTTAATTCATAAATTAACAAACTAACAACGAGCAATACATTTGTTACAGTATTTATTAATCTTTGTTGACATAATTTATAAATAAAAACTGTTCACTGCTAATTCATGTTAACTTCGGTCCATTAAATAATATTAACAGATACAACTTTTAAAATATTTTTGAATTTCCAAAGTTCTTTTAAATTTTTTAAATGAACTTTGACTAAGATTAATAAATGCTTTAAGATTAAAGATTTACAATAACACTATATATGTGTACATACTATTATTGTTATTGTTTGTCAGGTCTAATCTTTTCAATGGCACTATGAATACTGTAGAATAAATTATTTTGGTTTGTTGCCGTCTATTGGAAAGCAAGTTTTACAAACCACTCTGAGTAAATTCAGCATTATGCCATGGCATGATAAACTTGCCAAACTTCCGTTAATGAGCATTTTAGTCCGACTGATTTCCTTAATCACTTTAATCTCTCTGGGATCTCATTGTGCCATTGTGGCCGTTAAATGACTCAGCGTTTCTCTCCCTGACACATCATTAGCCACTTCATTTGTTTGTCCCTGTCAGAAGTCTGACACAGCATCCTCAGCCACACAAGACTTCATTGAAACTACATTGTTTGGAATATATACAAACTGTGTCCACTGTAATTTGATCTTTTATTACCACTTATAATAAAACAGAATCCATTCAGCCAACCAGCCCAGGTGCCATCTGCTTCAAATTTGTTTACATTTGGGCATTTTATTAGTGTCTTCGGCCGGTGTTGTTTATAGAGAGCAGCTTGTATAGAGATAAATATCGACTACAATTTTTTATTTTTGTGTGAGGGCCCTTCTTGCCACACAGAATTGTGCAATTTATTTTAATATTCAATCCATTAAAGTTCTTTTATTAGGCCACCTAAAAATAGAAACAAACAAAGATGGTCCAGTGAAGCGTTAGACCCCTCGGATAATTTGGCCTATTCTGAGCGCCATGTGAATTAAATGAGGTGTCTGGGCTTTTCATTCTGTTTGCCACATTGATTAAATTAAGACGTGGAGGGATAACGAAGAAGTCACTTCAGGGTTGGATGATTCTGCCCTTTAGTTTTTAATTTGGAAGTTTTATATTTTGATTCATGTCTCTTTTCATTAGCAATGGGGCAGCAGTGGAAAGATTCAGTATGTTACGCATTTGTTTTGTTTTTATGGTATAGCTGATACAGTATATTGGAGATTCAATACCACTCTTGCGTTTCATCTCGAGTGTTTGTCATGCATCTTATCCAGTCTGATGCACACTAATGCACAAATTGAGAATGATACTGTAAATGTGTGCTTTGTTGGATTTTGACGTGTACACAAGGGTCAAACAAAGGTAGACATTCGTTTACAGCCAGAAAATCATCTGAAACATTCTGATGTTCATTATCCTTCTCATTTTATGGTTCTGTGACTTGGCTAAATAGACTTAACCATGGGGTTTCTGCTATTTGGAAATGAAAGGTCGATGGAGCTAATTAGCTCCCATTTACGACAGCTGATGCAGATGTTCTGCTTTCCCTATACATCAGGGTCTTGTGGGACTATTTTTCAGTTGAAGGTCAGCAGAAAAAACGACTTCAAATCCAGATCCATAAAGAGTAATCCAGATCCGAAAAATTTGAGTAATTTTACGAAAATGATTTACTTTCATGTAGTATTTAGTTAGCCTGACTCCGCCCTCCTACGAACTTCCGCTCAATTTTCATTTTCCTTCAGTACTACGTCTGGGATTCTGCTGTAGACTTTGGTTTTCTCTGATCAATTTTTTTACCAGGCCAATCATCGAACAGAGTGGCTGAGAACAATGACGTTGATGTCAACTCGTGCGTTATTTTGAGTTGCAGTAATGGCAGCGGAGAAAGATGCGAGCGAAGCCATTCGGTCCGTTGTGGCGACGCTGCCGAATATCAAGAAGTTAAAGCCGGAGCAAGAACAATCTTTGCTTAGGTTTGTAGGTTGCCATGCTCCCCACGGGGTTCGGGAAAATACACGTGTCACGACCAAACGTTAGCGATTGGTTGAGGCAGACAGAGTGACTCTGGGCAGATCCAATAGTTTTAGACTTCAATAGAGTTCCCGCCTACTAGGAAGTTAACGCTTGTCAAATGGAGCGGTGCCAGACTCTATGTACAAATGAAATGAAATGTACGAGAGTCTGGTGGGACCAGGCTCGTATTTAGTGTAAATACGGTGACATTTGATATAATTCGTGAACATAGTTGGTATCATGAACTACCAATTACTTTTTTATATAGGTTGGTGTTATTTCAAAAAAATACCATTGTTCATTGTTCATTCATGTTCATTCATGCTTTGACATTAACAATTCTATGCACGACTTAACATTAACCTAGAATCTATAGATCTAGGACCTAATCTAGTTCCTAGGTTATTAAACGCTGATTATTTTTTTTATTTTGTGTAACCTCATTGCAAAGTTTTACCATAAATACTACTACCTTTGAAAAGTGTGACGTCCGTGAGAATTTATTCATTTATTTTATTTTATTTGAAAGAAAAGTTCCTTATGCTCATCAAAGCGGCATGAATTTGGTCAAAAACTATAGTAAAAACAGTAATTTTGTTAAATATTATTACTATTGATGCAAAACATTTTTACTATTTCTTATTTTCAATGATGCAAACAATTGTGCTGCTTATTATTTTTGTGTAATTTGAAATATAAATGTTTTGTTACATCCTAAAAGTCTTAACTGACACTTTTATCAATTTAATGCATCATTGCTGTACTAGGGTACTGTATGAAACTTGAATAGTCGGAATTATTTTTTCATATATTTTTTCTATTCTTTATATATAAATAAACATACAATATTTTTTAACTCATAAATAGTTCAAATATATACCAAATATATTCTAGCAAAGCATGTTTTTGTGAACAACATATTGATCGTAAATATTTGATTAGATGTTTAATGCATCATATTGTCCTCCTTTTTTCTGTGACTTTCACTGACAGAAAATGATGGGTAAAAAAAAAGGCCAGTCCTCAGCAGGCCTAACACACGGGGAGCATACACACCAACCATCAGCCTGCGGCACTGAAAACATCCATCCATTCATGGGAGGCTCATCAGTGTGTGCTTAAATAATAGCAGAAGAGTTGGCATGTCCGGGCAGATTTTGTAATGTGAATCTGAGTCTGGCTGCAAGTCTCTGAGAGCATTGACACGGGCAGATACAAAGCTTCTGAGGTCAGATATATTCTATTAACCTGGCCGTACCACCTAATGACAGCTCTTATTTACCTGTCAGATCCTTTTTTTGTGTGGAGGAAACAAACGTATTGTCCTGTTCAGTGCTGCTGACAGGGCCGATATGCATTATTCATCTGCTCATGGTAATACAGCCCTGTTTCTTTCTCTTTCTTACACCTCCCTTTCCTTTTTTCAGCTTCTAATCAGACTCAGAAATAAGCCTGTTGAATAGAAATAATCTTCAATGCCTCTTTCTGCATGGCTCTTAAGAGATATAAATTATAGCCAATCTGTCAATCCAGATGCCAACTCATCAACCCACAGTCATTTAAATCCCTCAAGACACAGATTTCCATCCCTTATGGGCAATCTTCACATTATTCAGGATAGTTGACCTAAACAATGACAATTCTATCATTTCATTTACGCACATCGTTTGTAATTTTATATAACAAAAATAAAATAACTATGATATATATCGTTATCATGAATTTATTTTATATCATGAAATATATTAAATGAGAGAAGGGGGCGCCTGTCAATTCCGTTACGTATTCCACCAAGAGAAGTCTGGTCACCTACTCAAAATATGCGGGACATGTGGGTGAGAAACTGATGACAGAATCATTTTGGGTAAACTATCCCAAAAGGGAAACGGACGTCCCAAGTTCCTCCTTCAGGAAGAACTAACCCAAAAACTACCCATTATGTCATTTCATTGGCACTTCATCAGAGTGGATCCCTCACACAAGTGGCTCTTGCCCTTTAAAGACCTCCTCCTTCCCTGACCTGCAGACCTGGTCAATAACTCTCTGAAGAAAGGTCTCTCAAGATGATTAAAATCAATAATCTCTTTCACACCACATTCATCCTCTTGTTTGCATTTGCCTCATCAGCAAAAGCGAAACTGATCATTGGTCCCCCGCCTGTATCTGCTTGTCACTGCTTAAGATGTTGGTTTGTCAGCTTTGGCATTTATCGTGTACTGCCTTAAACGTATACTGCTCATTTGAAGTTAAAGTGAGCTCTAATGCAACTACAACCCTTGATCCATTCATCTAAACCCTCACTCACTGTTGAAACCACCATGGTCCCTTAAACCTACATGTACTGCTCCTCAGATTACACAGTCAGTTTGAACTGTTCCAGAGGGACCATTTATTCATTCCCTATCAATGTGTTCAATCACTGTGCCTGCTGTCATCCATTCTATTCAATTATCCTCTTCTCCTATGCTGTGTTTACATATATCTCCATTCCCAGAATGCTATGCTGCTTTTGCTGAGAGATCTTGCAAACACTCAAAGGCCAATAAGCTCTCCTCCAAAACGCAAACAAAGAGGTAAAGCCATGGGCACATCACAGGCTCAAGGTTGGTAGATGTTGGTAAAAGCCATAACTAGTGAATAGTGATTCTGCTGCCAAAAGGCATTTATGCATTGAAGTAAAAGTAGCATGGTTAGTAAAAGTAGCATGTCAATGTTCTCAAATTGGTATATGAGCTTGAAATATTGTCATCATATTATTACATAAATTAATCCAGAGAAGAACATCTAATCTTGGTTAAAATTCTTTCCAACAATATTAAGAATTATTCGACTGTGTTGATGCTCACTTTGTTGTAACTGTAAAAAATGGGGAGGGAAAAGGCATCTAAAAATATCATTATAGTTCTCTCTGTAAATTATCTTTTCTTTTAAGATGAATTAAAAGACATTCTGACAGTCACTTTAGGAAATTAAATAGTGTATAAAATACAATGTGGTGTGACAAGAAAACGTCTCGGGTTATGACTATAACCCTTGTTCCCTGAGAAGGGAACGAGACACTGCGTCGAGAATCGACACTTTGGGGACGCTCCCTTAGCATGCGCCTCTGAAGTATGAATGAAACTAATCCAATCCTGATTAGTGTTGCGTCGTGACGTAACGTGACGGCATACCCGGAAGTATAAAAGTGACGCTGTCACAACACACACTAGCCTCGCGATGAAGCAAGACGCTCCAAGGCCTCAAGGGGCGTGGCAGAACGACGCAGTGTCTCGTTCCCTTCTCAGGGAACAAGGGTTATAGTCATAACCCGAGACGTTCCCTTTCGAGGGAACTCTACACTGCATCGAGAATCGACACTTTGGGGAACGAGTGCCCACTAGGCCACGCGCCGAATAGGCCTGTCCCGGAGTGAAACTGTCTAGGCACTCAGCAAGGACTGAGCACGTGTGCGCCAGGCGTACTAGGAAGGTGGAGACTGTAGAACCTAATAAAAGTATGTGGAGTAGCCCAACCGGCTGCCTCACAGATCTCCTGTAGAGGTACTCCCGAAAGAAGGGCCCAAGAAGAAGCCATGCTTCTAGTTGAGTGAGCCCTTACGGCTAAAGGTTAAGGCAAATCGCGCACCTTGTAGGCCTCAGTAATAGCCTGAACAGTCCAATTACTAACAGTTTGCTTGGATGCCGGGAGCCCCTTCTTAGGTGACCCAAAACATACTAATAACTGGTCCGACCTTCTCCAAGAAGAGGACCTCTCAAGGTACACGCTTAAAGCTCTGACGGGGCAGTCGTACGAAGACATGGTAACCTTTGATGTCTGGGAGGAAGCTCCTCAAAGCCCTGAACACAGCCATCATCTCTAGGCAGTTTATATGCCAAGACCTGCCACAGACCCCTGGCAAAGCGGCCGTCCATGACCGCGCCCCAGCCAGTGAGGGAAGCGTCTGTCGAAACGGATTTCCGGCGACATGACACTCCCAACACTGGCCCTTGGGATAGGAACCAAGGTTTCTTCCATATTTGCAGAGAACGAAGGCATCTGCGCTTTACTCTGATTATACGAAACGGATTCCCCTTGGGAGAAAACCCCTTGGTTTTTAACCACCACCGAAGGGGCCTCATTTGTAGAAGGCCCAAAGGAAAGGCCGCTGCCATGAGGCCCAGCATTCTTTGAAATTGTTTTACAGTGATGGCCTGGCCCAGCCTTAACCCGGATACCATCGCCAGAATTGACTCGATACGTGCGGGAGACATTTGTGCCTGCATCGTAATCGAGTTCCACACGACTCCCAAAAATATCGTGCACTGGGATGGTTCTAGCACACTCTTCTTTGTATTGAGTCTCAACCCCAATTTCTGAATGTGGCCAAGGACGACATCTCAATGCCGAACTGACATTTCTCGAGACTGAGCCAGAATGAACCAGTCGTCGAGATAATTCAATATACGAATGCCTTGAAGTCTCAGTGGAGCAAGGGCTGCATCCATACATTTGGTGAATGTGCGGGGAGAGAGTGCTAGGCCGAACGGAAGAACCCGATATTGGTAAGCTTCGTCCCCGAAAGCAAACCTCAGGTATCTCCTGTGACATGGAAGGATGGAGATGTGAAAATAGGCGTCTTTTAGATCTATCGTGACAAACCAGTCCTCGGATCTGATCTGACTCACGATTGCAGGAATGGTTAACATTTTGAACCTGAACCTCCTCAGAGATCGGTTCAAAACCCTGAGATCTAGAATTGGCTTTAACCCCCCATCCTTCTTTGGAACTATAAAGTACCGGCTGTAAAACCCGGACCCCCTGTCTAAAGGATGAACATGTTCTATGGCTTCCTTTAGCAGCAGAGTCTGTACTTCTTGTTCCATCACCTTAGCCTGCCCTGGAACCACTGTAGTTTGCACCACCCCAGAAAACTTGGGGGGGGGGGGACCCACGCAGATATGTTGGGAAGATGATACCATGCCTCTACAAAATCTACTAGGGGTACCAGCCTCTCGAGACTGGCCTCTGGTGTTTTTCTAGCATCTTTCTCGACTCCCTGAAGCGGAATACCGGCAGGCTGTAGTCGATTCGGTTTTCGTGACCATAACTGATGCTCGTTTTTTTTTTTTTGTTTCGAGGAAAAAACGACGCAGAGTGCGTTCGCTGGAAAATGATGCGGCCCGAAGCGTCATAGACGGCGGGCAATACACATCGTTTCCGGGCCCCGCTGCAAGAACAACATTGGTTGCCCTGCAACTGAGTGGACAGCCCCAACTTTTAGATCTACCATGCCAAACCAGTCCTCGGATCTGATTTGGTTTCCGATAATGGAAATTGTAAGCATTTTGAACCTGGATCTCCTCAAAGAACAAGTCAATAGCCTTAGATCTAAAATTGGCCTCAGTCCACCATCCTCCTTTGGAACTAAAAAGTACCGCTGTAAAACCTGGACTTCCTGTCTGGTAGGGGAACACTCTTTATGGCCCCTTAACTCCAGTAGAGTCTGTACCTCTTGTTCCATAACCCGAGCCTGTTCTGGAACCACTGCGGTCGGTACGACCCCAACAAACTTGGGAGGTCGGTAACCGAACTGCAGTCTGTACCCATATTTAAAAATATTCAGGACCCATATAGATAATTGGAAGGCGCTGCCATTCTACAAAATCTATTAAGGGAACCAGCCCCTTGAGACCGGCCTCGGGTGTTTCTCGAGCACTATTCTCGACTTCCTGAAGCAGATGACCGGCAGGAAAGTCTAGAAATTTTTTTTGACCATAGTCGGTGCCCGGTTGCAAGCTCTTGGGGTGAACTCCACGGTGTGCGTTCGCTGGAAATCGATGTAGCCCGAAACATTCAAAACGGCGGGACAACATATATATTTTTATATATATATATATATATATATATTTAGTTTTTATATATATATATATATATATATATATATATATATTATTTTATTTATTTATAAACCTGTCGACGATTGAAGTTACAGCGTCGGAGAACAGGCCAGAAGGTGATAGCGGAGCGTTCAGCAGAAAATATTTGTCTTTCCCTTTTTTTGTACCAGACAAATTTAGCCACTGATGTCTCTTACATTTTGGGAAAAACACAGTTAGCCCGGCGCTGAGGTTGTGAATAGTGCTACAGGAATCTCTCGTCTAGCTCTTCTTGTTTTGACAAGGATCATCCTGCTTATTTTGTGGCCAGCTAATATATATACACATATATATTTAATTATTTATTTTAAGACTGGACTCCACAGTATGCATCACAACCTCCACAAGCTCTACATAAGCAGAAACATGAGCCGGCGAGTGTGACTCATGTTGCTCGTTCCCGATGCTGAGCATAATCTATTTCCTCAGAAACAGATAGCTCGAGCAACAGGCACTCGTCACGGGCAGAAGAAACCGCATCGCGGGCTTCTGCGTCATGAACGAGTGTTATAGAATCAGCAGATGATGAACGAAAAAGTGCCTCAGCAGTCTCGTTTCTCATCCGCGAGATCCTTCTGCGATCCCCGCGATCCAAGCCGCCGCGCCGCCTCAACAGACGCGGGAGCCGAATCGTGGGGATCGCGAGCCTGGCCATCATAAGAAAATACTATGGCCGAGCGGGAGCGCAGCACTCTATTAGGAAGTGCTTCACAGTGTTCACAGGCAGCCCTCTCGAGAGCTGCCTGTGTGTGCTGCGCTCCTATAACTATACACACACAACTGATGCGTGTCCCCGCCCGTGAGATATACAGGGCAGGGGTACACACACTAGTGTAATGTTCACTCGCCATATGTAGAGCTTTGTCACAGACAAACAACACCAAATAAGACAGACAGTTTCACAGAGAGCGCTTGCTGAAGAGCGAAAGCTAGTGTGTGTTGTGACCGCGTCACTTTATACTTCCGGGTATGCCGTCACATGTTACGTCACGACGCAACACCAATCAGGATTGGATTAGTTTCATTCATACTTCAGAGGCGCACGCTAAGGGAGCGTCCCCAAAGTGTCGATTCTCGACGCAGTGTAGAGTTCCCTCGAAAGGGAACATGCAAGTTCCACATGCATTAAGATTCTCAGATCAAAATATTTTGAAAAGCTACTACAGTAATAACAGTCACTGTAAGGATCACCATAGAAGATTGCCTGAAGCATGTCACTAGCAGAAATATATTTTTGTTCAGAATTACAGGTAAACACTTATGATCCTATCAGCAGATCTGACAGATCTTAAAGGTGAACTTTGTCATTTTTGTGCCACTGTAGGTGTAGTTTTAGATTTCAAATAGGTTTCCCCATTTTCATTTGGTGAGACAAACAGTCTTGACGTTAAATATAGAAAAAAATACCATTAATATTAAAGGGGAAATATGTAGAGTTCAGAAACTCTTGTTATTAGTGACATCAGGGGCCATTAGGTACACTGCAGCCTGCAACTATTGCTCTTGCTCAGACTCGTGCATACACTGCGTAACAAATCAGAAAGATTGTATTTATGAGTTGAATGCACATGAATGCCACCATAAAGTTGTAAATACCAGTTGGAAACTCAGGATTGAGTTGGGTGCGTGTTAGTGAGAAACATGGCGTAATAACGGTAAGTTACCGGTAATGTGCTCTGTGTGAACACGGAATGAAGATTACCGGGATGATCACGTACCAGGTCAGAACGTGCTGACGTAAGAAGTCTGCTTTAGGCCAATCATAAAGTTCTTATAAAGATGAGCTAATCACTCAGCGATGTTTACTGTAAGCTTTTTAATAGTTTTCTATTTAAATATGTGCAATATGATCATCATTGACCGCTACGCCACGTCTTGCAGGTTTTTCAACGTGTCACGCTCGAGACCCAGCCTTCTTTTAAATTCATTAGCATTGCGGCTCTGCAGTTGGATACTATTATGCGCGTCTCTGTTTTTAACAGCATAAACGCTTTCTGTTTGATCATCCCCTTATGCCTTTCACTCAAAAAAATGTGTCAAATTGAACAGATAGTGAAACTAAAGTGCTTCTTCTCATGCGGGCGGATGAAGACAACGGCACTGTCACATTCACGTTAGTTTGGACTCATTGTGTTTCTTCATCACCTGCCTTCGTCACTCATTTGTTGTCACGGACACTATGTCTTTGTATGCTGTGCTTTCATCAGTCACCATCATTACCACCTGTATATATGTTCAGTTCTGTTTCAGTTCAGTGACCGATGTCGTCTATGTATAGTGTGTGTTGCTACTGCCTGTTTGCCTGTCCTGTGGAATATTTAGTTTTATTAAACTTGTTGGAACTTTATTCATCGTCATCGTCTGTTTGCCTGCAACTACCCGTGACAGGCATGGCGTTTAAAGATCACTTTCAATGACTGACATCATAGAGTTTACCAGTATTTTGGAGCTGATATGTGAACGGTCTCTTACCGGTAAAAAGCTGGAACGCCTTTGCTTGTGTTGTGTGTTTACCGGTAAAGTCATTCTGGCAATTTTACGGTAATTTACCGGGATTGCTGTGTGAAAGGGGCTATTGTCAGTCTTTTTTATTTACAACAAAATAAACTATTGCCTGCACAAAATATGATAGCATTGTAATATAACAATATAATATGTAAAAGTGGTTTCATAAATTCATTAAAAACACAAAGCAAAACACCGGAGGCACATTCTGTTCTTCATTTTATAGGAGTAAAAAAAAAAAAAACCTGGCTGTATTTTTGTGTAGTAAAATAAGAGATGGTACATTGCCATCTTGCTCTGACGAAAGTAGGCTTGACATCTGACGTCGTAAACATGACTTTCCAACTCGTAAATACGAAGTCCCTAGGAGGACTTGAACGCATCACCAATACTCCCGCAATGTTCTTTTTCGTTTTTTGCTTAGAAGTAAAAAAGTATTTCATACCTTTGCAGCAATATACTGTTAACAAACATCTGACGCCATCCACTCTAGGTGATGTTTAGATGAATATGTAAATATGTACTGCATCCAGTGGCGTAACTTTGTTTTAAAAAGTGGGTGGGACAGGTGTGTAGGGGTGTGTGTGTGTGTGTGTGTGTGTGTGTGTGTCTGTGTGTGTGTGTGTGTCTGTGTGTGTGTGTGTGTGTGTGTGTGTGTGTGTGTGTGTGTGTGTGTGTGTGTGTGTGTGTGTGTGTGTGTGTGTGTGTGTGGTGTGGGGGACAATCGATTTAAATAGTGTATTGTGTTCAATTTGTCGTTTAATGAGATCTAATATATGTTGTTAGTGGCGAGAATTTTCACGTGAATAAATACATAGATCCGACTGGTATACATTGGAATACACTGTTATACCTCCGCTTGGAAGGAAATATAGAGATTGGACCTCTTTAATTGAATATCCCTGGTCTATAGTCTCAAATATATACTTTATAAGTAATTTTAATGACCTCATCTGTCGATATGATGGTGGTGAATCGCAGAGCTGGTGCAAACATATCCACATATGATCAGGTGCCTATTTAACCGCTGTTTTTTTCACCACGGTCATGTTTGTTGTGTGTTATTTTATTGAAAGGAAAGGATGCAGCCATAGGCGTAATTTACGGGTGGGATGGGTGGGACATGTCCCCACCACTTTTTGCCAGGGTCGATTGTGTCCCCACCACTTTTGAAACATCTCGCGGCACGGATGTACCAATAGAAATAAATAAAACCTCTCCAGTTAACTCTAGCAGAGCATTCATTTTGTTGAGCACTTTGGTCACTTGATTTAAAAAACAACACATTTCAGATTCAACTATTACGCCTATGGCTGCATCCTTTCCTTTCAATAAAATAAACACACAACAAACATGACAGTGGTGAAAAAACAGCGGTTTTATTTCCTTTCAAGCAGAGGTCCAGACAATACTTTTTTGGAACAGTTATACATTTCCATCTGGGCAGCCGTAATACTTTGTAAAAGAAAGAAAATCTTAAACACTCAAAATAGTCATCTAAGATTAGAATCTTGGGCCCCGAGAGCCAAAACAGTGATGTCTAAGTATTTTACCAATATTTACCAAATAATTAGTTGAAATAACCGCGTCATCTGCAGCTCTTAATCCGGGCCTTTACGCCTTTATCGGGAGAAACCAACGCGCATAGAGCGGAAAGGGCTTGAATGAAGCGTGTTTGGCTCTAGATAAAATGTTTTGATGATGTGGTGCCAACAGATCATCACCATAAACATCCCTGTAAACCGCTCCGTTGTTCAGTCTGCAGGCTTTTATAGACAACCTAGTGAGTCAGGGAAGGTCTCGTTTTCTACGTTTTGTTTCAAGCTGGTCACACATTGGCAATAAAAAAACAAGCGAATAATACATGAAAATTCTTTATTTGAAAAATGGCATAAAATGTTAAACTGTTGATTACCATGGATTAATAACCAAGGTTATTAGAACGAAAGTTGACAGATTCAACTGCAGTTTTGTTTGGTAAACAAACTGTGTTTCCATTTTCACATTGTTAATAAGGCAGACTCACCCCCTGAGGTTCCTCCTGATGGTGAGATCCCTTATTATAATTGCTTTGTTGTAGCTGTGAAATCTGCTCAGAAATCGTATCACCTCTTTCAGCGGATTTTAATTCGACATTCCACCATATCAAACCATGTGTAACATTTTGTCTTTCTTTTTTTTCACACTTCCTTTTCAAATACTTTTCCCCCACTGCATGCAAAAAAACATAATATTGTATTGAAGAACTTCACGTGCAAGTAAAGGGCAGCTCTTCAAAGAAACATGAAAAAGTGATGTTAAAGCTGAATTTGTTTTCTATGCCATGTGGCTCCTCTGAAGATTGTCCCAACCCTTAACATGGCAGTTTAATGGAAAGTGTCATCCTGGGTAACCGCCTCCTCAAGACCACCAAATAAACTAGTACATGCACTGAAGCATGACTGGAAGTGTCATCATTTGATAGCGGTGAAGAAAAAATGCATTCATGATGAAATCACAAAACAAGATAGTAGAAATAAACATCCCTGAAAGATTTTGTTTGGTAGAAACAAGTCACATCTGTGCCTGATTAAGGTGATATATCACAGAATGCTTATCTAGATTTCTTGGTTGTTTCACTGTTTGTGGAGTTTACAGACCGATTTTTAACAGTAACAGCCAGTGTTGCCAGATGTATGGTAATCATATTTGTACGATAATTTTGACCTCTGTATGATGTACGATCAATAATGAAAAAAATCCCATAATGTACGAGTTTTCAGTCGTTCGTCCTAACACACATCTTACTGCTTCTCTCTCTGACCCCGAATCATTTCGCATCACGCAAGCACGTATACACACACACACAGGCACCACACGTTTTCGCCCGGCCCTCACGCCGTCAACACTACACTGTATAGTTTTGCAGAAGAAGACAGTTCAGTTTAGATCAGTTTAACAAAACGAAGCAACCAACAATATCTGCCAACACAGCACAAGTGGATGTGGCATCCGATGATGACAGCGACTTAGAGATCGAATTTGAATCTTTCTAGTGTTAATTGTGCACTTTTTTTCTCTCTGTATCATAGTTTTAAGGTCTAGTTCAAAATGTGGACTGTCGGACATATCTTTTGCAAAAAAAAGTTAAGTATTCAGACTTCCTCCAGTTAGTGTGAGCGTATTACACAGCTTGTTTAAATTGGCTATATAATTATTTGGAAAATAAAATTGTTGGAAAATAGCTATATTTTATGCGGTTGGTTCGTGTACGATAATTTTGAGGTTTTGGTACGATACTTTGACATTTCTAATCTGGCAACACTGGTAACAGCCTTGAATCTCTTTATATTGAAGTCTCATTTTCTACTGACTATATGACTACAAAAATATTGTGATTTATGAATCAATCTATGTATTGTGCATTCAGTTATTTAGTCCACTTAATTTGAGTCAATAATACATCCACATGCAGAATCCTCAAAGTCTCAGATTTTCTGATTGATCAGTTTTTTGATCAGACATTTTAAGACAACATTCAAACAATAAATTAGTTTCTTAGATCACTAACATTACGTAGCACTTTAGTAAACTTTAGAGAGGAACATATTGCTGGAAAAAAATAGAAAACTGTTCAAAAGTTTGGGATCTTTTTAATGTTCAATATTCATTGAACATTCTGTTTATAACTGGTAGATCGCGATTCTGAATAGTTGCAGGTCAATGTTCAAAACTGAGAGCTGATGAAACCACATTGTGAGTCAAGCTCATAAACATTCAGTCAAAATTTTAAATCCCATCATCATTTACTCATCCTCATGTCATTCCAAACCTGTACAATGACTTACTTCTGCAGAATACACAAGAACTGTTTGAATCAATTTTTGTCCCCACAATGAAAGTCAGTGGGGTCCAAAACATAGATTGTTTGCCTGAGTTTAGAAGTAATTTAACTCATATCACACACATACAAGCATTTAAGAAAATATAATATTATATATAGTTACCGGTCTTCAAATTTGGAGGATGAATGCTGTTACCAGCTGAAGAAAGAATGCAGCCTTGTCATAAACCTTTACTAATATTAAACCATTCTTTTTCTACATTCTGTTTAAACGGTTACTTCCATCAACCCATCGAAGACTTCTAATTAAAGTTGAAGTTTCTAGCGTTCATGTACTGGTGCAGACATTAAAGGAATAGTTCAGTCAAAATGGAAATTCTGTTACTCACCCTCATGTTGTTCCAAACCTGTATTATTTTTTTTTTTCTATGGAACACAATGGTAGATTTTGAATGTTAACTGTTTGTGTCCATATAATGAAAGTCAGTGGGGTCCAAAAAATATTAAACCACATTGACTTAAAATGGACAGATTTTTTTGTATTTTAATCTTCACTGCTCGCCTGTATTTACATGATCATATGCCTTAGTTTTTGAAGTGATTTAGTCATATTTATCATGTATACAATTTAATAAATTATAATATAATATGATTAGCGGTCCTCGAATTTGATTGACTTAACGCTGTTGCTAAAATGTGTCATAAACCTTTGTTAATATTAAACCATTCTGTTACCTTCCAGTTTCTTCCATCTTTCTTCCATTCAGGTAAATCTTATGTTGTTGTCGTCGTCCAGATTCAGGTGGTTTGTCTTCGTCTGGCATCTCAGCTATAAGACCTGTCCACCTCGGGTGACCCTACCAGTACTTGACATGCAACAAAGTTTGTTTCCAGAAGAAAAAAGCATTACAGTCCAGCTTAAGTAAGGTCAGTGATGTTTCATTTTTGTTGTAAAAAAAAAAAAGTTTGGTTAAAACAATTTGGTAAAATTTCAGTTTGGTAAAAAATGTAGTTAATTTGTATACACACACACACACACACACACACACACACACACACACACACACACACACACACACACACATATATAGCCGCTCTAGGGGAAAACCGTGATGTCATCGTCCAGCTCAGTTCCGTTTTCATATAATGGTGTCAATTCAGGCAGATCAGTAATATTGTTGAATATTCAATTAAATGTCCCCAACTAAGCAAGCCAAAAGCCAATGGCGACAAAGGCGAAAAACAGCGACAGTGGCAAGAAACCAAAAGTCCGTCAGGTGACACAATGGAGAAAAAAACCTTGGGAAAAACCTTGGGAGAAACCAGGCTCAGTCGGGGGCCAGTTCTCCTCTGGCCAATGAATGAACAGTGTATGATTATGATTCAGGCAGCATAATAGGCCAGAAGTCAGATTGGATTGGAATATTATCCAGTTCCATCTGGTTGAAAGCATCACTCAGCATCACTGATGTACTCAAGCCCTCACAGCACGTCAAGCTGTAAACCATGTGAGGGACCAGAAAACCATGGCAAACGCGTCAATGCAGGAAACCACCCAAAACATCCTGACAACCACGTATCACAGCTCTAAAAACACACTTAGAACAAACCAGGAATGCATTATTAATGCATTGACAATCACCAAAAACATCTTAACAACCATACCACGCAATGTGCTGCAAACTATAATCTATAACTACAGTATTCCTGCTGTGTGGTACCCATGTGACACTGTGAAGATTCAGTGTCTGGGCTTCTTTCTTCTGGGTTCCTCAGGCAGGGGCTCTTCACTGGTGTCCACGTGGATTCGAGGAGCGATGCGTCTGCTGGTTGTGGCGAACCTCTCAGTTCAGGACATGTCCATCAGGCTGCTCCATCAGGCAGGGCAGTTGAGTGTCTCCCACAGCCGCTGCTTGAGCTTAAGTCCCAGTTCAAGGCTGCAGGGACGCTGCCGACCAGTGTGTCTTCATCATGGGCTCCTGTAAATGCCCTGTAGCCCTGCAAGCTGCATCTGTGGATAGAAACAGGCTCTTCATGCTGACACAGACACACATTCACTGAAGATGCGGCTGCTGGACGGATGTCGGGAAGGACAGCAGCATTCTTCAGGTAACCCTCCTTCAAACCATTGTGTTGTTTAGCTTTAGAGATGCAGCTGTAAGTGTGATCCAGCCTGATTACAGCTGTCAGCTATGGAAGCTCACAGGGATTTGGAATGCAAGAGACGCACTCCACCGAGAATACCTCTCTATGAGAGGTGTGTAGGAAGAGCCCTGGTTCTTCTCTGGTGACATTGCTTCATGATGACCATGTGGTCTTTCCAAATGGTAAAAATTAAAGAAACTTAAAAAAAATGTTGAATTGTAAAGTGTGTAATCAGGCTTCAGGGACAGTTGTGTTGATTTCAAGTATCAACATAGACATAGAATGTTGAGGCTCATTTAGATGTAAACAACACTTGATAGCAGTAAGTCATGAGCTCTGTTACATGTACTATGCTTCTCTATGCATATGCAAATACATGTAATTCATTCTGTTGGTAACCTGTGTCTTGATTTTGTAATTTCGTCCAGACACCAAGGACAAACAGAAACTTAAGGTTGTGAACAAGAAACATTGAGTGGCTGAAAAGAAGAAAGCAAAGATACATTGAAGGTATATTTAGTCATCTTCATTCATTAATGACCAATGAATATGCTTTGTTTAACGTTTTATTTGTTTGTTAACTTGCAAATCAATACATATTTTATGTCTGCATATCATTGGCTTTGTTAACCAGGTGTATAAAATCTTTCCAATACTGTCCAACAACTAAAAAAAAAAAACTTTGTCATAATCATGAAGATAAAAAACTAAAGTGTAGTTAAAAACAGTGTCGTTTGGATTTTGATCATTTGGATTTAATCAGATTTACTTAGTATAGTTTAGTGCTGCTTGTGTGCCTTCATCAACCTGTAACTTTAGTAGTTCACTCGTATTTTGTTCCTTCATAAAAGCCTATATTGCAAAATATTGTGTTGATAAATAAGTTTATAGTGAATTTAAAAAAAGTCATTTCAGTACCCAAAAGATATATGTGCCGCATATGGTGTAAAACAGGCCTCACAATAAAAACACTCTGATTCTGGTGATCATTCACCCATGGGAACCCTTCAATATAAGAGCATGTGTTATGATGCGCATTTTACACTCTGAAATGCTAGTTCACCCACAGGTCATGACACCATCCTGTTTCGGAGTGTTCAATCTCCACTCTCTGGTTGTTTTGGAGAGCCACACATGATGTAAGTCACCCAGGGACAACACATTCATCACATTCATTTCTCCCCTGAGGATGCTGAGGGGCCGTGCATGATTGATATCTCCTCTCCTATGGTAAAAGGTTAGGGAAAGGGTCTGTGCTCAATTATGTAAAATCTAGCCCAACACTAGGCCGGTTCTTACATCAGCCTGTTTCCTGAGCTGTCAATCATATTGGTGACTCAGCTGAAAGGAACAACAGCATCTGCTGCAAAGCTTATCTACTGCTCAACTGCCTGGCCGCTGTCAGGTTGGCTAGCCACAGAAACATGTGGCATCTCACTCTTTCACAGGCCATACTAGATCTTTTTCGGGGGTTTCAGACCTAGTCTTTTATCTCAGCCCCCCTAAAAATGTATGATTAACTGAGCAATTAGTCAGTAATTTCCTTTTTTATTTATTTTTAAAATTATTATTATTATTTTGTTTGTTTGTCCATTCCTTTATATATTTTAAATGGTAAATATGTTTATTTTTTTTTTTATTTTTTTTTCACTTTTAACTCTTTTATTTCATTAATCAAATTATTGGAAGTTTGATTGTTTGTTTGTTTGTCCATTAAATTATGTATTTTTAAATTAACAAAATTGGACTTGACAGAGCTTCACGACTTGACAGAGACGCCGCTCTTGCATGTACTTTATTAGACAGTGAGCAAATGTACATAAAACGAATTAATGTTATATAGCTCAATATGATGAAATGTTAGCATATGAGCAGTATGTTATTCTAATGTTGATCTAGCTTACTGCTAGACTCATACAGCCAACAAACTAACTCATAGAATAGCATAACTGTCAACACACTCAAATGCAGTTTAGTATGATAGTGTAGACCAAGTGAAACAGCGCTGCGTTACCTCACAATTTTAATTTGTTATATAAACTGACCAGTTTGAGTATTAATTTAGCACTTGCGGGTAGTTCGGTAGAATGAAATGTCCTCATTCCTTTATATCCGCAGGAATTGCTTGTGGCGATGATATCTGTCTCTCATTAGCAATCGCGCACTGCTTCATTCCACAGTGTCATGTTAAAAAACATGAATGTATTCACTTATCCATAAACATTATTAGATCCATCGGCATGATGACAAGTTCATGATTCCGCTTATTCACTGTATCATCAATCCACGCCTTTGTTATTGTAAGAGGTTAGCGACCCCTAGCGGTGAAAAAAATACACATTTTAGCTTTAATTAAACATCTTTAATGAAACAATAGACTGCAGCAATTAACATTTTGTTAGAAACTCTAGTAAATGACATGTTATTTTCTTTGGGTGTCTATTCCAAATCGTGGGAGAATCGTGATCTCAATTTGAAAACACACACACACACACACACACACACACACACACACACACACACACACACACACACACACACACACACACACACACACACACACGAATCGTGATTCCCAATTTATCCATAACTGTGTAGCTCTAGTACAAAACAGTTTAATCAGACTCCTCTTGCAAGGAAGGTAAGTGTGCTGTAAACAGAAAGAGAGAAAACTTGGCAGAGCCATTTGCTTGGTATGACATGGTTGAAATTATGACAATTTCTAAAGCTTTAGATCATGCTCCTAAATGATATGAGTCACGAAATAGTAACAGAATCAGTTTGCTATTTCTATATTGAACCATATGAATTCATTTCATACTGCTCGAGCAAGTGCTCATTAGCAGAACTGACTCATCGTGTCCCTGAAGTCAGCTGATACTTTACAAAAACTGCTACAAATAATGGCCAGGAATACAGTACACTGACATATTGTAAAGCGGCTCCATCATAAATGCATCACAGAGGTAAAACTGTCTGCTTTGCAGTTTATTATAGTGTTTCATGAGATTGGATATCTGAAATCACATAAAAGTTTGAGCTTGTTGTTTTACGCAGTGCTTCAGTGGCTAAACATTTTCATTTTGCCTCAATAATTGTATAAAATAGAAAAATGTAGATTAAAATAACCAATAATTCATCTCATTAGTAATTTTCAGTTAATTTCCTATATTATATTATATAGAAGTAACCTGAAAATGAGCCCAATACCATTAAAAATGCTCCCATGTAGCTTGTCTAGTCTAATTTGCAGAGGTCCACAGCGCCTTCATCCTTTGGTTAGGAGTGTCGCGAGGCGAATAAGAAATGATCTGTCTGCCTAACCTATGGCCGCATGACCAAATGAGCTTTTGAAATATTTAACTGCTGCAAACCTTAAAGGTCCCGCTGCTTTGAAAGAGTAATGTGTAATACTGTGGTTTTCCGCAAATGGGTCAGCACAGACTCTGATGGTCTATTTCCAGAACGTCCTTGATGTGCAAATGTAAAATCACAATATAATTGAAAAAATTCTAGATAGAGAGTGAAAACATGCTGACGTTGACAGATACGCACCACTCCAATCAATCTCTGTCACGCACCAGCTGTTGTCAGTGCTGGTAATTTCCTATATAAAGGGGTTCAGGAGATGGATTTGTTTTGGACAACAACAGAAATCAATTGCAAGTGTTGTGAGTTAGAAGTAGTACTCAAATGAACTTGTGACATGATAGTTCCTACATCTGCCAAGTCCCGGGATTTATTTGCAGTCAGCGGATGAATGTTTGAATTAGTATAAAGCTTCAGTTGTGAGTTGTGTATAAAGTAAATTTTTGCTTTGATTGCGAATGCTTTAACGGACCATGATATATATATATATATATATATATATATATATATATATATATATATATATATATATATATATATATATAATTTTTTTTTTTTTTTTTTTTTTTTTTTTTTTTAATAAACAAACAAAAAAGTTGATATGTATCAGGAGTGTGAAACATTCATGTGCATTTTGTTTTGTGGTTACACTGAAATAGCAGAAAAGCAATAGATTGAGAGATAGTCTTTTGAATGCAGCTGACAACTAAAACATTCCAAATAAATTCTAGTAGCACTTATAATGTAACATAATTTATAACGTTTGAAAGCAGGTGTCTATCAGCGAATCTGTTTATCAGTGCATATATTAGGGATCCTCTGATAGACGCATGCTTTCAAATGCTCCCTTGCGTATCTGTATAACCACTTGAAGACAAAAAGTTTTTCAAACGTTGATCATTGTAGCCAATCACAGACATATTTGTGGAGCATGTGAACACAATGGCCAATCAGAGACATTTATATGTTGAGCGTGTGAACACAATGGCCAATCAGAGACATGTATATGTTGAGCGTGTGAGCACAATGGCCAATCAGAGATATATGTTGAGCACGTGAATGCAATGGCCAACCAGACGTGTTGAAGAATCCGTTCAACAGCGCTCTAAGTGCTACAGGGAAATGCTGATATCGTCACATTTTTTAAATTTCAAACCAAAATCTTTGGTACTAAAGTCGGTACTTTTGACAACATTATCACAGAGACTACATTTATTTGATCAAAAATACAGTAAAACAAAGTGATATTGTGCAATGTTATTTCAATTTAAAACAACTGTTATATATTTTAAAATATAATTTATTCCTGTGATGGCAAAACTGAATTTGCAGTAGCCATTACTCCAGTCTTCAGTATCACATGATTCCTCAGTAATCATTTTAATATGCTGATTTGGTCCTCAAGAAACATTTATTATTAGTAGTATCAATGTTTAAAACAGTTGTGCTGGTTAATACTTTTGTGGATACCATGATACTTTCAGTCATGAAAACGGTGCAGACTGATCTGTCCTTTACATGCAGTCTGCAAGCAATCACATCATTACCGCATTGCACAAGCTGATCCACTGATCCTGCAGCCAATGAGATTGCTTGCTCAACATTTAAATAGCCTGGTTCATTGTTTGCTGTAAGGTAGTCCTGCAGCGTGTCCGAGTTCGTCTGAAACCCTCTACCTCCCCCAGATCCACCTGCCTACATCTGCTATGGTGTTTATGTATGTTGTATTTATGCAGCAGAAGCATGTCTTACATGCTCACAGCAGCGTGTCTGTGTATCTATTAGCAGCAAGTCTAACCCTAAGCAGCAAAAGCAGCAATAATCAACAGCAGCCACAGCAGATCTAGTCTGCCAAGACCAAATACATTAACATTGCAATATTCAAAAACATGCTAAAACTATATAGAGAGTTGTCATGATTGAATATATATACTGTATATATACACTATATTTCCAAACGTTTTGGGACGCCTGCCTTTACACGCACATGAACTGTAATGTCATCCCGTTCTTAATCTGTATGGTTTAATATGGAGTTGGCTCACCCTTTGCAGCGATAACAGCTTCAATTCTTCTGGGAAGGCTTTCCACAAGGTTTAGGAGTGTGTTTATGGGAAATTTTGACTATTTTTCTAGAAGCGCATTTGTTAGGTCAGGCACTGATGTTGGACGAGAAGGCCTGGCTCGCAGTCTCCACTCTAATTCATCCCAAAGGTTTTCAATGAGGTCAGGACTCTGTGCAGGCCAGTCAAGTTCCTCCACAACAAACTTGCTCATCCATGTCTTTGTGGACCTTGCTTTGTACACTCGTTTGCAGTCATGTTGGAACAGGAAGGGCCCTCCCCAAACTGTTCCCACAAAGTTGGGAGTATGAAATGTCTTGTTATGCTGAAGCATTAAGAGTTCCTTTCACTGGAACTAAGGGGTCAAGCCCAACCCCTGAAGAACAACCCCACACCATAATCCCCCCTCCACCTAAATGTACACTTGGCACAATGCAGTCAGGCAAGTACCGTTCTCATGGCAACCGCCAAACACAGACTCGTCCATCGGATTGCCAGACGGAGAAGCGTGATTCGTCACTCCAGAGAACACGTCTCCACTGCTCTAGAGTCCAGTGGTGGCGTGATTTACACCACTGCATCCGACGTTTTGCATTACACTTTGTTATGTAAGGTTGGATGCAGCTGCTCAGCCATGGAATCCCATTCCATGAATCTCTCTACACACTGAGCTAATCTGAAGGCCACACAAAGTTTGGAGGTCTGTAGCTATTGACTCTGCAGAAAGTTGGCGACTTCTGCGCACTGTGCGCCTCAGCGTGCACTGACCCCGCTCTATGATTTTACGTTGCCTACCACTTCGTGGCTGAGTTGCTGTTGTTCCCAATTGATTCCACTTTTTTTTTAATACCACTAACTGTTGACCGTGGAATATTTAGTAGTGCGGAAATTTCACGAATGGACTTATTGCACATGTGGCAACCTATCACGGTACCACGCTTGAATTCACTGAGCTCCTGAGAGCGACCCATTCTTTCACAAATGTTTGTAGAATCAGTTCGATTTTATACAACTGTGTCCATGGAAGTGATTGGAACACTTGGATTTCAATGATTTGGATAGGTGTCCCAATACTTTTGGCAATATAGTGTATATATAGAAAATAATCTTACTGAAAAAGTTTTAGTGAAATGTCATTCTGTCTTTGAAGTGCATTAAAGTGCAACCAAATTTTGGCATGAAATACTGCATTTTGTTACATTATTCATTTAGTCCACAAAATCAGTAGGTCATTCTTTCCATCACATACATTATACGCACCCAGGATTCACTCTGTATGTGTTTTATGGCCCTACTTTTCAGTTTTCTTGGACAGTCCCAAGCCTGACTTTGGAGGCCCTTGACAGTTTGAGCTCCTGAGCCATCAGGTTCAAATTCCAGTCCTGACAGAAGTACTATGTAGTTTACTTTCTTAAATAAAACTTTGTCTTGTGGTTTGTTTGTTTGTTCAGGATGGACATTTTTGTTGTCTTTTTTGTTTTGAAAGTGGATTCATTTTCCCAGAGTGTCACACAGATAACCTCTGAGCACCTCGGTTTGTGAGGACTGAGACAAGGAGAGAGAGGTAGATGTGTGATAAGTTTCCATTCTTTTCCCCCTTCTCAGCCACCCTTATGACTTATTACAAAATATACTGACAGCCTTCCTGATGTGTTGTATCTATCATGAACCTCCACTCTCACAGCCTACTATAATTCGGATGCCGGTGATGGCTATATTTAGTCCATTCAATGTCAGTTAAGGACAGCGGCATATCTACACTGTAAGCATAATGGAAAAGTGGCTGATGTGCACTGAACCCTCTCGCTATAGTCTCACTGCATCTTCAGTTTAGAAATATACTGTAGCATGAATCATGATGCTGACCTCTATAGAGAAAGGCAGTTTTAGTAGGTTGTCTATGTTTTGCATTTATTTGTAAATATAGTGTGATTTGTGTGAGATCTCTTAAGAATAAAATGACGAATGAACGTTTTGTTTGCCAATGTTTGTAGGGTATTTTTACAGTCATCTTGTTAGATTTAGTATTTGAAGGCGTGCTTTTCTGATTGAAAAAGTGTAATTTACAGATATTAAAATGGAATTTATATTTTCCTCTTTTTAATGCAAAGAACATTTGACTACCATGACTGAGCTTTTGTGGAGGAATGTCTCGGTTACGGATGTAACCCTCGTTCCCTGAGTAGGGAACGGAGAGGTTACGTCGGATGACAACGAATGGGGTTTCACTTAGAAAGCCTATCAACTTCGAGTATTACAAAACGAGCCAATGGCAAAGAAATGCCATGGGTCTGCGGAATTTGCATGACGTAACTCCGCCACCTCGTGGGTATAAAAGGAGGACGCTGGCAACATGCAGTTATGTTTCTTCTCTGAGGAGCCAAGACTGAGCTCAGGCGATCCCCGCGGTACAGCGGAAGTGGCAGGCTGACGTAACGTCTCCGTTCCCTACTCAGGGAGCTACGTCGGATGACGACGAATGGGGTTACCAGTCTAATCACGCCACCTTCACAGCTGTCTTCCAGTGCCCTGCGTAAATCTGAGATCCCTGTCGTGAGACTAGCACGGACGAAGGACTCCTATTTAACACAGGAATACCAAGGTACACTGGGAAGCATATCCCATAGTTTAGAGGAATTATGCAATTAACACCAACCCAGAGGTGGCAAGGTGGCTTGCCAAGGGAAAGACACTTGCTCGGAGAGGCTTACAGTGGGAATACACATGTGGGGGTAGCTCCGGAGAGGGACCATGCACACGGGAGGCACCTAGTCGATGCACAGGCAATAGACACTGGCGCCAGCGTCAGGAGTGCTGGAGGAACTCAGGGCCTTCAAAAAGGCTCACCTGAGGAGAATATCGCACGTCTCCAGTCCGTGGAGTGGAATGGCTTGCAAGCGAAGACACCTGAGCGGGTCCAATACTAGCTGGTTGAAACGAGTACATGAGAGGACACTGGCTCCACTAGGAGATTGTAGAATCTGGCGAATGTGTTAGGTGTCGCCCAGCCTGCAGCTCTGCAGATGTCTGTTAGCGATGCGCCATGCGCTAGAGCCCAAGAGGATGCCACACTCCGGGTGGAGTGGGCAGTCACACCAAGGGGGCACGGTCGACCTTGCTGCTGGTTTGCCAAATGGTGTCCACTATCCAGTGGGACAACCTCTGCTTGGAGAAAGCCTTTCCCTTCAGCTTCCCACCATAACAGACAAAGAGCTGGTCTGAGGTCCTGAAACACTGCGTTCTGTCTACATAAGCGCGGAGAGCGCGTACTGGACAGAGCAGTGCCAAGGCTGGGTCTGCCTCCTCCGAGGGCAGCACTTGCAGGTTCACCACCTGGTCCCGGAAGGGAGTGGTGGGAACCTTGGGCACATATCCAGGCCGGGGTCTCAGGATCACGTGAGAGTAAGCCGACCCGAATTCCAGTTACACTTCGTCAACGTAGAATGCTTGCAGGTCCCCTACCCTCTTGACAGAGGCCAGTGCAACCAGGAGCGCTGTCTTCATTGACAGGAGCTTAAGCTCCACTGATTGCAAAGGCTCAAAGGGAGCACTCTGCAGGGCAGTTAGAACCACCGCGAGGTCCCAAGAGGGAACGAGAGGAGAGCGAGGAGGACCTGATGCTCCTCTCAGGAACCTGACGATCAGGTCGTGCTTCCCTAAGGACTTACCTTCTACCAAGTCATGGTGTGCAGCGATAGCGGCAACATAAACTTTGGGGGTGGAGGGAGACAGCCTTCGCTCCAACCCATCTTGAAGGAAGGAAAGCACGACACCGACCGAACACCTCCGGGGGTCTTCTCGACGAGAAGAGCACCAGCTGACAAAGAGGTTCCACTTCAATGCATAGGCGTGTCTCGTGGACGACACTATAGCGGAAGTGATGATAGCCACCACCGCAGGTGATAGGGTACTCAAACCTGCCTCGTCCCATCCAGGAGCCACACGTGGAGGTTCCAAAGATGGTGCCACAGGGGGGGGCACAGGGTGCCCCGTCCCTGAGAAAGGAGGTCCTTCCTCAGATGGATTGGCCAATGAGGTGCTGTCGCGACGAGCACCAGTTCGGAGAACCAGGTCCGGGTGGGCCAGTACGGCACAACCAGAAGGACCTGCTCCTCGTCCTCCTTGACCTTGCCCAAGACCTGCACAAGAAGGCTCCCTGGGGGAAATGCATACTTGCGGCCCCGCGGCCAGCTGTGCGCCAGTGCATCCGTGCCGAGCTTACCTCGGTCAGGGAAAAATACAGGTCGCAGTGGGTCGAGTCGTGAGAGGCAAACAGATCTATCTGTTCGTCCCCGAACTGGTCCCAAATCAGCTGAACCGACTGGGGATGGAGTCGCCATTCTCCAAGGAGGGGCTGAAGCCGTGAGAGCTCGTCGGCTGCACAGTTCAGGACTCCGGGAATATAAATGGCTCGAAGCGACGTCAGATGCTTCTGACTCCATATGAGGAGGTGGCGGGCGAGTTGCAACATACGGCGGGAGCGTAGACCACCCTGATGGTTGATGTACGCTACAGTGGCAGTATTGTCTGACCGGACTAGTACGTGTTGACCCCTGAGCAACGCCCGAAAGTGGTGCAGGGCAAGGCGTACTGTCAGCAATTTGAGGCAATTGACATGCCATAGGCGCTGGGGTCCTGTCCAGGAGCCCGCGGCAGCATGTCCATTGCACATGGCACCCCAGCCCGTGGTGGAGGCATCTGTTGAGACAACAACATGCCGGGAAGCTCGTTCCAGGGGGACACCCGCCCTGAGAAAACTGAGGTTCGACCACGGGGTGAAGGTCTGACGGCAGGTCGGAGTAACTGGTACTCGGAGCGTGCCTTGTTGCCATGCCCACCTCAGGACTCGGTCACGAAGCCAAAGCTAAAGCGGTCTCATGTGAAACAATCCGAGTGGCGTTGCCGCGGCTGCAGATGCCATATGCCCCAGGAGCCTCTGAAATTGTTTCAGTGGAACCGCACTCTTGCCCTGGAATTGTCAGCAGTGATTGCGCGCTCGCTCGTAAGCTGCGCGGACATGGCGACCGAGTCGATGTCCATACCGAGAAAAGAGATCCTCTGCACGGGACAAAGTTTGCTCTTCACCCAGTTGACCCGAAGGCCCAAGCGAGCTAGGTGCCGGAGCACAAGGTCCCTGTGTTCGCAAACCTGGTCTCGAGAGTGAGCTAGGATAAGCCAGTCGTTGAGATAGTTCAGGATGCGCACCCCGTAAACCCGAAGGGGAACAAGTGCTGCTTCGAAGACCTTCGTGAAGATGCGAGGAGACAGGGCTAGCCCGAAAGGGAGAACCGCGTACTTGTATGCCTGCCCCTCGAAAGCAAACCGGAGGAACGGTCTGTGTCGAGGAAGAATGGACACATGAAAGTAGGCGTCCTTCAGGTCGATCGCTGCAAACCAATCCTGGGGCCATACACATTCGAAAATGTGTTTTGCGGTGAGCATCTTGAACGGCATCCTGTGAAGGGAGCGGTTCAGCACGCGCAAGTCCAGGATCGGTCGCAACCCACCGGTTTTCTTGGGGACAATGAAGTAGGGTCTGTAGAAGCCGGACCTCATCTCGGCTGGAGGGACAGTCTCGATTGCACCCTTTGCCAGCAGGGTGGCAATCTCTGCTCTCATGATGGGGGCATTGCCACCGAACAAAGTGGAGCGGACTCCCCTGCAGCGGGGAGGAGACCGTGCGAACTGAATCGCATAGCCGAGCCCGATGGTTCGGGCGACCCAGCGGGACAGCCGGGGAAGCTCTAGCCAGGCTCCCAGGAACTGAACCAGCGGGGTCATGCGAACCACAGGCGTCCCCGCGGAGGGGCAGCGAAGCGGAGTAACTGGCCCAGACGTGGACGGCATAGCGGCCCGGTGTGGGGGCACAGTTAACAACCGCGCCCTGGCAGAGGGGGGCAGGAAAGGACCAGGAAGGTCGTCCCACGGGGGCCTGCTCTGCCAGGAGTCTGGCGACAGAGGGGGACAAGGGCGAAGCGGTCCGTGGACGGCTCGCCGTGTCAACCGACTCTGGGACAGCGGCGCTCTGTGTCATCCGAGGACTCTGTGAGCTCAGGGAAGAGGGGATCGTTTCTTTCTTTAACCATTTTAGGGTGCTGCCCACCCGTGGGTGAGCAGCGAGGAGCGGAGAACAAAAGATTCTCCCCCGGCCCTCCACCGGGGAAGGAGTGGCCCTGCTACCATCTCCTGAAAAACGACCATCATCCCTGAGCAGCCCGTCTCATGAGCGCCGCTTGGCCTCGGTGCTTGGCGAGGGGCGGGGCTGGAGAGGGCTGTGGCGCCTTCTTACGGCTTCCTCCACGACTGGGCCTGGGTGGAGGCTGCTGCTTCGGCCGAGCGGGAGGGGCGGGAGCCGTAGGGCGCCCTCGGCGGTTAACAGGCTGAGGCGTCTGCCTGACCGACGTGGAGGCAGCAGCGGGTCGGCGGGGCAGAATATGCTTAATGGCCTCGGTCTGTTTCTGCGCAGTCGAGAACTGTTGGGTCCTCGACTGCTCCGCCGAAGAGGCCGGCCTGGGACAGGGGTGCATCAAGCAGACGAGTCCGCTCGGTATCCCGCATGTCAGCCAGGTTCAGCCACAGATGTCTCTCCTGGACCACCGAAGTGGACATCACCAAACCCAGGGAGCACGCAGTCACCTTCGTCGTCCGGAGGGCAAGGTCGGTTGCGGCGCGCAGCTCATCGAATAGCCCTGGGTCTGTCCTGCCCTCGTGCATGTCTCTAAGCATCTGGGCCTGGTAGACCTGCAGAGTAGCCATAGCATGCAGTGAAGCAGCTGCCTGTCCCGCCGCTCTGTAAGACTTCGCCACCAGGGTCGACGAAAATCACTCTGAGGACACAGTTGCATCGCAACAGAGCGTTCAACCTGGGGAAGCCCAGTGTACCCACGGACAGCTGCCCCATCGAGGGGAGGAAAGGCGGATGAGACCAACGAGCGGTCCCGAGAAGACAGGGGGGTCTTCCAGGACTTCGAGATCTCATCATGCACATCCGGGAAGAAAGGAATTGGGGTTTGCCGTGGACGAGGGTTGGCGGCCTTACCCAAAAACCAATCATCCAGCCGCGAGTGCTCAGGACAGGGCGGAGGCCTCCACTCTAGTCAGATGCTCGCGGCTGCCCGGGAAAGCATGGCCGTCATCTCCGGATCAGACTCAGGCACAGCCGTATGCACACCGGAAGGTGGCAGCTGTGCTGAGCCCTCACTTCCAGAAGACTCAAACCCACCTTGTGATGCTGCTACAGACATAGCATCATCCTCTGTAGCTTCAACCGAAACACCCGAAGGTAGACCCGCGGGAATCGGTAGTTTACTAGCGGGCACCGTCACTGAAAAGGGGGGCTGGGGTCGCGGACACAGAGTCGGCGCCTTGTTCCAGACCGTCACCCTCAGGTCACCCTGGCCACCAGCTGAAGTAGCACCCCGCGAGGGAGCACTAGATCGGGGTGTGGATGAAGGGACCCTCACTCTTGCGAGTTTATTGAGTCTCGACCTTAGAGAACATGACTCATCCACGAGCGCTGCTCTAGCATGATCCATGCCCAAACATACTAGACAGCGCTCATGCCCATCAGAGTCCGATACCAATCTGCCGCAACCAGAAGTACACGGGCGAGGCATCTTTAAAAAGACGTGCTGCGTGCAAGCTCTTTTATGAGAGCGCCCGGGGAGACATGCACTCTCTGGCAAACCAATGCACAGATAAGCAGGAAGCGCGCTCGCTGGAGATCGCCGTCACACCAACACCAGAGGAACTCGTTCGTGAAGCTGACAATTCAGAGATGGCTTGTGGAGAGAAGAAATAAACTTGGCTCCGAAGCGAAAACATAACTGCATGTTGCCTCCTTTTATACCCACGAGGTGGGGCGGAGTTACGTCATGGAAATTCCACAGACCCATGGCATTTCTTTGCCATTGGCCCGTTTTGTAATACTCGAAGTTGATAGGCTTTCTAAGCGAAACCCCATTCGTCGTCATCCGTCGTAACTCGGAGTGACAACGAAAGGGAATGACCGTTCTACTGGCTCTTAATCCAAGTGATGCATTTGATGGCTGTAAATGAGAAGATGACAGGAGACATGAGGATGGCACAAGTTAATGTTTGTTAATTTGTTGTGATATGTCATGTTTGCCAACTTAGATATATGACATTATACCAGTCAAATTTTAAACATCACATCAAACTGGGGCCAAAAACAAATGGGGTTATGGTTTAAAGGGATCATTCTGTCATCATATACTCACCATTGTGTAATTCCAAACCTGTATACTTTCTTTCTTCTTTAGAAAAAGAAGATTTTTTAAAGAATGTTGGTAGCCAAACAGTTTTGGTTATCACTGAATTCCATTGTATGAACAGAAAAACACTGAGATGTTTCTCAAAACATTTTCTTTCAGAAAGACTTTCCCTTTAAGATCGCTGTTACAATCTTACTGGCTTTTACACAGGCACAAAAGCACAAGCATTTTAGATTAAAAAATGGTTATGCTAGCATGTAACAGCTTTAGTTGTGAGAGATTTTACCCGTTTATTGGAGCATTACATTAGTTGTACAATTTTTCTTAAAAGACTTGTCTTGGCTTTTGCTTCTCAGCAGTTGGTTTTATACAGTGCAGGAGATGCAGGGAACTTAAAGAGTTGTGTCTGTCTTGTCAGCTCTTTCTCCTTATGTTGGCTGCTTTCTGCTGTGTTTCCTTGCTCTTTTAAGGTCGAGCTATTTGTAGCATCCTTATTTTCTGTTCGGCCAATGTTAAGATTTTCTTACTTTCTTTTGCTGGTTCACTTCATATATTCTCAGGAAATTAAAACTATAATATACAATTATATAAGAAAAGCATATTAAAAACTTTGTCATATGATGGAAAAATTTCTTCATACAGTGTTTTTTACAACAGTGTATGAAGCTATCACATGGGTGGTTTTCAACCAATTAGTGCTGAACCCTAATTAGTGATTATGCATGTTTACATGATCTGGCATGCATCATGTTATAGCTATAGGATGAGCAACATACAAAGAAAGAGGTTTAGGCGTTGTTACCTGTCCTCATGATGAAGCAGCAAATCATTTTAAGTGGACATCATCAGTGTATTCATAGAAGAATGTATTTAATGTAGCATGTATAATGTCCAATTCACTATGGCCTCATCTTTCTGTGTGATCACCCTTGGACTATTAATACCTTTGCTTCAGAAACATTTCCACCACATTTGCACGGGTGAGTTCAGTAATGTAATAAATTGACCCTTATCTTATGTATATTGTACATTACATTACACTAAGAAATATCACATCATCAAAAGAGAGAACAAACGTTTTCAAAGTAAGGAATGCCTTGTTTGATATGGTAGGCCTATTTTCAGTAAAGAAAAGATGACCTTTACTGTAAGCACAAGTCTTTATGTTGTTGCATATCTTGTTGCTTAGCGACCAAAGTCGACTGACATAGGTTGAGGTTTTCTTTAAACATTGTTAAGTATCATTGTGCAAAATGGATCAAGCATTATCATGACAAAGTTAATGCCTCTGTGTCATGTAAAACATAGGAGGACATTTTAAAGGTGATAATTAGCTTGAAAAGAAAGAACCTCAAGATCATTTTTTGATAAGAAAAATATAAAATACCATTCACTTGATTCTGTGTCATTAGTGTGTAGTATTTGAGGTCACACAAACTGTATTTGGTAGTTTCACACTGTGGGCTTCAGAATCTATTGGATCTCACATGTGGGACCAAATTAAAATTGTGAGTTTTGGTCACATGTTGGTGAGTATGAGAGTCTCAGATTACTATTTTCTTTATAGGGCACCAGCCAAAGAGTTCCACCTTGACTGTAAAGAACAATCTGGGAAGATAGATAAATAACGTTCCGGTTACTAACATAACCTTGGTTCCCTGCAATTCCCTGCTACCAGAGATGTGGACCTAAAATATGTCAGAAAAACTCATAGGTCATGATAACACCTAGAAAAAGCCCCCAAGGGTGGGGACCAACTAGGCAGACAAAATTCAAAGCAAAGGTGGACGGCGAGAACCAACCGGCCGCCACACAGATCACTCCGCTAAACCAAGTCCAAGGACTTGCATAGAGCTAGGGACAGTCCAAATGGTATGACTGTAGGTTGGTAAGCTACACTTTCAAACGTGAATCTAAAGAACGGTCTGTGATGGAGAGCTATCTGGATATGAAAGTATGCATCCTTCAGATCCACTGATAAAAACCAATCCACTGGGCAGATCTGCGAGAGGATGTGTGTCAAACGGTCCAATTTGACATGGCGGGAATGGCTTTCCAAGACTGGCTCCGGGCGGCAAGGTTTGAAGAGCCGCAGATGGCAGCCGGCTGCTCTGTGGTAGGGGGTTGACGCTTGCAGTAGGATAATGTGGAGGAGAAATGCTCTTTTTGTGAAGGTGTTTGCTTATAATTTGACTCGCTGTTACAGCGTAAATAGTTCTGGGTGCACATACCACTGGTGGGACGGACCCAGTACAGACAGCAAACAAAACATCTCCAATGCCTGGAACTGAACAGGGGGTTGGGAACCTGCTTTGGAAAGACGCTTTAGGAGCGGTTTAGGAGTCCTGCCTCTGCAGGACTTAGCCTTCTCCTCGTGCCCGAGATATAAAGGCTGCTTAGGTGGCTCAGGGTCCAGCACTAGGGGTCCCTGGCGCTTGAGAAACGGGTAGCGCTTCGCTGGATGGAAGCGCTGCTTTTCCACTAGGCCTCTGCCTTTTACTGGGGCTGAGCAGGTGCGGGAGCCGACAAATTAAATGACGAATAAGGTTGACTCGAAGCACCAGAGGAACCCGCTCGCTGGGTGGAACCAAATAAGCCAGAAGGAGAGACATGGGAGTCCAGGAGGACTGTCTTGTCAGCATCCTTGATCTCTTTTAAGTTTAACTAAAGGTGGCGCTCAAGGACTACCAAATTGGCCATAGCACAACCAATCAATTGGCCGTAGACTTGATGGCGCGCATGGTGAGGTTGGTCGCACTGTGCAGCTCTTTGAAGGTCACAAGGTCAGGATCGCTCTCAGCCATGGCACGGAGAAGTTTGGCCTTGTAAACTTGGAGGACTGCTATTGTGTGTAAAGGGTGGAACCAGCCTGTAGGCTCACGGCGTATGCTGTGGCCACGAGCGCAGATGTCGCTCTGCACGGCTTTAGTCTTCCAACTGAGGGCCATGGGTGGGCAGAGATTCGCAGCGACGGCCGCTTCCAACGTGTTTGGTGTAACCATATGCCTCCTTGCTGTCAAACGTGGTGAGGGCAGCTGAAGAGGAATAATGGATGCATGCTGAATATGCGCTATGATTTCATCAGTTCTTCGTGGACTTCCTGGAAGAACGGGGCTGGTCGCTGGCGGGGGCGCCCCGGTTGCTGGAACCAGTCATCGAAGCGGCTGCGGATGGGCTTTTCCGGAGCCGACCATTCTAAGCCCAACTCCTTAATGGCGTTGGTAAGGACGCAAATGAGCTCTGAGTCCTGCCGAGGCCTGACTGAGTCCATCTCTTTAGGCGGCGAGTGGGCGGAGTCATCCCCGGAGTTCGCCCAGTCCTCTGCTTCAGATGCAGCCAGAGACGTTGTGTCATCAAAATCCTCCTCTGAACTGCCAAATGATGAAACCATGCCGCTTGCACCAGAAGAAAGGTCATTGCGGGTGAAGAGCACATGCGATTCAGCACACTATGGGGAGAGCGAGGCACGCAGGCACGCTGGCGCTGGGCTGACGTGAGCTTGCTACAGCCCTGTTGCCCCGCGACGGCGCTGTTTTTTTCCGTCTCTGTTCGAGAGGGGAAGTGAACAGGAGAGGGTGCGAGGCAGGATCACTCTCTTTAAAGAAAGCGATCCGTGAGCGCAGCAGTGCGAGACTCATGCTCTTGCAGGATTGGAAGCCATCCTGCTTGCCTGCTGCACATGACAAGTGCATAATCCGAGGAAAAAAAGGCACCGTTCTTTGAAAAAACTATTTAATGAAAGAAAAAAGAAATCTTCTTTTCATTGTGCTACTGACATCAAGCCACATTTTACACATAAAACCATCTTTATGTTGAGCCATTGGGCATTATCATTAGAATGCATTTATGGAAGGTTAATGGTGTCATCCACAGTAAGGCAGCATCATAAAGTCACTGTATTACTATAACATTCAATCCTATAGATTTACATCAAGCTTTCAGCATCAGCCTCTACTGGAGCACAGAGCATAACCCTATGGCCCTTATTCTTATTGATTATTAATCAGTGTCTCAAAGACAGCGTGGTCTCGCACCCCAGTGTGTGATTGGTGAAGATCCAGACGTCTTGACATTTGAAATGCCAGTGGATGAGTTGGAAAGAACAGTGAGGCAAAGGAGATGTAAGTGTAAAAGGCTTCCCCTCCTTTCTTTTTCCTCAAAGGAAACTCCATAATGGTGGTTTATTCTGCATTTGCTAAATTTTCCTCCCTGTTTTTGTCTGATATTTTCCATTTCCTCCTGAAAATGCATATTTGCAGAGTAGCGAACAAACAAACAAACACAAAATGAGGAACAGTTTATTAGTTTGATATTCTGAGAAACAAACAACAGAGAAATAATCATAATAAATCTGAATGAATCTTTTCACAGTCTGTGAGTGAGTAACTCAAAAAATAAAAACTTATTGGAATACAAATAAATTACCGACGGACTACCTGGACTGACTTTGTTTTTACATCACAGGGACATTGAGGATGAGTGGAGGATGATGTCTGATCAAATTTTATGATGAGGATGGATGGACGCATGAATGGATGAAGATATGTTTGCAAAAGTGTGTTGCCCATCAAGGATTTCTTGAAAGATTAGACAAGTAATCTTGAGTTTTTCATTTAAAAAAGTATATTGTTAGATTATTGAATATAAATTGGTAAATGCTTGACAGGACAGGCCAAAGTATTCAAAATCAGTTGAAGACTTATTAGGGTAGGTGCATTTAATATAAATATACAGATTTATTTAATGTTTTCTTCTCAGATAATGCCTCTTTTATTGATAATTGTTGTTAATAGCTTTGACACTCGTCAACAACAGTACTGGATAATGGCAAGCGTAAAATTAATGTAAACGTTTTAAGTTGACACACAAAAAAAAACATTAGTATTTATTTATGCCATTGCTTTGCCCATTTAAATCACTTCATAAATAACTAGCTGTCACATGTTTCACATAATATCATGTATTAATTAAAACATACATATCTGAATCTCAAAACATCACTGCTTAGTGCATTTCCATGGAAACAGCTCTACTGTAGACCAGAAAAAAATTCAGACTGGATTTGTGACAAGGTTTTCTGAAGATGCCTGGATTTCTTCCATTATAAATACTTGAAAGTGCTTTGTGTTGATTAGTGAAAATGAGAAAAAGTACACTGGGAATGAATACTTTTTATGGGTAGAGTATTATTTTCTTTAAAGCACAATTAAAGTGGATTGAAGATTTTGAATAGCTTAATAGCCTATTACAGCATATTCACACAGCACAGCCTAGGTTTTCTAAAAATAACACTTTTCCTTTTTTCTAATGCTATAATTTAATAAAACTGCAAAAAGCTTGTAAAACATGCACAGTGATGTTTCTAATAATTAAAACATATCTGAAATATGAGATTAGTGCTACATCGGCTTGACTGCACTTATCTGCATCCAAGGGCAGCTTGAGGGATCCACTTCCAGAGGAAGAAACAGTCCTGAGATTATGGTCACATGTTACTCTTTTCTTATTGGCTGGTGGTGTAAAAAAGCATTCACGCTATATGCTTTCAAATGTTTGCTTGATTTGATAAAAAAAAGAACCAATTAAATACATAAACTCAAGGACTTAAACCATAGTTTAGTACAAGCAGAGACAGGTCAATGTCGGAGGTTAAAACTTAATTTAATCTGCTTTTTCACAAAATGCATTGCAGAGCCAATTATTTATTGCTTTGTAAGGCAAGGCAAGTTTATTTATATAGCACATGTCATACACAATGGAAATTCAAAGTGCTTTACATAGAAAAATAATTAAAAGAATCGTAAAATAATCACAATATATGATTAAGATAATCACAATAATAAATAACTGAAGGCTAAAATACTATTCCTGACTACCTGGATCACTAAATTCGGGGCTCCCCTGTCTGAATGGAAGAGTCAGAGAGATTTGAATTTGTAGGTTCTCTAATCAAGGAGAAAACCAAGTCTGCAGATATGCTTGGTGTCAAAGATATAACCCTCAAATAGCACACTGGTGTTCTCATTTATGCATCTCTTTTTGACAGACACATATTTAGCTTCAATGGCAGGAGAGATCAATATATAAAATTAAAAAAAAAACAGAAATGATCAGATCGTGCTACATCCTTAAGTCTACAATCTGTAATTTCTTCGCCTCAAGGGGTCGCTAACCTCTTACAATAACAAAGGCGTAGATTGATGACGCAGTAAATGAGCGTGGAATCATGGAACTTGTTGTCATGCCGATGGATCTAATGTTAATTACGTTTAAGGGGAAATTACAGTGGTGTGAAAAAGTATTTGCCCCCTTTCTCATTTCCTGTTCCTTTGCATGTTTGTCACACTTAAGTGTTTCGGAACATCAAACCAATTTAAACAATAGTCAAGGACAACACAAGTAAACACAAAATGCAATTTGTAAATGAAGGTGTTTATTATTAAAGGTGAAAAAAATCCAAACCATCATGGCCCTGTGTGAAAAAGTGATTGCCCCCTAAACCTAATAACTGGTTGGGCCATCCTTAGCAGCAACAACTGCAACCAAGCGTTTGCGATAAAGTGCAATGAGGCTTTTACAGCCTCCTGGAGGAATTTTGGCCCACTCATCTTTGCAGAATTGTCCTAATTCAGTTACATTAGAGGGTTTTCGAGCATGAACGGCCTTTTTAAGGTCATACCACAACATCTCAATAGGTTTCAGGTCAAGACTTTGGCTAGGCCACTCCAAAGTCTTCATTTTGTTTTTCTTCAGCCATTCGGTGGTGGACTTGCTGGTGTGTTTAGGATCATTGTCCTGCTGCAGAACCCAAGTTCGTTTCAGCTTGAGTACACAAACAGATGGTCGGACATTCTCCTTCAGGATCTCTTGGTAGACAGCAGAATTCATAGTTCCTTTTATCACGGCAAGTCTTCCAGGTCCTGAAGCAGCAAAACAGCCCCAGACCATCACACTACCACCACCATATTTTACTGTTGGTATAATGTTCTTTTTATGAAATGCAGTGTTCCTTCTACGCCAGATATACTTGGACACACAACTTCCAAAGAGTTCCACTTTTGTCTCATCGGTCCACAGAATGTTGTCCCAAAAGTCTTGGGGATCATCAAGATGTGTTGTGGAGAAATTGAGACGAGCTTTGATGATCTTTTTGCTCAGCAGTGGTTTTCTCCTTGGAACTCTGCCATGCAGGCCATTTTTGCCCAGTCTTTTCTGATGGTGGAGGCATGAACGCTGACCTTAACTGAGGCAAGTGAGGCCTGCAGTTCTTTGGACGTTGTTGTAGGGTCTTTTGTGACTTCTTGGATGAGTCGTCGCTGCGCTCTTGGGGTAATTTTGGGCGGCCGGCCACTCCTGGGAAGGTTCACCACTGTTCCATGTCTTCGCCATTTGTGGATAATGGCTCTCACTGTGGTTCGCTGGATTCCCAAAGCTTTGGAAATGGCTTTATAACCCTTTCCAGACTGATAGATCTCAATTACTTTCTTTCTCAATTGTTCCTGAATTTCTTTGTGTCTCGGCATGATGTGTAGCTTTTAAGGATCTTCTGGTGGACCTTACTGTGTCAAGCAGCTCCTATTTAAGTGATGCCTTGATTGTGAACAGGTGTGGCAATCATCAGGCCTGGGTGTGGCTAGAGAAATTGAACTCAGGTGTGGACAACCACAATTATAGTATGTTTTAACAAGGGGGAAATCACTTTTTCACATAGGGCCATGATGGTTTGGATTTTTTTTTACCATCTATAATAAACATTTTCATTTACAAATTGCATTTTGTGTTGACTTGTGTTGTCCTTGACTATTGTTTAAATTGGTTTGATGTTCCGAAACACTTACGTGACAAACATGCAAAGGAACAGGAAATGAGGAAGGGGGCAAACACTTTTTCACACCACTGTATGTTTATAGATGAGTGAATCATTTTATTTATTTTTTTACATGATACTGTGGTATGAAGCAGGGTGCGATTGCTAATGAAAGACCGGTATCAGCACCACATGCGATCGCGTCCTGCGGATATAAAGGAATGAGGACATTTCATTCTACCGAACTACCCGCAAGTGCTGAATTAATATTCAAACTGGTCAGTTTATTTGACAAATTTAACTTGAGGTAACGCAGCGCTGTTTCACTTGGTCTAATGTTACACTATCATACTAAACTGTATTTGAGTGAGTTGAAAGTTATGTTATTCTATGAGTTAGTTTGTTGTCTGTATGAGTCTAGCAGTAAGCTAGATCAACATTATAAAACATACTGCTCATATGCTAACATTTCATCATGTTGAGCTATATAACACTGATTTGTTTTATGAACATTTGCTCACTGTCTAATAAAGTACATGCAAGAGCGGCGTCTCTGTCAAGTCCAAGTTTGTCGTGGACTTGGAGCTCTCGGCATCCGGCATCCAAAATGATCCTCATTTTATTTCTCCTTTTGTCCCAAAGTCTGCTTGCCGTAGTCCATAATGTTTGAATGAAACAACAACAGTGTGCCACTAGACGTTACGCAGTTGTCCACGTCTGTCGGCATGGTTACTATCGCAGTACAAGCGTAAACCAGGGATAACGTGGATATTACGTCATTTACAGGCGAAAAGTGACAAGGGACAGGCACTATTTAAAATTTTGAATTTCTCTGAATTTACAAATGCTTGGAAAGATTTAGGATAATGTAAGTACACAACTGAAAGAAATAAATAACACTTTGCAAGTGGTTTTTGGATATTTTGATACAAAATGATTACATATTGTACCTTTTATAACATTGGATGAAATGTTTAGACCCTTACTGATAAGTAAATCTAGAGTGTGTATACGATTGTGTGTGGGTCCATGTACATGCTGAGTCAGATCAAAAGTGTTAAGAACAGTCATGAGTTCTTTTTCAGTTCTGGATTCAGTTCTGGACAGTTCAGCGTTGTCAATGTGAATGTTAAAATCCCCAGCAATAGCAAAACAGTCAAACTCAAGAGATTGCTGATAACAGTTCTGTAAAATCTTCAGTAAAGGCTGGAGAATATTTCAGAGGGCTGTAAATAATGATCAGTAAAATGCGTGGAGCACCTTTTAACGCTATACGCAGATATTCAAAGAACAAGTAATCGACAAAGGACACTTTCTTGCATTGCTAAATAGATCAGCTATGCCTCAATCTCTCCTAACCGCTTTGCAAACATTTATGAAAGTGATGATCCAGGCAACCTGTAACTCGTGTTTTTCCAACCTTATACCCGTGAAAGTGCACTGAAACGGCAGTCAAACGTGACTTCCCACCCGTGAACTCATACTAGATCGATGTACTCCCAGTTACGAGCTTTGACGTCACATAGCCCGCGAAACCATACAAAACAACAATGGCAGCTTCTACGGATGCAGTGTTTCTGCAGGCGGTACACGGTGAGAATACACTTTAGGACAATATAACGTTGCAGTCAAATTAATAATAATATAATAATACACACGATTATGTATTACAATGTTATGTGTCTGAAACTATAAGTATGTCATGAAAGTGTATTGCCGCATGGAAATGTTAAGGTGACGTAAACCTGAACTTGACAGCATTGATCATGCTTATGAACAAAAAAATGTAACGTACAATTTCTCAGCATAGAAAAATTGGCATACAATGTTTAGCTGGTTTGTTTACATCTAGCAACCACAATTCCTTGCGCTCAGGTAGTTTGGCGTGACTGGCATGAAACCCAAAAAAGTTGTGAGTCGTGGTTTGAAGTTGTGATTTACGTGCTCAAAAACCTGTCTGGAACGCACCATGAAGTTAGGAGGGATTGTTGCACTGCAGCTGTCTTCTAGCCAGTTTCATTTAGAAACATAAAAACCTGGTTGTTTGTGTTGATGATATCATTGACTAGAAGTGATTTATTTTTAAGTTTAAAAATGCAAACTTAAAAATGTCAGTTTTTGTCCCCACAGCAATCTCAGATTGACATTTAGTATTACCGGTTTTCTCAATCGCTTTGGCTTAGTTCCTGAGTGAGAATTTTTCTCTCAAAAGATCAGATCTCTGGACGGGTAGTTTCTTGTTCACACCAAAGTTGAATTCCTAAAACATTTAAGCAAATTTATTTTGCTTTGGCACATGTGTGCAAAAGAGTAGCCATATGTATTTTCTGCAATTTGCACAATTACTAAATGCACATGGCTTGCTGATCAAAGCTGATTCAAAACTGATCAAAGTGGATTCTCAGTGAAATTGTAATATCTCTTCACAACTTCTAAACATTCTTTCATCATGTGAGCAACCCCATGCAAATTGATCCATTCAAGTATCATAACCTGTCAGACATACATGTTCCATATGACATTGACTGTTTTCTGTTTGCATGTAACACAGTGCCAAAAAGATAAATGTATACTGTATACATGCAAATGTCAATATTCTTTTTCTTCATTCTACATTATTGACTTTTGCCAGTAAACCTTTACCTACTGTTCAGATAGTCAAAACTGACGGTCAGTGTCAGAAATGTAGAACAAACGTCCCAGGTTATGTATGTAACCCTAGTTCCCTGAAGGAACGAGACGCTGCGGGAACGCCTCTTGCTTTGTGTGTCATGAAGCACGTATGGAATCAGCCCAATGGCGAGACAGAATGTCACGAGTGACATCATCGACCAGGAAACTATAAAGCACACCCCTGAAAACAATGGCGACAGCTTCTGGAAGAGTCTGAAGCAAGTCGATCAAGGGAATGCCGGGAGTATGGCAACGACATGCAGCGTCTCGTTCCTTCAGGGAACTAGGGTTACATACGTAACCCGGGACGTTCCCTTACAGGAACGTCGAGCTGCGTGAAACGCTGCGGGAATGCTAATACCCACGTCGCCATAAGAGCAAGTGACCGACTGTGTGAATCAACGATTAAATTCAGCCGAAAGCAACTGCGCCCCAGGGGTGGAGCTGAGGTCTAGGTCATAAACCTGACTAAAGTATGCGGTGAGGACCAGCCTGCCGCATCACAAACGTCCTGGAGGGAAACTCCTGACAATAAGGCTTTGGAAGCCGCCATACTCCTGGTAGAGTGAGCTCGGACAGCCAAAGGTGAAGGCTGACCAACCGACTCATAGGCAAGTGAGATGGTCTCAACCACCCACTTGCTCATCCTCTGCTTAGACACTGGGGACCCCTTCTTAGGTGGTCCAAAACAAACGAACAGCTGTTCTGATTTCCTCCACAGGGCAGCTCTGTGGACGTAAGCATCTAGAGCCCGAACAGGGCAGAGCAGATTAAGCTTTTCCTGATCCGATGATGAAAAAGGAGGAGGACAGAAGGCCTGCAGAACTATAGGTCTGGCCACATTGGTTGGAACCTTAGGGACATAACCTGGCCTGGGGTGGAGAAAGCCTTCACCTTCCCAGGTGAAAACTCCAAGCACGAGGGAGCAACCGAGAGGGCCTGAATATCTCCGATTCTCTTAAGAGAGGAAATGGCAAAGAGAAAAATAGTTTTCAAAGTAACACATTTATCAGCAACTACTTCAATAGGCTCAGAGGGAGCTAGGCAAAGACCTTCTAGGACGAAAGCTAAGTCCCATGCTAGCACCCTCGTGTGGACTACAGGCCTTAGCCTCAAAGTACCACGAAGAAAAGCGGCTTATAAATGGGTGTCTCCCCAAAGAAACTCCACTGAAAGGGACATGGTAAGCAGCAAGTGCCGCCACATACACCTTTAGTGTGTAGGGGGATAGCCCTGAGGAGAAACGCTCCTGCAGGAACTCCAGCACTGCACCCTCTGGGCAGTTAACTGGGTCCAACAGGTGTTCTCCACACCAAGAAGTGAAGAGCCTCCACTTCAAGGCGTATAACCTCCTCGTGGAAGGAGCTCTGGAGTGAAGGATGGTCTCAACAACCTCGGTTGAGAGACCAGCCCCTACAAGCTGGGCCCCCTCAGAGGCCAAGCCCATGGCTTCCACAACTCTGGGCAGGTGTGAAGTATCAACCCGCTCGCCTGAGAGAGAAGGTCCCTCCTGATCGGAATCTCCAGAGGAGAGCCGTCTAGAAGAGACACTAGGTCCGCAAACCATACTCGGGCCGGCCAAAACGGGGGCTACCAATAATAGACTGACCCCGTCCCGGCGAACCCTCTCCAGAACTCCTAGGAGCAGAGCAATCAGGGGAAAGGCGTACAGGCGTGACCTCGGCCACGCCTGTACCATAGCTTCCAAACCCAGCGAAAAATCGCCCTCAATGAGAGAAGCTTCTCCTGGGACCATAAAAGGATCTGGCGAGCCAGATTGTATAACGGGCGAGAGCGCAGACCCCCTTGATGGTTTATGTAAGAGACCACCGATGTGTTGTCCGACCGGACAAGAACACGATGACCTCTCAGGTCTGGCAGGAAGTGCTTCAGAGCCTGAAACACTGCCAACATCTCTAGACAATTTATATGCCAAAATCGATGATGGTCCTGCCACAGACCCTGGGCTGGGCGACCACTCATGATCGCCCCCCAGCCTGTGAGGGAAGCATCTGTCGTTAGCGTTACATAACGACAAAGAGCTCCCAACACAGGTCCCTGGGACAGAAACCAAGGATCCCTACACATGACCAGAGCACGGAGACAACTCCGTGTAACTTTGATCACGTGGAGGGGGTTTCCCCTCGGGGAGAACCCCTTGGTCCTGAGCCACCACTGTAATGGTCTCATGTACAGCAGGCCACAGGGTATAACACTGGACGCTGCTGCCATCAAACCCAGCAGTCTCTGGAACTGCTTTACAGTGAGCAACTGGCCTAGCTTTACTCTTTTTACAGCTCAGAGAATCGAAGCCTGTCGCCTGCCCGCATTGCTACAGAATCCCATAGTACCCCCAGAAAAGATGTTATCTGTGATGGAGATAGAACACTCTTCTTGGCATTCAGCCTCAACCCCAATTTCTTGATGTGTGCGAGGATGACATCTTGATGCCGAACCGCTTGCTGCTGCGATTGAGCAAGAATCAACCAATCGTCTATGTAGTTCAATATATGAATGCCCTGGAGCCGCAGCGGGACTAGCGCTGCGTCCATGCACTTCGTGAACGTGCAGGGAGATAAAACTAGGCCGAACGGAAGAACACGATATTGGTACGCTTCGCCCCCAAAAGCGAACCTCAGGAACTTCCTGTGTTGCGGAAGGATGGAGATGTGGAAGTATGCGTCCTTCAGATATATCGTGACAAACCAGTCCTCGGACCTGATTTGTGACACGATTTGCTTAAGCGTAAGCATCTTGAATTTGAGCTTGGCTACAGCACGATTTAATAGGCGCAGATCTAAAATTGGACGCAACCCCCCATCCTTCTTTGGAACGATGAAATATCAGCTGTAATAACCAGACTCCTTGCTGGGAGGAGGAACCCGTTCTATAGTCTCCTTTTGAAGGAGCGTTGTCACCTCTTTTTCCATTACCAGAGCCTGCTCGGGGCCCACCACGGTGGGCAGGACTCCGTTGAATCGAGGAGGAGGAGATCTGAACTGAATGGCATAGACCCTTTCTATCAACTGCAGAACCCACTGAGATATTTTTGGAAGACCTTTCCACTCTGCCAGAAAATGTCCTAAGGGTACCAGCCTCTCGAGGCTGGCCTCTGGAATATTTTGAGCAGCAGACACAGCGCCCTGTAACGGTGGACCGGCAGGGAACAACTGGTCTGACTGCTCTAAACCCCTCCCCAGAGGGGGCGAGCATTCCTCGGCGAAGCGCTCGCTGGGCCCGTCTGCACCCCGACACGAAGGCGGGGTTGGCAGAAGGGACCCCTGAGGGCACCGGCACCCCTGAGGGCCAATGGCATCAGGACTTCTTCTTCTCCTCTTGCTATGTGAGCAGGTGTTTGATTGTTTTTGATTGGAGCTCTGGATTATTTGCTCGTAGTTGGAAGTCTGGTTGGACATTTTGGGGGAGACTATGTTAGAAGAACAGTAGAGAACATCAGGTCAGTCGAAGAAGCTTACAAAGCATGGCAAGAGCCCCAGGGGTGCTTGGGAGGTGAAGGGACAGCCGGACATGCAGTCACTCGACACCACAGGGGATTCGCAACGACTAACTCTGATTGAATGTCCTTGGGCAGTGCATTTTATTCAGTGCCTTTTTCTTTTTTGAAGAAACCATTCTGAAATGATATAAACCGTGATAGATAGATAGATAGATATGCAAGATATATAGGTATTGCTAGTAAATATAGAACCTCCACCTCATTGATTGCCTTTCAGCTACTCCGTTGCTCAGTCCATGTACAGCCAAATGCTGCCTAATTCAGGTTCAAGCCTAAAACCATTCATCAGGATGAGGTATTCCCTGCGTGATTATACCTGTTATTTGTCCTATTAATGGAAATGGTAATGGATGACACACAGATGAAGGAGCCCATATATCAATGGATAGAGTAAGACCACTCTGTTTGTACTAATAAAGGTGCTAATCAATTAAATCAATTTTATTTAAGATTACATGATTAGGGCATCTTTGTCCAATTTCTTGTAAAGTAATGACATGTAATAATTGTAATATGTCAGTATAAGCATCACAGTCAAATCTGCATGACAACCAATTGGTGACAAAGACCCCAGGCACACATCTGTAGAGGCCCAAACCCCCACTCTTAACTAGCATGCATAAACAACTGATAATCCTTCATATTGTTAAATTATGATATGAGAGTGCACTGCTTCAGTTTTTATACAAATGCTTGTTTCTGCACTGTTCATTTTTTTAGCCACAAGAAAAATTATTTCTTGACATTTTTTACCTGTGCATCTATCTCATTTGTGATCAGATTTGAAAAAAAGCTACTGCTGACCTCCAACGATTAAATTAGTTTTAGTGTGAAAGGCTTTAGGTGTATAAAAATTAGGGATGCACCGAATCCAGATTTGTGGGGATCGTCCGAATACCGAATCCACTGGTTAAGATTCTGCCGCATCCAAAACCAAATACCGAATCCTACTCTCATCCTCAGTCCATTAACACATAAAATAAAATAAAAAATCCACGTTGTTTACTTCATTAATGTGTTTACTATTTTATTTTTCATGTTATTTTAACTGTTAAAAAAAAGAAAAAAAAAGAATAAGCAACATTATGCATTTTAACAGCGCCGATGTTGTGTATTGTTTAGGGTCCTTGCCACCACGAGACAAATCGGAATTGCAAATTGAACATATAGCTTGACTTGAACTGCCTTCTTTTGACTGAAAGTACTGCCAAACAACACTTTTTCTACTCATGAGTTCCATTTTCACTTTCTCACAGCCTACTGCATTCGAACGGTCCATCTACTGTAACGAGTGGAAATAAGGTGTGGCCCCTTTAAGAGCTGCACGCTCCCGGTTGAACTGTCTGCAGGCGGTATTGTGTGTGCCGTGCGCCTCGAACACCCCATGTATGCGCGTTATTTCAGTTTGATGCTAATTTTTATCTTAATTTGTTTATTAAGTAAAGCTGTGGACTGTATAACGTGTGACAGACAGTTACACGAGTTCGATTGGGGAATAAAGTGCGAGTTGTTGTGAGATGCCAATCGCCTTCGTGAGTCTGTCTGGCCTCTGCAATAACTTTAGCTGTGAGCTATCCCTATTTTCCTTCTTGACACAACGCGTTACACTACAGACTTGTTCGACTTGAACCGGCACTGCACAGACCGATCGGTTTATGACATCAAAGTAACGTTACCGAGAGAGCAATTCAAAAGGAGCCGTCTGCTCTCTATTCGCCCTCACGGTACTTTGATGTCATTCACCGATCGATCTGTGCAGCGCCCGTAATCAAGCCTAGGGTTCGGTTCGGTGGAAAAAAATTCTAAGGTTCGGCACAACCCGAACCCTGTTAAAAAGCCCAATATTCGGCTGAATCCGAAGCCGAATCCTGGATTCGGTGCATCCCTAATAAAAATATCAGCCAACTTGAATCTTAAGCAAAGACTGTGGGTCAGTCAATCTGTTCAGTTTATGTTATATTTATAGAAGAACATCTCTTCTGGGCCTGTGTGAAAGGTTAATTTAGTTTGGACAATGGATTTTAATCATGTAACTCTCAAAGTAGTTTTGGCATGATTGGCAAGGATGGACTTGCTACTGCCAATTGATATACAGACACACTGTGAGCATGTAAGATATGTCGTTGCTGCTTAAATAGACATAAATCCTATACCAGATCTAGGCAGGTGGAGCTGGGGAATGTGAAGGGTTTCAGAGGAACTCTGTTTGTGCCCTGCAGGACTAGCCTACAGCAAACACTCCTTAAATGCTTTTTAAATTACTATTTGAAAGCAATCTCATTGGCTGCCGAATCAGCAGAGGCAAATCTGCTTGTGGCATGTGGTAGGTATGATTGCTTGTAGATTGCATGTAGAGTATCTATTAGCCTGCAACATCTAGAGTTTCATGACTGAACTAGATTTTTGTTCTTCAAAGAAAATGATTTGCTCCTCATATCATATGATATGATACTGTGTTTGCTTTTATTGCCATGTTGGTATTGAGAAGGGAAGAACTTTAGCATTATCGTAATTGGCATGGAACCTTACAAGCAACAGATTTAGAGCCTGAGCTAGATTCAGCCCTCATAGACAGCTTACTAGGAATTGGATCAGAGCTATTATATGTGTGTTTTTATCCCTTTGGCACACACACTTGTAAACCAGTGTTCATTTCCATTTAAAGGTCAGATTGCCCTCGGTATACAAACAGCAGACAGGTTAAGAGGACCTCTTTTTTGAGAACTCTGTAGGAGAGCTACTGAAGTGAGTGTGTCCCTCATTAGATACCAGGTATAAAGGCTATGTATTTAGCTAAAAGCATTTAGGCTCCTGCATAAAAGGTCAGTCTGGCAATGAGTATAAAGCCTCTGGGTTTTGCTGTGTACCATCATAATGAGCAGATTCAACTCTGGCTCAGATGACTCATCTCAGCAATACTTCATCTTAGTCACTGCCCACAGTTCAGCCTTTGTTCTGAGGAAACCTCAGTAATAACCCGCTGCAATTTAAACACACGTTTGGAATTTCAAATGGGTTTACTTGTAATTCATGAGTGTGAATTTAAACTGAACTGTCAGGATTCTGAATTGGAATGACAGGAATATAAATGTATATAATTGAACAATTTAAAAAAAAACAATAAGGAAATTTGTATTACAGTTCAACAAAACAACATGGTTACATAATCGATTTTGATCATGGCTATTTATCCCGTGACATATTAAAAGAAAAACACGTTTATGTGAGCAGGGCTTGATATCAGCACTAGAGGGACAGCTGCAATCTATTTGTCAACTTGGAATGAATACTGATGTTGTCTAATTATCAGTCAAACCAGTGCCCACATACAGTCCATCTTGCTGAAATCCATGTGTGGAGTCTGTGTGAAGAAGAGCTTTGTAAACTCTTGCAGAGTCTCTAAGGTGTGATTGCTGGGGGATACATATACCATATGCATAAAACATATCTGCTGTCCTTTTCAATGACACTTAAATATGGAGATCTAGAGATCAACTTGGCATACTTAAATTTGAGATATACAGAACTGAAAATTCCCATTAGAAATCGGCTATTGCTAAATATATTGTCACGATTCCTGTGTGTATTTAAACCCCCTGTACCTTTGTGTATTTAAACCCTCAGTCATCTTCTGTTCTTTGTTGTGTGTTAATGTTTCGTGGTGGTCTTTCTTGTGATGGTTCCTTGTATTTATTAAATGTGATTTCATCGTTCATCTGTGTCAAGCCTCTTTCATCTTGATGATCAAGTCAAGCCAGTACGTTATTCATTATTTTTATATTATTAATAGTTTAAAAAAAAATTATGTTATGAAGAATACAAATTCTGGAAATCCACTTGGCATGGTTGGTTTGAATTTAAGACGTACAGAACTGTAAAATAAGATAACACTTCCATCTCATTAAAATAAATGGCTATTGCAACAAAATTTTCATACACATGTTTGTAAGTCTGTCTTTGTGAGGACATTGATTGGCATAATGCAGGGGTTTTGTTGCTTTTTTGGTCACCCCTTGCTAAAAGTAAGAGAGAATAATAGATCATAAGATAACTTTTCATTTAAATACGCTAAACACAAAATGTAAATATTTCAGTGATGCTTTGGATGAACAATATACAGGTCCTTCTCAAAAAATTTGCATATTGTGATAAAGTTCATATTTTCCATAATGTAATGATAAAAAATAAACTTTCATATGTCTTAGATTCATTGCACACCAACTGAAATATTTCAGGTCTTTTATTGTTTTAATACTGATGATTTTGGCATACAGCTCATGAAAATCCAAAATTCCTGTCTCAAAAAATTAGCATATCATGAAAAGGTTCTCTAAAAGAGCTATTAACCTAATCATCTGAATCAACTAATTAACTCTAAACACCTGCAAAAGATTCCTGAGGCTTTTAAAAACTCCCAGCCTGTTTCATTACTCAAAACCGCAATCATGGGTAAGACTGCCGACCTGACTGCTGTCCAGAAGGCCATCATTGACACCCTCAAGCAAGAGGGTAAGACACAGAAAGACATTTCTGAACAAATAGGCTGTTCCCAGAGTGCTGTTTCAAGGCACCTCAGTGGAAAGTCTGTGGGAAGGAAAAGGTGTGGCAAAAAACGCTGCACAACGAGAAGAGGTGACCGGACCCTGAGGAAGATTGTGGACAAGGACCGATTCCAGACCTTGGGGGACCTGCGGAAGCAGTGGACTGAGTCTGGAGTAGGAACATCCAGAGCCACCGTGCACAGGCATGTGCAGGAAATGGGCTACAGGTGCCGCATTCCCCAGGTCAAGCCACTTTTGAACCAGAAACAGCGACAGAAGCGCCTGACCTGGGCTACAGAGAAGCAGCACTGGACTGTTGCTCAGTGGTCCAAAGTACTTTTTCGGATGAAAGCAAATTTTGCATGTCATTCGGAAATCAAGGTGCCAGAGTCTGGAGGAAGACTGGGGAGAAGGAAATGCCAAAATGCCTGAAGTCCAGTGTCAAGTACCCACAGTCAGTGATGGTCTGGGCTGCCATGTCAGCTGCTGGTGTTGGTCCACTGTGTTTTATCAAGTGCAGGGTCAATGCAGCTAGCTATCAGGAGATTTTGAAGCACTTCATGCATCCACCTGCTGAAAAGCTTTATGGAGATGAAGATTTCATTTTTCAGCACGACCTGGCATCTGCTCACAGTGCCAAAACCACTGGTAAATGGTTTACTGACCATGGTATTACTGTGCTCAATTGGTCTGCCAACTCTCCTTACCTGAACCCCATAGAGAATCTGTGGGATATTGTGAAGACAAAGTTGAGAGACGCAAGACCCAACACTCTGGATGAGCTTAAGGCCGCTATCGAAGCATCCTGGGCCTCCATAACACCTCAGAAGTTCCACAGGCTGATTGCCTCCATGCCATGTCGCAACAGCTGTTTTTTTCTGCTTTTTCCTCACTTTGATGGTCCAAAACTCAAACTGGTTCTCACAAAGATTGCGACACAGAGAGAGAGAGAGAGAGAGAGAGAGAGAGAGAGAGAGAGAGAGAGAGAGAGAGAGGCAGGCAGGAAGGCAGACATAGATAGATAGATGGATGGATGGATGGATGGATAGATGGATAGATGGATAGATAGATAGATAGATAGATTTACATATTACATTATGTACAATACATTACTGTATACAGTATACTGTACTTTCCACTTCAAGCGTCCAAACACATTTCACAAGAACATTTCTCCTGCTAAAGTATGTTTGTGATAGATGTCTTTTTGTCCTTGTCATGAGATTCAGACACAGTTCAGCCGTCTGAGTTTACGTTGAAATGTGCTGTTCCGCTGTGAATTTCAAGAAGGCTAAGATGGGTTCAGGAGTCTCCCCCGATGTCTCTGGCCTCCAATTTCCTTCAGTCTGGATGTCTGACACGAGACAGAATACTTACTCAGAGAGAAACTGATAACATGGAAAGGCATCTAAAAGTTTAAAGCAAAAAATGAAAATGCCACTGCCACAGCAGATATCTGCCACTCCTCAATGCACACAAACGGTTTTTCTTTGCCAAAACTGCCAAAACTCTGCCAAAGGTCTTCTGTGCATAATCTCACAATTGGAATATTGCAGTGTATTTATATTTATTCTGCGTCATGAGAATCACAAGGCAGAAAATAATTCTGGTGTTTCAAAATACTCCTCCGTCTGCTATTGGCCAATCAAACAGATGGTCCCGCCCACTTTTAGTTCCACCCCAAAGTCACAGTATGGACTAAGTTTCGTTGATATAATGTATTTCTACATGACTGGAACATCAAAATAGAGGCAAACACCAATCTATGAGGTGTTTGTTCACTTAACCCCTGTGGTCAGCAGTCGCACCGGCGTAATCACCTCGCTTTCCTTTTCAGTGTGAAAGAGACTCAAATAACTCAGTCAATTTTTGTCACACAGGGATACATCATCAAGTGTTATACATCATTCAAAACTGATAAGTGTCTACTTTTATTTGTGTTCACTCATAATAAAAAACAAAAATGTTGTGCTTTTCATAAAATACAGAACATAAACACGATTTGCGTTCTGCCGCATCTCAGTGTGAAGTTAATTCTGAAACGTGACAGAAAATGAACTGTAACTCAGTGAATACTTGCCACACATACATGAGATATGTCTTTAGAAAGCTATTTTTAAATTATGTAAATCAGATCAAAAACAAATATTCTCTGTTTATGTAATCCGTATGTAAGCAACGAGAGGTACAGTTTCTCAAGCGCCTGTTCATAGTGAGGAGCGTCTCGCTCGCTTCAGTGAAGGGCCTCAGCACGCGCTGGGACTTTGGGCCACTCGCGCTGTGCAGAAAAGCAAAACCCGCCAAACATTAGGCTACATGTTTTTACTCCAATCTTATTTCATAATGTCATAACGAATGAAAACGTTCGAAGTAACTTATGATAATCTATATATATTTCCGTAGTGTACTGGTGTTCTTTTTTAATTATTTAAAGTTAGATTGCCTGCATTTCTGTAAAGTAAAATTATTATTATTGTTGTTATTACTTTATGCAGCGCTACAAGTATATGCCTACAAGGTACAACAAACCTGGTGTTCATTATATATTTTTTGGAGAATTTTAAATCGCAAATTTAACCAGAAAAATCACGATTAGAAATTCTTCCCCAAATCGTGCAGCCCTATAGTTTCTCTTGATATCAGCATGTTCAGAGTTGTTGTTGTTTTTTCGTGTTTGTTTTTGTTTTTCTTACAGAGACCAGATGCCACTGATGAGTCCTGCTGACTTAAAACATTCACATGAGTCTCACCAAACCCCTTGGAAATGACAGGTATGTTGAACAGGAACTGTTTCAGGAATGGCACAAAGTCTCTCTGTATAGATCATTGTGCTCGATAATGTGCCTTTTTGTCCTTCGTTATGTATTTTTTGGATTATGTTGTGTTGTAATTCATCCAAACAATCAAAAAGCCATTCTTTTAATCTCTCATTCTTCGTTCAATTTCCTTCACAGTCCCAGCTGATAGGGTCATTATGGGAGGGTATTTGTTCCCATGTATGAAACACATCAAAACGTCACACATTCAGCTTTCTTACACAAAACATGTCTTACAAATTTTACATCAATATATTGTTTAATGTGAATGAGTGGGAAGGATGATTTTCACATAGATTAGAAGCAAAAATTCTAGACTGCATGATACAATTTTTAAAGGTATTAAGAAAAAATATTCAGTAAGGGTGCCATGGTCTTATTTCAGTTACTATTTTTTTTTTTTTTCACAAACCACACATAAACGTAATTTTCTCAAAACTACAAATACATTTACATACATGCTGCTCACATATTATTGTAGCAGAGTTTATGGAGTGTAATTAGACTTTAGTCATGAAAGTGTTACAGGTAACAGAAATAACCACAAATGTCAGAACACATCCAGGGCCCAGAAAACATCTCAGACCTCAGAGGGTTAAAGGTATTTTTGTCAGGACCACTATCATCAAAGATTCTCTTCTGGTCAAGAACTCCCTGCCAATCCATGCAACCTAGCATGGATAAGAGCAGGGAGAGCAGCAATAACCCCCTTAGGGTAAACAGAACAGAACCAACATATGTATTGCAGATATAATTAATGTTTTTAATGACAATAATTGAATGTGACAACATAAATCAAGATAAATGGCAATCTGATTTGAAGAGGAATATCAAAATGCCGAGTCCTGAATGTGGACGAGAGGAGGAGCTGGGGGTGGAGGTGAGTAATGAGTGCCTGAGCAACTTGATAAAGCTGCTGATAATACTAAATGGACCATATGAATGCTGTGATAGGCGTCATATTCCTATAGGTAGACGTCGATCAGCTGAGAGTCAGCTGATGCAAGCAAGACTGACGTAACCTGACAGAACTAACGCTAAACTTGATTTTGTGTAATCCTATTCAAACATCTTGTCAGTAATGTCTGAAATCTTAGTTAAACCCTTCGCTGGTTGATTTGGGATCACCAGTTGCATGCTGTGCTACAAGACTGTTTGGTCTTTTACATTGTACTCTTTAATATGCATAGACTTGCTAATTAAGCCCATTGAATTCTAATGATGTGGCCATGAGAGCACTCTGTCAGCTTAGAGGAAAGGTGCATTCTGCACACCATCTACAGCTGTGTCACTAACTAAAGGTCTGGCATGATCTAATTAGTCAAGTTTTATTGTAGTATGTTTGCCTTGTTGAGCATTACATATCAATTTATAATCAAGAGGAAGAATGTATGCTCATTTTTAATTATAGCATAATCACTTTTAGGTCACAAGATCTGAATTTATTCTTATTGTAGATGAGCCGGAAATACCAATATTGTGTGTTAAAAAGTTCTGTGCTGGAAAATCCAGCATTTCTGTTCACCAGCATATGTAAATAATATGTGAATAATTCAAATTGTGTTATTCCTGAATTCAGCGTTTTGGAATGAATCAGTTGATTTATTGGCTCACTCATAAAGAAACGTCTTTTGTTCCTGAATTATTCAGCATTTTTTAACAAATTGGTTGAGAGAAGATTCAATGACTCACTCAGAGTTTGCATGCGAAATTTACATAATCTCTGAGTAGTACTTTTGAATAATTACTTTGTGATTGTGAGCATTAAAAAAGTATGTTATATATATATATATATCATTGTAATTGTTTTGAAGAGGCGGAGTCAGGAGAATCAATTTGCAGCATTTATTAGAATAGTCAAAACAGGCAAGGTCAAACAGTGGCAAACAGAACAGAGAAGGCAAGACAGAGACAAACCAGGTAACCAGGCAAAGGGTCGAGGCAGGCAGAGGGAATCAGAGTCCAGTAAACAATCCGAGGTCAGGGCAGGCAGAGAGAATCAGAGTCCAGTAAACAGTCCGGGGTCAGGGCAGGCAGAGAAGGGTCAGCAACGATAAACAATCCAAGATCAAACACAGGAAACAAACTCAGGGAAATAACGCTCAGAAATGATGGCCGGGGCAGATCAAGACTTCGCACTGAATGAGTGTGTGAATGAGGCTTATATGAGTGTGTGTGAATGAAGTGCAGGTGTGAGTGCAATCAGTCCCAGGTATGAGGCATGATGGGAAATGGAGTTCGATGGGTAAAGTTAATATTCCGTAGACGGTTCCCTCCGGTGGTGAAGAGGAGGTGGTGCGGGAACCTGCTCCGTTACAGTAATCCAGATGTACTACATTCGTTATGTTGACCTACCAGCGCCAATTGTGTTCCTTCACTGCCATTAACAAATCCTCTCATGTGGCCTCACTTTAGAATCTCGCTGGAAGTAGGAGGTCATTCTGGTACCTACTGTTTTATGAATTCTGTGACCACTCTATTCAATACGGCGATCTTGCTTTTGCTTGTTTCAGGCATATGTAAATCCGTTTATGCGACGCTGCAGGATCAAAACGAGACCAAGCGATCTAAAAGATTGACGGTTCAGAGTGATTGACTGATTCTATTGTCGGCTCATTTCAGGCATAGGCAAACCAGTTAAGTGCGGCGCTTCAGGATCAAAACGAATTAACAAACGGTGGTTTGTGATTGAGACTGACTCGATTCTATCATCGGGAGTTCGAGATCTTTCTTTGCCTTTTGCCAGTATTTAATGCGAGGAATCGCCGTTGTCCTACCACCTATGTTTTTGTGTGTTCTTTAGTTTGATATGCGTGGTTCATTATATGTGAGTTGAATGACTGTTATTAATTTGTTTTTTTGTTTTGAGATTATTTGTTGTGGGAATTCTAGTGTTTTTTATTATTATTATCGTCTTCGGTCTTTATATGTTCTGATTTATAACCCAATTGTATTTTGATTTTTGTTGTTTGTGTGTGCGTGAGTAATTGGAACTTTTGCTAGATGCTGCAGTAAGGGCTAGCGCAAAATGCGGCATCGGCATCTCGAAGCGGCACTTCCGGTGGCATCTCCAGCGGCCATCAGTGCAGCAGCACTGTCGCTACTCGATCCGTTCCGGAAACACGATCTGTACTGCGCATGTGCGAAAACGACGTTTTTTCTGCCACTTCCTGTCATCGTCAATGTTTTTACGACAACGTCACTGTCACTACTCGATCCGTACTTTACTGCCACGATTTGTACTGTACTGTCCTGCATGTGCGAAAAAAACATGGATTCTTTTGTGTTTTATGTGAAAGTTTAAGAATTTCTCTTAAAAGAAGAAATGCCTGACAATCACGCAGAGCGTCGGAAAATGAAACGGTCGTCTGCGAATTTTATCATGCTATTGATCTGCGCGCAAATTCCTTGAAATCTATTCTGTGTTAGGGTAGGGCATTATTCCCAATTATATGTTGTGGCTGGTTTGTTATAGGTCTGCGTGACTCTCGATGTCTTGGTGTGTTCACACCGAACGCGAACAGAGCGTCAAATACGCGTCTATCGCGTCTAGTTAGACGCTTGAACGAAATTCGCTCCAGTTAAAATTTTTCAACTTGCGCGGAAGACGTTCGCGGCAAATCTATTTGCGTCTTTGCATTGACTTTGTATGTAATCTACTCGCGCAAATAATTAAATTCGCGTTCGATGTGAACACACCATTAGGCCTAATTGAACGAATGAATTATGGTATTCTTAATTTAATAAGAATTTAACCTGGTTTAAGTCGAAGACAGCCTATGTAGCTGTAGACTATTTGGGGATGGCTGTTTGCTGTTTGACTTCAATTTGTCTCGATAAAGTATAATAGGGTGAATCCTGTATAGTGCTTGCATAGTGCATACACTTGTAGCTGTTATAGGCCTACATCTTTGGAAGTCCTTGAAATTAATGGGTTTCAAAGTGCAGCGCCGCGCATTTCGCGTCCTGTCTGAAAGGCGCTTCAATCCTCGGCACGCGCAATACTCGTCAAAAAATAGGGCACGGTGTAGTTCGAACACTGATTAAAGTCCCTGTAAAGTCAAATTAAGTGTGTGTTCTGAGATTGTCACGCCACAGAAAAATGTGTTATTAGCCACCCAGCCAAATTTGAATGATATAAAAGCCGGCAAGTAGGCCTACATAAAATAAGCTATCAAAATCGTGAAAAAAATGAGTAGTATTCTCCGCTCTCAAACGCCGGGGGCGTGTCCGCTGGATGCGCTGAAACCACGCCCACTCGCGGGAGAGCTACCGAGGGTGAAATTAGCTGATACTGCTGGAAGATGAAGGCGAGGCGGGAGATAGTCGGTTCGGCCCCATTCACCAGTAACAGCGGATTATCAGTGAATCCCAGTTGTCTCTGACGAAAGTTTATACAACTATCCCGTGTGAAATGATAACTACAGTAACTCGCGATTGAGCAGCGAACTGATGCGAATGTGCTCTATTGTTAGAGCCAGCCTCAGTGGCCAGCCTCACGGGCCAGCCTCAGTGGCCTCAGTGCGTCATCAAGTAGGGGCGTGTCATCGAGCCCTGTTTTAGTCCCGCCCAAAAAAATCCTGAAAATAGCAATGGTGAAAAACTGTTTAACTGTCTAATTCCACAATACTTCACAGTTCACAGTCTTTGTAATATGTTATTACAGTCAGTGGCTGAGATGCTGGAGATGATGGCCGCTGGAGATGCCGCTCCGGATGGCCGCTGGAGATGCTGCTCACTGATGGCCACTGGAGATGCCACCGGAAGTGCCGCTTCGAGATGCCGATGCCGCATTTTGCGCTCCCTGGTTTTCTCCGCGTGCTGGTGGTGGTTTGAACACTGTGTGCTGTGTGCAGTGAGACGTACGGATTTTGTGTGAGTGATAAGAGTTTACTCCAGTGTGTGTGGTACTATTCCTTGTTCTTTAGCCCTGCGCCAAAAAGCTTCTGAGTGTAATGTTTTATTATATTTGTTTTGTAGTGACTGACTTTTGAATGACTGTCTTTCTTCTGACAACATAACAACCCCTTTTATTTGTCAGATGTTGGGGTGTGTCTTGCCTGGTACGCTCTGTTTATTTTAATGTGTTTTTAGTAATAAAGAACTCTTTTTGTACGACATTCCCGTCTCTGTTCCTTACTAGTGCAACCAACTTGCGTGCCTTTGGATAAAGTGTATCAATCATTCTCTGTGTGATATCAGAGTGGCGTAGTCCCAGTCTAGGGCGGTTTCCTCGCATGCCACACAATATTTCTGGAACTTGAAAACCTGGATAACGAAGTGGTACAAACAGTGAAAAGTCTCAATGCTGTTGGACTGCTATATCAACGTTCTCCGAACGCTGCAAATTTGAGGACTGGAACTAACTTTTGGATGTGTGGTTGGAAAATGCTATTCACTTGCCAGCATATAAGATCAGAGCTCATTTAATATAGGAAACTAGGAAGTCTGGCTCCATTGTCTGTCCACTTTGAAAAACTCTGCCTGCTGAGTGAGTTCCACTGTAACATAGAACAATACTTTTTCCGATGTAATGTCAAGCTCTTCCCGCAGCGGAGTTTTAAAAGTCAATATAGATCCATCAAGTTTTTCTTGTTCTTTACTGACAGCAGGAATAATTTTTTACTGTGGAAAACCTAATTCAGCTATTGTACATTTTCCCCAGCAACAAGGTTTGCTTGGCAAAACAGGAAATATCTCATCTCTCAGTTTCGAAGCTATTTTTGTCACAAACACAAACCAGATAGTTCTTTAAAAGTGTCCTCTGAACTCCATCTACCATTATCCTGTAAATGTCCCAATTTAGTGACTCCATTATTTACGAGAGTTCTCAGAATGCTTAATGATGATAAAAATTGGGTCAAGACCTTACTCCATGCTTGTAACATTGACTTGTAAAAAGAAGAGAGATTGTCCAGTCTAGTCTAGTCTAGTCCAGTCCAGTCTCCATTTTCAATAAAAAACGATGTTTGTCTAGTCCAAAACTTTCAACGTTCTGCAGAAATATACATGCTGTCTGTGTCCATGCTAAATCCTCTTGATAGAGTGATTTCTGTACTACTTGTAGTCTGAAAGCGACAATTCACCTCTTTACATCCACCCATGACCTTGACCTCCTTCGTGTACTGGTAGGTAAAGTACTGCAGCCCAACACCATTGTTCACCACTCCAGAAAAAATCTACAATTGTCCTCTGTAAGTTACAGATCAGTTCACTTGGTGGTTCCAGAACAATAACTTTGTGCCACAACGTGGAAGCTGCCAAATTATTTGCCACTAAAACTCTCCCTCTGTAGGATAATTGTGGTAATATCCATTTCCATTTAGACAATCGAGCTACTACCTTCTCCAGCATTCCATCCCAATTCTTCATTTTAAAACTTTCCTTTCTTAAAAAAAAAACACCTAACACTTTTATACCCTCCCTCCCCCAGATCAGTCCTCCTGGAAGTTTCTGAGGTCCGGTGACTCTCCATTGGCCAATGATAAACCCCTCACTTTTGCCTAATGCTTGTTTCCAAAGCTGTTACATAATTTTGTCCTGAAATACAAACAGTTACATTATCGGCATAAGCAGACATATACACTTTAAAAGTTTCCTTTACACCTGCAATTGAAAAACCACCCAAATCTCTCCTTAACTTACACAACAAAGGTTCAATTACAATACTATAATTGTCCAGAAAGCCCACCCTGTCTAATACCTCGTTACTGGAGCACTTATTCCTTCACCAACCTTAATTGGCACTGATACATCAGAATATAACAATTTAACATGTGAAATAAATTGATCACCAATTCCAAAACTCTTTAACACCTTAAAAAGATAGTCATGGTCCACCCTATCGAATGCTTTTTCTCGATCTATTGACAGGACACCCAAATTAGAATTATTTATATAACCACAATCAATCACATCTCTTAAAAAAAGAAAATTGTCCATTATTAATCGCTTTGGTATACAATATGTTTGATATTTATGTATCAACATGTTTAAACATTTGTTGAGCCTATTTGCAATAGATTTTTATAATATTTTGTAATCTAAACATAAGGATACTGGCCTCCAATTTAAAAGAAAATCCTAAATCTCCTTCTTTTTTGGTAACAGCGAAATTACAGCCCTCCTACAACAAACAGGAGGTATTTTATTTTTAAAACATTCTAATAGCATACAACTTCACAAAAGTTATGTCATACAAAGCTTTTCTTTTTTCTTGCTCCAACTGTGGCTCCAAAAGACTTTTGCACACAGGATCACATTCCTCAGCACTATTCAGCCGTTATATTTTCATTTTGACAACGAAGATGATGCATCTGTTCATATTGAACCGTCTTTTTTTCCAGGTTAAAGAAATATGAAGTTGGGGCATCCATGTCTTTAATGGAACAAATCCTTACGAGTGCCCCTTTCACTTGTTCTAGTAGCAAAGTTCCAAGTTCTTTTCTTTTTTGTTATTTGTCAAGTCCTCTTCCAAACATTCAATTTCTTTTTGAAAACTTTGTATAGATTTTTTTTCACATTCGTAAAATTACAAGCAGAAACATTTTGACAAAATTCTTTAATTTGCACCTTGCCAACATCCCACCATTCAGGGCCGGCGCCATGGGGGGGCGTGAGGGGGCGACGCCCCCTCAACGGGACTCTCCCGCCCCCTCATATCACCATGAATGTAAACAGGATTTTACTGATAAAATATGCTATTTAAAAATCACATTTGCCAATTAAATTTTCACATTTTCTTATTTTTGTGAATATTAAGCTAAATTAATATTTTAGTTACCCTTTCACACGTAAGTTTAAAATATTCTAACTGCGTGAGTTTTCCAAGGAAACAGTTATTTAGAATCTGTCACTTTAATGTTTCCATGGTGACGCGTCATTGCTTGTCACGTGCGTGTGTGACTGTGTGTGTGTGTGTGAGGGTGTTTTGCACATTTTTTTGTGATTTTACCAGAACGAAACGTTAGTCTCCGCAACGGATTGAAGCGCGCGTGCGAGCCACAAGACAACAATGTATCTGCTTCACTGATCGAAGCAGCAAGCACTTTGATCACTTGATTTAAAAAAAACAAACATTTGTAGCGCTAGAAAAAACATTTTAGCGCGCTTTGCTGCCGCAAAGATGTTTTAAAAAGTGGTGGGGAGACCCTGGCAAAAAGTGGTGACGTGCGTTAACGCCCCCTCTCAGTATTTCAGACGCCCCCTCATCAGCGCTCGGCTGGCGCCGGCTCTGCCACCATTGACTAAGGTTTTCAAAATCACGTTTTCTTTCTTTCCATTTCTCCCAAAACAGCTTAAAACGATCACAAATAGTTATTTAAATGCCAATAATACCTATGTTGAAGTTTGCTTTATATTAAACTCAAAAATAATCAAATGATGATCAGAAAAACCATTTGGCAATATTGATTCACTCATTGCCTTATTTTCCACCATCTTACTTAAATAAAACCTGTCCAGTCTGGCTCCACTAACCATATTTTCTACTACTTTAATCCATGTATATCGTCTTACTCCAATATTCCTTCTTCTCCACACATCTATTAAATCATATTTACCCATTGTATTAGACAGCAATTTACTAGAGTAACTATGTGGTTCTTCACCATTCCTATCAATTAAAAAATTAATAATACTGTTCCAGTCCCCTCCTAACACTAACCAAGTATTATCATCAAGTTTTTGAAGCGCTTTATCTAATTGATCTAATACTCTTACCCTTTCCAACCCATTATTTGGAGCATACACATTCACTAGAACAAAAAAAAAATTCCCCATACTGTATTTTTAGTAATAGTACCCTTCCTTTTCAATCTCTTCAGTATATAAAATATTGACATTCAAACCATTTTTAAACAATATAGCTACTCCTGGACTAGTGTTTGTCCCATGACTTAATACCAAATTTCCTTCCCACCATCTATTCTACTTAATTTCATTTTCATCATTGCTATGAGTCTCTTGCAAAAACACAACATTAACCCGATTTATGTTTAAAAACTCAGATATCACTGCCAATTTACCCCTATCTCTTCCTCCATTTATATTTAAAGCACCCACTTTTAAGTTCTCCATAAAAAGGTAAAAATATAAAGTGGACAGAGACAGAAGGAAAGAAAGACAACACGTCATGAGTCACCCAGTATGTTTTAACCATTACTTTTTAAAAAGAGACCGCCCTTTATTTTTCCTCACCTTCGTAACATGTTTCTTTAATCTAAACCTCTTTTGTTTGCTCAATGCTTCGTAACTCACTGTAACTCACTGTACGCTGCAGTACTTTCCACATGTAGGAAAAAAATATTTAATCTTTACCACTTTAAGGAAAGTTGTGTCCAAAAAACCATTTATGTTTTCCCTTCATATGAAACTCTGAAAGACACATCCAATGCAGGTTGTTTCAGAAACATTGCCACCTGTCATCCTAAACGACATTACATGTTATAACGCCGTATTACTAGCAAACTTTCCGTACCATAAAAGTGTACGCTTAATTTCATCGTTAACTAGCAGGGAAATAGCAACAAAAAGTCAAAAAGTATTCTTACCGAAATCCTGCTGCTTACTAGAAGGTCGACCAAAATCTCCTCTTTAACAAAATATCCACAGCTTTGTTCATTCTTGACGCAGAAGAGATGTTCTCATATCCAACTTGTTCTCCAATTGATACTAAAACTTCCTCCACCGCCACACTCAATTCAACCTCACACCTGACGCCATGATGGAGTGATGGTGGCTCATCTCCGCCCTCAGGCCGAGACACCATCTCAACTCCGTCAACACTCCTCCCAACGACGCGCCAAACAAATAATTAAAACACTTTACTTCTTAGGTTCTTATGTTTGAATAACCCCCAAAAGTTAAAAGAAAAGAAAAAAGAATAACAGTAGAAAAAACCACTTTCATTCACCCTCTGCTCGTGAACACTCTCACACGCACCCAAACACTCCCAGCAGAGAGAGAGAGAGAGAGAGAGAGAGAGAGAGAGAACTGTAATTGGAGTTCCAGTTCATAGGAGCTGATATATTATTTTTGAAAGTGCAAATGCTAACTCTAATGAAGCTTTTTACAAAGCCCTTTTGATAAAGTCCTGATGATAAGAAGAGCTTGGCTGAAATGTGCATTGTACTGTACATTTGAAATGATCTCTGGGCTTCTTTGCCTCAGTTGTGTTCTCTCAGAAACTATTCCACCTTGCTCTTGCAGGTAAAACAGATGCAGACGGGGCTGAACATCCATCCTGCAGCAGGCAGTCTCCCATCGAGCTGTTCTCCTCTTCAGGTGAACGATATAGCGGAGCTGATAGTGCCTCAGACACAGTCAAGGACTCTGCTGGCCTTGCACTTATCTCAAGTTGCTATTCAGGAGAAATGCTCGTGTGCAGTGATACACATAGAACAAAGAGAAGTCGAAAGAGAGTCGACCAGGTCAAAAGCATATAACATTCAGGATATATAAACATTTTGAGAGTAAGTGTTGAATGATATTTATTTTTAAATAGTTATTTATAATATTTTTATAATAACTATATAAAAAGTAAGTTACTTTTATGTTACTTACCGTCAGCTGACTGAGACTCTCCTTCAGAGTGGAAGGGCTATGTTTACACTGTGTCCTAACCAGACGCGATGCGATAAGATTCCAGCGACAAGCGATTTGCCTGTCCACACCAGAAGCGACGCGACTTCGAGATGCGTCATATTACACCATTTAAACATTATTAAAAATACATACTGAGTTACTAAAACAGTCTTTGTTAAAGAATACACTTGTTTGTTCACAGTTTGAACATTCTTGTTTCCATTTGTTTAAATTCAAGATCTGAGGTGAATTATTCATTGTTGCTTTCAGGGCTACAAAGCTGGGAGCACTAAATGATATTCAAAGTCACACTACACTCTTTTAACATTAAATACAGCACATAAACAGTGCCTAAGATTATCATTGCCACACTTTGTGTTTGTTGTTCCAGCTTGACGTCGCAGAAAATAAAAAAACGTTTCTAAAATGGAATTGCGTGTCGCCATCGCGGCTGGTTAGGACAAAAACTCTGATTAACATGGAAAAGATACCTTTTATCGTATAGTTAGGACACGGTGTTAGGAATGCAAGGTTTTTTATGCATTATATTGTGTTTTATATATATATATTAAATTAAATATATAACTTTTCTGCAACTTTTTCTTTGTGACCTTGCTGAAACTCTTCTCCAGAGTGGAAGTGCTATACTTGGCTTGCAGGTTTGTTTATATTGTCATGGTAATGGACTCTTATTTTGATATTCTGTTTTGTTTCCTTTAGTTCCTGTTTCCCTGCTCTGTTTAGTTTAGTTTTCCTGGGTTTCCGATTATGTTTTTGTTTGTTTTTATAGTTACTGCTGTGTCTCGTCTAGTTTTCCATTTATTTATATTATATATATAACTCGTAACAGTGTAATGAATTACCCAGCTTCACCTCAGTTCTCCAGGCCCATGTCGCCACCTCAGCCCATGTACCAGCAGCTCCACCTTGGGCTTCCAGGCCTCTCAGCTCCGCATGGGTCTCTATCACTCGTATCTGCGTCAGGATTGTAACACAACATGTTACATATTATTTATATGTTGTTTTCTATTAATCATTTTTTCGGAAGTTAGTGACAACCAACAGGATAAAAAATTGTTGTTAAAAATTCAATAAATAGAATGAATAAAAAAAATAGACCAGTAATGCATGTTATTTATTTGAAATAAGAAGTCTGAAATGTAATATTTAAATAATAAAATTTAGAAAAAAATATAAGTACAAGTTGTAACATGTTGCACAGGGTTTGACAGGGAACATTTTAGTAAGTAACATTAACATAATAAATACTGTAAATATAAATAAAAATTAAAAAAGACCCAGAAATTAAAAAGAGCCTATTGCTCATTGTTGGTTCATGTTAGTCAATGCATTTACTAATGTTAAAGATTTTATTGTAAAGTGTAATGGCAGTGTTAAGTGTTGTGTTTTTTTTTTTTTATTATTCGCCAGCTAGTGGATTGACCGGTCATTTTTTTATATACTGTGAATTCTTTGAGTGAGACTTGAATGCCATTCAATAAGTGACAACTTGAATAAGCACTGCCATTTTGTGACTATTTTGAGGTTTCAATCTATATAGTGCTGCTCAGAAAAAGACCCAGAGGCCTGCTTCATATCTGTGCTGATGGATGCCTCTAAACCAGAGACAAATGAAAGGATGACTTGTGTTTTAATGTGCAGAGATATATGGGAGCTCTGGGAGAGCGAGAGACGGAGACAAAGCAGCAGTCTTCTTGAAGGCAATGTCACCATGGTTAATGCACATTAGTACGCCAACCGACAAAGCCTCTGACATTCATTGATAAGGCACAGATGCCTGAGGGAAACTGATGGAATGTGAATGTGTCTAAAATTTAACCAAGGGTTAAGGCGTGTATCTTGGCAGAAAAACGTTTCCCCATCTTGAGTGAAGTCAATCCAACCATAGTAACGCCTCCTACTAAAAGCATTGGCTGAATTACTGTGGCAGGACGAGTCAGAAGTGTCATACAAACTCAAAACGGCACATTTTTGAGCCAAGTGGATATTGAATGTAACTTTTGCAAAAAGTATTTTTTAATTTTTTTTTTTAAATAAATAAATAGTTTTTACCTTCGATTATTTTTGCAAGATAAAAAAAAAGTCATTAACACAGTGTGGCAGACTCATTCTCAAGTTTAATCGCACCTTCAACAGATTACTTGTTTAAAATAAAATTATAAGTTACTGTCATTTGAAACTTCTGTTAATTTTACATTTACATGATATCTTTTCAGATGCTTTTAAATTTACAGTACATTTGCTTTTTAAGGTATAATGCACACCTGCCGAAGCCATGCATTAAATTTTAATTTGAGTTACGAATAATTTTCTCTGAATCCAAAAAACTTCTACACTGGTGAGCTAACTTTTTTAGCTCCCTTTCTTGCATGTCCTTTTCTCAGGCTTCACCTTCTCCAGTTCTCTCATACCTGATCCAGAAACCTGCTCTGTGGCTTCTTTCGAGGGGATTATTATTGACACAGGAGTTAAGGCAGACATTTGCAGTGAGTTTGCCTCATCCTCCATTAGCCCCACTAAGCTTATAGGTGCGTTCCATTCGACCATAAGTGGACTGCGAAGTGGACTTCACAGGGTATTTCGCCATCTTAAGAGAGATTCCAATCCGAACTGAACGAACATGTGCAGTTCGAAGGGCACTGCAAATGGCATATATAAGGGAACATCGATACATCACATCGATGATCACCCAACTGTCATAGCGCACCACGTCATCTCCAGTCAGAGCGGTCATAAATAACGATGGAGGAGTTTACGTATGTAAGTATTCATACATTTTGTCATTATTATACAAATTACAGTATTTTTAACAGTTATTGTGGTGAATATTACATTTACATATATTACATTTACATATACTATTTGTGTATGTCCTAGGGACTTTATTTATAAACGATTAACAATTTACCTCAGTGAATGTAGCCAGCTTAGCTAGTTTGTGAAGTAAAGTGATTTTATTTTAGGTAGCCGTAAAATAGTGCTTAGATACATTTGTCATTGTGTGTGTTGTTTGTTTGTTTGTGTGCTCAGGGTCTAGAGAACAAATTGTTGTTAACTTTCTTTGACGATGTTTGCAGGGCATTCCAAATGAGCGGTTATTGTCAGCGAAGTCCACTTCAACTGATATGCCGTGCTCAGGGAATAGGGAGCAGTGAACATTTTTATAGGGACCCTGTCGAATGGAACGCACCTCATGACCCACGCCACAGTTAGACTGGTCTAGACTGGTTGGCAGAGAAAAAGTAGGAAGTCGCTCCAAGTAGACTCAATGAGTGTTTCATTTCATTTTCATTTTTTCATTTATTAATTCTAATATGGTTTAATGCAGTTTAATGCAGAACGAGTTAGGCTACCCAAAGTGTTTCAAAGAACAACAATCAATACATAGAGATTCAAATTCATAGAACCACATAAAACAGACACAGGCGCACTCGAAACCCCTTCATGAGCGTTCTCACATAGCGTTCAACAGATGTGCTTTTAGCCTAAATTTGAAAGTAGTTAGAGATTTGGCTGATCTAGACGGGGAGATCATTCCAAAGTTTTGGACCCACTCATGAGAAAGCTATATCGCCCTTATGTTTATTTCTTCTTTATTTTTTCTTTTCGTGTGTTGATTGAGTAGAAGTTGGACTGAACCACAATTAGCATCCTACTTTCTTGTCTGTTGCCCCCTCTAGTACCATTGAGTATGGAGGTGAGATTTATAGTTTATAGCTTTATAGTCCTAAAGGGTTAGGCGCGTTTTGGAGTAGAAGTGGACTCAACTGTAGCCGCTTCAGCAAGATAGGTCTTGGGGGTGATAGTGCAGATGTAGCAGGAGCTATATTAGCACACTTCTTGTAGCTTTGATCAGGAAGGGAGATTATTCAAATGAGAAGAGTGGACTTTGTTGCAATTAGCATACCACTGTCTTAACTGTAGCCACCTCCAGCAAGATATGTCTACAGACACGGCTAGAAATGTTAGCACTTTCTGAAGGCTCTCTAGGAATGTGTATTGGCAGAGTAGATGAGTGGATTTTATCGTTATTATTGTCCCACTTCTTATCTGCCACTCCCTCTAGCACAGTAAGTCTGGAGACGATGGTGTAGACATATGATTATCTTAGCATGTTTCCTGGAGGTTCGCAAGGAATAGGTAGACTAGTCCCCCTCCAGCATAGACAGTATGGAGGTGATGGTGCAGCATCAGAACACTTCCTTCCTGGAACCAAGATCAAATAAGCATCCTTAAGCCGAGGCATGGGTTACTTTACAGAAAAGTGGCCCCTCCAGTCTGGAATAAAATAGGTGATAATAGCTTGACATAGTAATATACAGTATTATGTCATCACATTCCTTAGGCGACCTGTTAATCAGACAGAGATCTCCCTAGAGGATCAGGAGTAGAGGTTATTCAGTTGGTAATGCTCAAGGAAGGACAGTTGTTGGAGAAGTGGTGGGCTTTTTGCAATTGATCCCCTTTTTATCTCTGTCGGCTCCCTGCAGCTTTAGCAGTTGTAGTGTAGACTGGACATTTGTCGCCATGCTTCCCCAGTGGTCCTCTGGAAGGTTTTCCCCAGCTGGATCTCCTGGAGGTGAAGGCATGCCCATAGCGTCAGCAACTGACACAGCATCTCGTTCTCTTCTCAGGGAACCAGATTACATACATAACCCAGAGATGATTATATTAGATTATACTACAGGGCTGTTGAATGCTTGATTCTGATTGGTTGAGAACGTTCTAAGGTGTGTAATTATTTTCAGGGAAACGCACGGCTAAAGTAGTTCCAGGCAGGTCTTGACCGCATTACAGTTCCATATCACTTCACGTAGTCCACTGTAATAACGGAAAACAGGATACAATTCATAACAAGAAGTGACAGCGACAAATCCACTTCAAGTTCAAGAGGGAAAAAAAATGACAGACTATTTTGATTTTCCGGAAGTACATTTTAATATTTATGGTGAACATAAACATTTTAACAACTGGGCGACCGCAGTATTGGATAGCTCAGATGAAAAATCAAATAAACGGAAGAGGACATCAAAGGCAGCCGGCAACAACAAAAGACATAAAACAATCAGCGAAGAACAGTTAGACCGACTCGAGGGCGAAAAAACGAAGAAAACACCCAAAAAAACAACAGCTTGGGCTGTCAATGTGTTTAACGACTGGCTTAAGCCAAAAAATACTGTGGACAAACTAGAGAGAGACAGGGCAGACTCTTTAAATACCCAGCTGCGGGCTTTCTATGCCACTGTCCGAAACGCATCTGGCGCAGAGTATTCAGTGTCAAGTTTTCTCTCCCTATGAGCTGGAATGAACCGCTATATATCCAAATACAATATCATAGGACAGACAGAATTCAAATCATCCAACGACGTATTCAAGGCCGTCCTGGAAAAGTTTCGCAAGGCTGGGAAAGACTCCAGTTCTCATCATCCTCCCATTTTGACCGCTGAAATAGAGCGCATTCGCAACTCTATGTAGCGCTATCTGTCACTAGACACAGCAGCCGGGCTGATTCGCAAAGTCTGGTTTGATATTCAGCTGAACCTGGCAAGGAGGGGGCGTGAAGGAAACCGGGAATTAAGAAAGCATTCGTTCGTCATTAAAAAATACGAAAATGATGATGAATATATTTGCTTATCTTATAATGTAGAAACAAAAAAACACAAAAAGCCCACCGATCCCAACAAAGACTGCTACCGAATGAATTAACGTATGAATTAATAAAAAAATTAAATAATATGACGCACATGATTTTCTGTCTCATTATTGCAACCTCTGTCTCTCTAATAACTACACTAATAACTGCATTAGTCTGCTGTCAGTGGCTCAAACCTCCGTTACTAACTCTAAAATGACGTTTTGAAATTAGCAACGGAGGGATGGGATTAGATGCGTAAGAAATTAGTCCTACATACAAGAGCGTTTTAATGACAAAAACTTGACAAACGTCTAGAATCACATCATCTGAAAAATGTTTCGAGGTGTGGTAACTGTAGTATAAGCGGAATAATTGACATCCGGGCCATTGAAGTATTAGAAAAATAATACTCCGCTTCGCGCTGTGACCGCATTACCACCTCGGGTGTGCATTATTTTTCTAATAATTCAACGGCCCGTCGACTTTGATAACAAACTTCAAACTCCCCCCCATTATTTTTCCCTGGTTTATCTCATCAAGCACACCAAGCTAGGCAGGACTCCAGGACTGTGACCGGTGCCCCTTAAAAAAATAATAATAAATAAATAAATAAATGGCAGAATGATTTGTTATTGCAACACAATCTAATGGCAATTTGTAACTATTTCACGCTTTGGCGAATGGGCGGCTAATTCATATGAATTTGTACAACCTTGTTTGTACGTTTTCGTACGATCTGCTTATGCCCCAGTGTTGGTTATTGTGAAAAAGGCTATAGCTACTAACCTCTCTCTAAAATCTCTCCTTCTGTATTTGGAGGCACCCGCACCTCACAGCACCACAGTTTGTAATCTTTAATTATACAGTCGATGAGCACTGCATTCGATCTGGGAAACAAGTTATAATGATGTAACGAGATACCGTAGAGATGTGCATGTTTTCCCGATTGTGTATTCATACCTGTAACACTCTAGTTCGTATACCTAACTTTATTATTGTCCGCACTAGAGTTACACTTGCCTTATTATTACATGTTATGTTATTGTTTGAAGCGAAGTTCGCTGTATTTCTTTCTATATTTAATGAGAGAATTGTTGTAAACAATTTGCTACGCGCATGCGCTCTCATAACCTCGACAGAGCAGCGCCATACAAGCTTCGCAGCCTTAGAATGTGTCAGATTACAGCTGTATGTGGCATATAACATAAAGATTACAGCCTACTTTACATTTGCTTTCAATTTATTCTAATAATGTTTAATTATTGATGTTATTTTATCTTGCTACTTTATTGGTCATATGTTTAATTGTTGTAATTATTGTTATGTATATTCATGTTTATGTTACTGTTTATCTTATAGAAAACGTCTCCGGTTACTATCGTAACCTCGGTTCACTGAGAGGCGGGAACGAGACATTACGTCACTGACGTATATGGGAACTCCCTCCTCCGTTTTCACTGAAATCCTATAGGCTAACGCCAGCTGCAGACAGCTGCCCAATTGACGCGAAACATGCAAATGCTGACCGGCCCGCGGGCAGTATAAATAGCATGTGCGCGCCAATTACCTCAGAATCAAGACTGAACGCTAGCACAGCTGATCAAACGGCGAGCACGGCGGCTGACGTAATGTCTCGTTCCCGCCTCTCAGGGAACCGAGGTTACGATAGTAACCGGAGACGTTCCCTTTCAAGGCGGTCACTTCGACATTACGTCACTGACGTATATGGGAACTGTATAGAATCCCGCCGTGAGCGCAGTGAAGATAAGCCCTGAACGGGGTCAAGCTACACTCCCACGAGAGACAACAGTTCTAAGCTAGCAGCGCCGCTAGGAGCACTCGAACTGATAAGCGAAACTAGACAGAAACGTCTGCTCCGACCTTACCAAAGTTGCACACCCAATGCAATGAAGCGAAGACTGCACTGGACAGGGCAGCACAACACCACAAGCACTCGAGCACAAAAGTTAACACAGTGTCGACGGCAATAGCGGTGACAGCTGCATAATCTTATAGCCATACACCGAGTTAACAGGACATTGAAAACTACTGCGTAATGCAGAAACAGCTATGTAACATAGTCCTTACACAGAGTTAGCAGCAATGGTAACTCTGCATAATGCAGACTACTGCACAGCTGGTGGTAACAACTCATGAGTACATTAATAAAACTGACCGAAACCACGACGCTGTAGGCAGTGCATCAAACTTGAAACCCTGGCGAACGTGTTCTGAGAAGACAGCCAGCATACATAAATCCCGTAGGCATTAAGCCAACATAGAAAAGCGTCGAATTCAGTGAGAAGTCTCAATGTAAAACAGCACGTCCCTGGTACCATCCACCAAGCACACAAACCGCTGGTCAGACTGCTGCCTAGTTGTCCACGTACGTCCGAAAAGCCCCTACAGGGCCAACAGCACTCTGAGCATCGGCATCATGCGAGGCTGACGGCTCAGCAGATAAGGCGGCAGGGATCCATCTGTGCTCTGAAGTGTAAGCGACTTCGGAACGCAGCTTGGTATCGGACGGAGAGTGACACTGCAGTCACCAGGTCCAAGACAATGCAACATTATTCACCTAGAATGAGCGTAGGTCTCCAAAGTGCTTCGCTGGGGCGAGAGCAGCTGGATTAAGGCCATCTCAAGGAGAGCTCTCAAACATTTGCAGTTTAAAGTTCCTTGCTCAACCATGGACCCGGCAGCGGACACACAAGTGGGTCCCACAGCTTGGGGATGATAGGCCAGTAAGGCGGTCATGAGGAACTGACACTCCTTTGTAGAACATAGACAATGTTCTATAGCCGATGTACAGAAGTGCGTACCAACACATAACTGAATGTACGTAAACACAGTGCTAGTGGCCGTAGCAACAACAACTGTGAATATACGCAGTTAGATAATAGCCCCATAATAGCATAGCACCTCAGTAAACAAACAACACATGAACATAACAGCATCGGTCACTGTAGCGCATCCATGCATGTACATAACGCAGCGTAAGTCGCCGTAGCGACAGAAACTGAGTAGAGATAGAAACTGAGCTGTACAGTTCGATCAGGATGGCTAGCTGCACTGAAGGAACGGGGCAGCATTACAGCTCAACACATCCGTGTACGTACATACATCCAGAAACTGTGAGTATGCACGGTTAGATTAAGATTTTTAGTTTTACACTGAAGGAAACAGGGCAACAAAATAGCAAAACACGTCCTTATACGTACATAAGTGCAGTGTAGTTGCTGTAGCGACAAAAATGTGAATATGCACAGTAGGATAGCTGGTTGTTGCACTGAAGGATAGAAGGCAACATAAAAGCATAACACATCAGTGTGCACATTTAAAACATCTGTGTGTATAATGCAGCGCAAGTCGCTGAAGCGACCGAAACTGCATGAATATGTGCACACAATGGTCCATTACATTGAAGGGCAACATAACGCTTCAATATGTACACAGATGCAGCGCAAGTCACCGTAGCGACGACTGAGATTATGCACAAGCATAGTTACATTTTTGTGTACAAAAGAAACAGCGTCAGTGGCATACCGACATCGACTGTGAATACGTAGTTAATCGTAACAGCCGGTTGCACTGAGGATACAGGGCAATATATAACGGCATAAATCATAGACACATATCAATGTACATAACACAGCGTAAATCGCGCAACAACTGTGACAACACAGTAATCAGAGTAGCCAGTTGCACTGAAGGATACAGGGCAATATACAGCGGCGTCATAGTTACACATATCATTGTGTAGTGTGTACACAGCGTCAGTTGCATCGCACAACAACTGTGAATACGTAGTGATCAAAATAGCCACTGGCACTGAAGGATAGAGGGCAATATATGACAGCATAAATCATAACACATATCAGTGTGTAGTGTGCACAAACACAGCGTCAGTTGCATCGCACGACAACTATGAATACACACTGCGTATTAATCAGAATAGCCATTTGCACTGAATGACACAGGGCAATATATAATGGCATAAATCATTACACATATCAGTGTGTAGTGTGTCTGTAAACACAGCGTCAGTTGCATCGCACGACAACAATACGTACTGCGTAGTAATCAGAATAGCCATCGCACTGAAGGACACAGGGCAATATACAATGGCAAAATTCATACACATATCAGTGTGTAGGGAGTACGTAACGCAGCGTCAGTTGCATCGCGCAACAACTGTGAATACGTACTGTGTAGTAGTCAGAATAGCCATTGCACTGAAGGATACAGGGCAATATATAATGGCATAAATCACTACACATAACAGAGTGTGGTGTGTATGTAACGCAGCGTCATTTGCATCGCGCACCAACTGTGAATACGTGGTAATCAGAATAGCCAGTAGCACTGAAGATACAGGGCAATATCGTGGCATAAGCATAACACACACATATCAGTGTACAAAAACACAGCGGCATTGCACAACAACTGTGAATACATAGATGAGTCAGAATAGCCATTGCACTGAAGGAAACAGGGCAATTTATAGCGCCATAAATCATGAACGCATAACAGCGTGCGGTGTGTACGTAACAGCGTCAGTTGCATCGCGCACCAACTGTAAATACGTAGTAATCAGAATAGCCATTTGCACTGAATAACACAGGGCAATATATAATGGCATAGATCATTACACATATCAGTGTGTAGTGTGTCTGTAAACAAAGCGTCAGTTGCATCGCACGACAACTGTGAATACGTACTGCATAGTAATCAGAATAGCCATTGCACTGAAGGACACAGGGCAATATACAACGGCAAAAATCATACACATATCAGTGTGTAGGGAGTACGTAACGCAGCGTCAGTTGCATCGCGCAACAGTTAACTGTGAATACGTACTGTGTAGTAGTCAGAATAGCCATTGCACTGAAGGACACAGGGCAATATACAACGGCAAAATTCATACACATATTAGTGTGTAGTGTGTATGTAAACACAGTGTCAGTTGCATCGCGCAACAACTGTGAATACGTACTGTGTAGTAATCAGAATAGCCATTGCACTTTAGGATACAGGTCAATATATAATGGCATAAATCACTACACATAACAGAGTGTGGTGTGTATGTAACGCAGCGTCATTTGCATCGCGCACCAACTGTGAATACGTGGTAATCAGAATAGCCAGTAGCACTGAAGATACAGGGCAATATCGTGGCATAAGCATAACACACACATATCAGTGTACAAAAACACAGCGGCATCGCACAACAACTGTGAATACATAGATGAGTCAGAATAGCCATTGCACTGAAGGAAACAGGGCAATTTATAGCGCCATAAATCATGTACACATAACAGCGTGCGGTGTGTACGTAAACACTGCGTCATTTGCGTCTACACAAAAAAAAACTGTGAATACGTGGTAATCAGAATAGCCATTTGCACTGAAGGATACAGGGCAATATAACGGCACAAATCATAGCACATATCAGTGTGCAGTGTGTACATAAACACAGCGTCAGTGGCGTAGCGACAACAACTGTGAATACGTAACGTTAGTCAAATCCGCATGGCCAGATGCACTGAAAGGATACAGGGCATACAGCATAAGCGGTAACGACTGCACAACCCCGTAGTCAAAACTGACTAGAAGTGGGGTAAACACTCACCGAATTGCGGCTGTGCATTTTTTCCATTGTCAGAGCGTGGCGTCTAAAGACTCATAGCATCCGCACTTCCGCGCCTTTTGGACACGGAGCCATGGCCCTTGCCTCGTCCCTCTAGACGCGCGTCTTGCGCACGACTACCATAGGACGTCGTCGAAGATGGAGTCTTTCTTGATGTAGCCTGGCTGAGATACCGGGCTAAAGTCTCCTTTCCCACAGAGCCTATCGCGTCGAGTCCCTCTAGCGAACCCTCGAAAAGGACCGGAGTGGCGACGGGCAGCACTCTAACTCGTCCTTGGGCAGGAGAGGGCCCACCAGCGGCCTGCTGGCGGCAGTGGGCCTCGTCCCCGCTGATGCCCGGGTTTATTCCCCTGATGGCACGCACTGTCCGGCACATTGCCTGTCGTCCGTGAATGCGGCCTCAGTTGATCCTTGATAGGGTAGAGCGAGCCAATATGACCCGCACATATCTGGCATGTTGCAGCCATCGGATGCGAGGAGGAAACATGGTGAGTAACCTCTATTGCAACTTCCACGATGACTTCAGAAAAGACTTCTAGCGTGAAGAAAGAGATTCTAACGTAATTGCCGCGCACATGCTATTTATACTGCCCGCGGCCGGTCAGTATTTGCAATTTGCATTGCATTGCAGCTGGCGTTAGGCTATAGGATTTCAGTGAAAACGGAGAAGGAGGGAGTTCCCATATACGTCAGTGACGTAATGTCGAAGTGACCGCCTTGAAAGGGAACCACAACCATACAAGCCAGTCTGTTGAGTGGTGACAATAAATGGGTTATTCCCAGAAAGTAATTGCATCTTTGATTTAGTCTCTAATCGGACAGTCTTTGGTGGGTCAGCACCCTTAGCTGGCAACTTGTGTCTTATAAGTGCTACCAATTGGAAGTATTTTTTCAGTTATGTTTAGGGCTGGCTCTTAATGCTTTTTTTTATATAAAAATGTTACATTTTGTACAATTCACAATGTATAAATGAATATGAAATAGCCACCTCGTAAAATTATTATGTTTTCCTTTGAGATCGGGTTGGTTATTGATGGAATAAGTGTTCAAGCACTTTCTAAATAGGAAAAGGTTCCCCTCTTTACATGGATATCCTGAAGGTTAAGGTCAATATGGAGCCAAGGATTGAACATGACATATGAGTACGTTTTTCCTCTAGCGCAGAGAGCATGAAGTTCAAGGAGGAAAAGACATAAACAGGTTGTTTGTTTACAGATAAAGATTCTAATTACAAACCAAGCACTCTGAAGACAGCATGCTAATCATGCCTTCCTATTCCCCAGTGAGTTCGGCTGGTGCTATATGCAGTGTTTTGGCATTCGTGGTAATTTCCTGGCTCTGAGAAGTCATTACCCAGTTGTCAACAACCACCTGGTCCCACGCAACACAATGGACACGCCCAGTACCGCATATTCCCATCATCTCTCCTGCATTTTTATCATGTATAATGGGACTTTTCTATTTAAACACACGCAATTCTCTTGACTTTATCAGATCAGTAGCTGAAGCTGATAAAAAATGCATGCACTTTTCTGCTTATCAGTTGTTGAATGAATGTGTTTTCTCTTAAGCGTTTTACATTGATGTATTACTAGCGTGCTTAAGTACTTTGTTAGTATCAACTGATCAATTAGAAGGCTGATAGGGTCTCGTAATGGGCTGCAGAGTGTATGACTGACTGAGATGTTGGCGACTGACGTAACTTAACATAACTTAACATTTAAGGCTCTGGGCTGCTAAACAAAAGGATGGATGGGTGATTGTGAGGTAGGTGAGGACAAAGATTTAGTGAGACTATCGTCCTGCTCTATCGCTCCTCTAATTTTCTATCTATCTATCCATCTATCTATCCATCTATCTATCTATCTATCTATCTATCTATCTATCTATCTATCTATCTATCTATCTATCTATCTATCTATCTATCTATCTATCTATCTATCTATCTATCTATCTATCTATCTATCTATCTATCTATCTATATATCTATCTATCTATCTATCTATCTATCTATCTATCTATCTAGTAAAACAATTTTTTTTATAATTTTTACAGAAGAATACTGTAAAATACTGTTAACTTTAATTTACCTTATTATATATAGTATACTACTTTAAATGGTTTAACAGCACGTTATATGTAATTCCACTGTAAAATACTATCAAGTTTAAGGTCACAAGGACATTTAATTCCCTGCATTTACACATCACATATAATACAATTTTTATAAACATTTGTTTTTATCAGTAATGTACATTAGTGTGTTTCGTGTTACATTTTGTATTATTTAGTTAATGTTTATTGCATTATTCTTGTGTATGACCCTGTGCACATGTGTCTATATACACGTATTAAACATTGTTTTATGAACAAGGCCGCTTGATTCATCGTGTGGCTTTCTATTGTGCCACCTGCATTGTTGTGTTATCTGTATTTTAAGGTAAAAAAAAGTAGCATGTTAACATTATATCACTCAATAAAAAAACGGATTTAAGTTTAAATTATTTTAATTTGTTGTAATAAATATTTTTACAATTTAAAATAATTTAACATTTTTGCAGATGTGTTTATTCAATGTAATTTCTAGTATATTATGATTCGATCAACCTGGAGCAATCTGAGGTTAGGTACAAACATAACTTAAATTGTTTAAAATATTTTAAAAATAAAACAAGTAGTTTGAAAATTAAATACATGTAATTGTAATTGTGCAAGCGCATTGTACTCTATATGGTCAGACCTTAGCTATGCATTCTAGGGTTAAAATGTTCTTTCGAATAGTAAAATTCGTATGTTTTACATAGAGAGTGATCCAATTTAGTTTTCTTCTTCCCAATTTCTCCCCATGCAAACGCACACACACACACACACACACACACACACACACACACTTACACACACAGAGTTTTGCTGGAGGACAGTATGCATGAACCTCCACCATCTGGTCTGCCAGGTCCTCTGCCAGGGAAGATTCTTTTAGTTTCACTAACCACCTTGACCATCTTTTTCACAACCATAATCAATCATTTCTGACTTTCATCATGTAGTTGGGGTTCTGCAGCCCTTCTCCGTACATCCGTTCTTCATACTACTATGCTTTTATGAGGCATTCCACTTCTCTCTAAGTTAAATTGATCAGCATTATTTCATGTCATGCGTCCTTGTTGAAGATTTGGGCCTTATTCATGAAACACAAGCAGAATGAATTTCTGTTTAAATTGTAAGTAAAACAATTTGTACATAAATTGACCCATTTAATGTGAAAATTTACATACTAATAGATTTACACATAATTTTGTGTTCTGCTTGTGTATGACCATCATTTTTAACTGTCTTTCAAATTCAATTTCCTTATATTACTCAGCACTTCAATATTTTCAGAATACATTCAAATCTGAAAGCCTTAACTAATTGTATTTGCAAAACTGTCAGTTTTCAGGCAATTACTATACTGATGTTTAATTCACAAAAATAAAAACATCATTATGAAAGGTGAAAATGTGTTCAAAGGGGAAAAAACGCTATATTAACAGCATATGAGATCTGGAAGATTGGTGAAGGCAATTTTGGGATAAATTATTGATCTGCTACATATTGCCGTATGAGCACTGTGCTCATAACAAATGCATGTATCCATATGTCAGGCAGTTCTAATGTAAGTTTTATTAACAGAACTACAATGACTTCAGTCACTCAGTTGTTTTAATTAGCAAATTATATTTCTGATATTCTGCTTTGACTTTTAAAGGGTTAGTTCGCCCAAAGATTTTATTTCTGTCAGTAATTACTCATCCTCATGTCGTTCCAAACCCGTAAGACCTTATATTTATATTTATAGATATTTTTGATGAAATCCGAGAGGTTTCTGAACTAGCAACGTCATTGTAACTTTCAAGGCCCGGAAAGGTAGTAAAGACATCGTTAAAATAGTCAATGTGACTACAGTGGTTCAACCTTAATGTTATGAAGCGACGAAAATACTTTTGTGCGCAAAAAAACTAACATAATTACCGACTTTATTTAACAATTTCTTTTCTTCTGTGTCAGTCTCCTTATCATGTAGTAAACAGTGCAGCGCTTCTGGGAATACAAAAAGTATTCTTGCCGCTTCATAACATTAATATTAAACCACTGTCACATGGACTATTTTAACGATGTATTTACTACCTTTATGGGTCATGAAAGTTGCAATGACATTGCTGCCTATGGCTGGTTCGGAAAGCTCTCAGATTTTATAAAAAATATCTTAATTTGTGTTCCGAAGATGAGCGAAAGTCTTACGGTGATGCAGTACAAGTGTTATGATTCCTGTTTCGTGTTCCCTGTTCCCTATTTTGGGTCTTAGGGCTCTTATTTTGTTCCAATTGGTCCTGCTCTGATGTGATTAGTTCCTGTTTTCAGAGATGGGCAACTCCAGTCCTGGAGGGCCACTGTTCTGCGGTCCCCAGTCAAATAAAAGTTTAAAGCAATGCTTGAAAATGACAGGCTGATCAGAATCAGATACATGTTTGATTTGAGATGGAGCTAAACTCTGCAGGACAGTGGCCCTGACAAGGGCTTCAACTTAGTATGAGACACTTAAAGCCTTTAGTTGACATGAAATCTGTATCTTGAGTGTGTGCTTCAGATGAATGTTATAAGTTAAACCTTATCCAGTAAAGTGCCATCTGCAGATAACTTCAGGAAAGCTATAGGAGAGCAGGGTCAGGTGTGGAAGGGTTTCATACTGAGATAGTGGAGTATATTTTCCTCTGAATGTACCTTATAAGCAAGATGGATGGGGCAACGGGGAATGTGCATGGCTGTTGAATCTTTTTTCCTCTCCATTTCAAGAAGAGCCAGAAGCTCCAGCTTCCTGTGGTTAAGAGGGGAAGTGGCTGTCCCTTTCCCCTATGGAGGTGATGGAGCCCGAAGAGCGACACTCGGCAGTCAGCTCTACCTCCCCTGCCATCATGTTAATGAGGTCAAGTGATGAATTGCAGAGCCAAATTACAGGGGCAAAATGAATGAGGACCAGATTGAAGAGAGCACACAAAAAGCCAACGGCCAGGACAAGCTGGACTTTTTTGAAAACTAGTGTTAATTCATTTAAATGTCGCTTGTTCAGCCTTACAATCAACTGTAGCTGAGCAGTTATAACATTAATTACAGAAAATAAAACATCTAACCAACAACCTCATTATTTTAGAAACATGTAAACCTGGCAAAAATGCATTAGCAATAGCACTTGACAGTTAGAAATCTACAGTACCACTGATGCTTTTTGTATTCATTTAGTCATTTGTGGTGCACAATGTGTTGAATAATAAGCGTCCTGTCAGTCAGCCCCAGTCTGTCATATTAAGTAGCTAGTATGATAGTTTTCAACATTATTTAGAAGATCATACTACTCAAAATGTGCACACATTACTTTAATTAAATATAATTCCATTGTGTTCTTTATTATCAAAATCTCATTATTTTCATTTACAAAGATGAAGATAAGACATATTGCATTTTCCTCTAGACTGTCAGAAAACCCTCCAAACAATAAATGCTGAATGACACAAATAAAATATAGTTTTCTCTACTTTTAAAAATCTAAGACGTCAAGGGAAAAATCCTGAGGGCATTTTTTTAAACATATCAACAAATATCATGCTGGTATATCCTTCAGGGCCAACGGGACTTACTAACATGTGCTAAAAGTCTCTGCAAATATTTGCTCATGGCCGGGGCGCCAAATACTCTCTTGAAAGAGATGCATTGTTGAATGACAACCTTGTGGCCTGTTTCATTTAATCTTTATTTTTATATAACTATTCTTAATGGAATCATTTCAATTTATTACCTTTTTAATTTGTTTTAATCACTAATGAATCTGTTTTTTTACTTCTGGCATAGGGCATTTTTTAGAACCCATATTTGAGGCCCGTTGCTCGAATTTATAACTGGCGACTTTAGTTTATATATATATATATATATATATATATATATATTTATATATATATATATATATATATATATATATATATATATATATATATATATATACGCCGGATCTGAGGATCGTTCTTATGGCGAAGAAGGCTTCGGCTCAGAAAAGGTCCTGACGCGATGTTCGTCAGACCATTGAGGACAGCCCCAGCTGGGGTGGAACGGTGTTCACCTCATTATACGGTGCCCGTGCCACTTCAGGGTCCTCAGGGGACTGTCCTGCCAACCCCGCCACCCTTGGTGTCTAGGGGCGCAGCGGTCTCCAGCGAGCTCTTGGCGCAGTGTCAACTCGACGTTGCGTCAGGCTCGCGCCCTCTGAGGGTTTAAAAACAGTCAGTTTGGTTGTTTCCTGCCAGTATGCTTCAGGTCGCCGAGGTGGCTGTTCCTTTAACACCAGAGGCCAGTCTCGAGAGACTGGTACCCTTAGTATATTCAGAGTGGAAGAATCTGATGAATATATCTCCTTGGGTCCTGCAGATAATAGAGAAGGGTTACAGAATCCAGTTTGGTTCTCCTCCACCTCGTTACAACGGGGTGTTACTCACGTTAGTACATACCGAGGAGGCTCTGGTAATGGAGCAAGAAGTAGAATCTCTGTTAGCGAAAGGAGCTATAGAGCAGGTGTACTCGCCCGACAGAGAATCAGGGTTTTACTGGCGCTACTTTATTGTTCCAAAAAAGGATGGGGGGTTGCGTCCCATTTTAGATCTTCGTCTGTTGAATCGGGTAGTCATGAAACTCAAGTTCAAGATGCTCACACTCACACAGATCGTGACTAAAAACAGATCCGAGGACTGGTTTGTCACGATAGATTTAAAGGACACCTACTTCCATTTCTCCATCCTCCCTCAACACAGGAAGTTCCTGAGGTTTTCTTTCGGGGGCAAAGAATACCAATATCAGGTGCTTAAATTTGGCCTAGCTCAGTCACGCCGCACGTTAACGAAGTGCGTAGATGCAGCTCTGGCCCCGCACAGGCTGCAGGGCATACACATTCTGAACTACATCGACGACTGGCTGATTCTGGCGGAATCGGAGCAGTTAGTGGTTCAGCATCGAGATGTCATCCTCATTCGTATGAAGAGATTGGGATTGAGACTCAATACCAAGAAGAGTGTGCTTTCTCCACTACAGAGAACCACTTTTCATGGTGTGGTATGGGATTCAGTCATGATGCGGGCCACACTATCGCCCGTTCGTGTAGCAGCTATCCTCACAGCCACGAAAGAGTTAAAGCTAGGCCAGTCACGCACTGTGAGACAGTTCGAGCGACTGTTGGGTCTCATGCCAGCAGCGTCCAATGTGATCCCCTTTGGCCTGCTGTACACGAGACCTTTGCAGTGGTGGCTCAGGACCAGAGGGTTCTCATCCAGGGGAAACCCACTTCGTATGATCAAGATAACGCGGCGGTGTCTCCGCACCTTGGTTATATGGAGGAAGCACTGGTTCTTGACCCAAGGTCCGGTGTTGGGAGCTCTTTGCCATCGAGTTGCTATCTCGACAGATGCTTCTCTCACCGGCTGTGGAGCGGTAATGTTAGGCCGCTCAGCTCAGGGTCTGTGGAAGAGTCATCATCTCTCTTGGCACATAAACTGCCTGGAGATGATGGCCGTCTTCAATACGTTGAAACATTGCCTTCCAGACCTGAGGGGCCATCATGTGCTTGTCCGTACAGACAACACATCGGTGATCTCTTATATAAATCGTCAGGGGGGTCTGCGTTCGCGTCCACTCTGCAAACTGGCGCACCAGATCCTCTTGTGGTCCCTGGGGAAAATACTCTCCCTGAGGGCAGTGTATATCCCAGGGTACCAGAATATAGGAGCAGACACCCTGTCGAGGCAGGGCTGAGGCCAGAGGACTGGAGACTCCACCCCGAGGCGGTGGAGCTCGTATGGGACTTCTACGGCCAAGCAGAAGTGGATCTGTTTGCGTCTCAGCATACGATGCACTGTCCACTTTGGTTCTCCCTCACGTATCCAGCCCCTCTGGGGTTGGATGCTATGGTACAGACGTGGCCGAGGCTACGTCTGTACACATTTCCCCCTGTTGCTCTGCTCCCAGGAGTTCTGGAGAGAGTCCGCCAGGACGGAATAAGTCTATTGCTAGTAGCTCCATGCAGGCTGAGTCGAATTTGGTTTGCCGACCTCATTCATCTCCTCGACGGCCCTTCCTTGGAGATCCCGGTCAGGAGAGACCTTCTGTCTCAGGCAGGGGGCACGATATTTCACCCCCGGCCAGAGATTTGGAAACTGAGGGTTTGGCCTCTGAGGGGGCCCAACTTATAGAGAGTGGGCTCTCAACTGAGGTTGTTGAGACCATTCTCAGCTCAAGAGCTCCAGCCACAAGGAAATTATATACACTTAAGTGGAGAGTGTTCACTTCTTGGTGTCACCAGCATCAGTGGGATCCAGTCAACTGTTCAGTTAACAAAGTACTTGAATTTCTCCAGTATCGCTTTTCATCAGGTTCATGTTCTTCTACCTTAAAGGTCTACGTGGCTGCCATTGCAGCTTTCTACGCCCCGGTGGGTAATACATCTTTGAGTAGAGACCCCCTGATTACACGTGTCCTTCGTGGCACCTTGAGGCTGAAGGAAACGTCTCAGGTTACGATTGTAACCCTAGTTCCCTGAGAAGGGAACGAGACAATGCGTCACCCTGCCATACTTCCTGCATCCCTGCGATCGACTTTGCTTCGGCTCTAAAAGCTAACGCGAGTAACGCACTGGATGTGCTTATATCCTTTCCTGGTCATGACGTCACCCGCCCGTGGCGTTCATTCATTCCATTGGACTAGTTGACATACGTGCTTCAGAGGTAATCACGCAAAGGCGTTCCCAAAGCGTCATCGACGCATCGTCTCGTTCCCTTCTCAGGGAACTAGGGTTACAGTCGTAACCTGAGACGTTTTCTGTTGTTGGATTATAATAATTACTATTTTGTTTCTCTACTCCTTCGTCGTGCGCTTCAATATGAAAATTGTCGGTAAACTGTTGTGCGGTTGAGGAGAGATTCTCTGATTTGATTGTAAAGCGCTTTGGGTGTACAGTAGTAGCCTACATATGGAAGCGCTATATAAATGCCTCATTCATTCATTCATTCAATATAGCCTCTGTGACAGACATGAAACATTGATTTGAATCAAAATAATTGTATAACTATCGGTATCTTAAAGCTTCTGCTAAGAAAAAAATATGTGTACTATTATTTTAAAGCTTCAACTCAGATAAAATTGTCCATTTAAAAAAAAAGTAAATTTCTTCCATGTACAGTAGGCCGATGTCTATTCATGATGTCATCATCATAATATTAAAGTAATATTACCGTTCTCCGAAGTAATTTTCACTACAACCGATAACTAAGTTGCGTTTGTATAAAAACAAAACAGTGAACTCAAATATTTCCTTCTTAATAGGTGACACATCTCTTCTCTGGTGACGTGTATCGGTAGGAGGGTGGGACAACCTCTCACTCACATGACAGTGGAGCAATAACAAATAAAAACAATCCAATCAATTTCCATTTGACAAAATTAAATTCCGCCCAGATATACATCACAATAGGGGAGAAAAAACATTCACAACTTCCGTTTCATCTCGACTTGTCCAAATACCCACACTTGCGGTCTTGGCCACTTGAGAGCGCTTGCACACAGCAGGAAGTAAGTGCGCAAGACTGTCCCAGTTCTTAAAGACATCAACTCTCAGTCCCATTAAAGAGAGTTTACTATGTTGTGTAGAGTGGTCACTATGTAACAGGCGACACAATTTTGTAATTGTGGTGCTTATAATTAAGAAATAAAAAGCATTTTCTATTTTCGTACTAAATCAATGGGGCCCATCAAATCTTTGGTTACTGACATTCTTCAAAATATCTTATTTTGTGTTCAGCAGAAGAAAAAAATTCATACAGGTTTGGGACAACTTGAGGGTGAGTAAATTATGAAATAATTGTTATTTTTGGGTGAACTATCCCTTTAACACACACTAAACTCTCTAATACCATATATCAACATTTGCAACTGCTTTTCATCTCTGAATTATAAGCACCACAATTACAAAATTGTGTCGCCTGTTACATTGTGACCACTGAACAAACATTTAGTAGTTTATTTTATTGATTTGTATGGACTAGATACTTTGTTTACATTATCGATAATCGGAGTCACTTCATAGTACTCTTATATATTTCTAGTATTCATAAGATATACAAGAAATTAAAGTTGATGGTGTGATCCTGACACAATAATGTTTTACACAAAGGCACTCTTTATTCAAGAATGCCTTAATCTCATAAACAATATTATCCTCTTTAGTGGGAAAACGGTAAGAGAGCTTTACACACAAACCTTAGTGAATAATGTGTCGCACTCTGATAAGTTAAGCTCTACATGGAAGACTGACAGCCTCTCATTACTCACATTCCTTTAACCTCGATCTTTTCTTAAAATGCAACGTGAAACTGGCGGGCATCAGCGACAAGTTTTCTGATCCAGTGCTTTACAATATACCTAAAAAACCTCTTCGGTCTCTCAGTCAAGCCAGATCGCTTGAAGACATGCTGTTTTGTTTAACATAAGTAAATCTAATCTTATTGACAAGAATAAATGTTTATCTATACTTCACAAGTTGATATTGGAAAACATTGAGGCCAGCTATACTTTTAAAAGTTGGCAAACTTATTATTTTAGCAGATGAATGCATTTAAAAGGTACAGTCAGGAAAATGAGAGAAAAGTTTTGATGACTCATCCTGCACTTCATTATTTTGTCCAATCAAATGCTCTCTAGAATGAGAATGCCCCACCCCCTTATTGTTTTTAATATTGGTAAATGCTCATATGCATCACTTTATCAGAAAAAGTTAAATAAATTCAGTGGAGGATATACTCACACTCATTCTTGTTTTCATTTACTAGTGTTTATGTGTAACTGGTGTCCCATCTCCCCCGAGCTTTTTAATTACAAACAGCAGAACCGTAACTATCTCAATTCAAATGATTGAGATTCCCACCTTATTAGGTTACCTTTTAGGGAAAGAAGAACGAACTGCTTTCATAGGTTGCATATTTCCTCAAACATTTTTTTTTTTTGCACATGAGCTGAAGCAACTGAACTCTGCAGTTGTGGTGTTGCATACAGTAAGCAAGTTAAGCCCCTATTTACATAATTGCCATTTTGTCATTAGTCATCCCTAAAATAACCAATCTGAATTTTGACTGATTTGGTCACAAAATATTTAGCTGGTTTTACAGAGTCTTGCAGCTTTTGAAATACGGTATATAACAAAAAGATCTCTAATAGGATTAGCGTGTATACATTTATATTCAAATCCCTCTGACAGTGCCTTGTTGAAGCTATAGACAAAAAAAAACTGTCACTCTGGTTTCTACTCAGTGTTGAATGCTAATTCATTAACCACACTTTTTTAAAGGATTTTTTAACCTTTGATGAATAAAGATGCGTTCACAAGAAAGATGATTATAAGGTTTTGTCGTCTGCCGCTTAAATGCTCGAGCTCTTTCAAGTAGGATGGATTCTGATTGGCTGCCATCGTTGTATAGTTCTCAAGCCAGAAAAATAATCGTTCTGAAAGGGATTCAAGGATATTGTTTTGTCTGTGCGGTTATCGTTATAGTTGCGGTATGGACTCTTTATTCTTTTATATTTAGAACGGATTTTTAAAACATCTTTATATCTAGTTATCGCCCTTGCTGTGAACGGGCCTTAAATCCTTTGATTGGTGTTTTTATGGACAGCGATGGATGATAATGATAACAGACTGCTGCATTAATCACATGAGTATCTTTTCATAAAGAAGGTCCTGTGCAAGATATTCAGACAGCTTCTTGCTGAGTTTTTCCTGAGGAAATTCCAATTTTGAGAAGCACTACCACTCGACAAAAACAATCTGGCCTCTCCTCTTCTTTTCTATCAGGTACTTTTGGCTGATAGTGATGAAAAGGATCTGTTTGCTTTTTTTTTGCTATCTGTCTAAGGAAATAAATCAAGTCCTGAGGCCACTTTTAAATTTAATACTGTCATTGCTGTGAGACAGATCTTATTGAGCATTCATAACTGCTGGAATTTTCCAACAATACTAATCTGGAGGAGCTCTACCATTGCTCCTTACTAATCACCAGCTTTAATCTGTTTGTGATTGCAATTTATGGAATATTATTAAAGTTGGCATAAAACAGAAGTTGCAATAGTCTTTTCTTCCCTATTGTGACATATCCAAGTGACGTATATCCGTATATCTTAAACAAGAAATTATGTAGGGTGGGACTTGATTTTGTCCATTGGGAATTGATTGGATTGTTGGATCATTGTGGTTTGCTATTGCTGTGATGTCGTGAGTGGCAGGTTGTCCCGCCCTCATGCCAGTAAATGTCATCAGATCAAAGAAGAGATGTTCTTACAAGAGAAAGTGGAAATTATTTTGATTAAAGTTTGCAAGGGTACATGGATTTTAAAAAAAATGTGCATTGATCATTCATTTATAATAAATACTGAAATATTCCATTGAAGAAGAAAAAAGTCAATTTTGATTTCATGGTGACTTTAATATTGATTGCTAACTTTTGACATTAAAAACATAAGAATATGTTTTAATAAAGAAACTAAGCTTTAAATATCTCTTCAGGAAAACCCCACATTCAATGTCAACCCTTTTTCCTTTTTTCTGAACTTTAACATTACATTGAGCATTACTCTGAAGATTAATACATTCAGTGTCAGAGTTTGCTTCTCAGAGCTGCGTTTTAATGGAGTGGCCCATCATTAGCTCTGTTAAAGCAGCCGCTACTGAGTGAGGGGATGTTAGGGCAGGGCAGACTGCTTTTTTACTGTCAACATCAATACACTCTTAGCTGTCAGACAGCCTATTTGGGTCGAAGGCACATTTTCGAGCACATAATATGTGCCTAAATCCAAATCTTGAAAAACTGTGCAAGCTATTTCTGGGTTCTTAAACTTTTTGGGATCATTGAAAAGAGGCAATTTCTTCTAATAACTCAATTTATGACTGTGGCTGTCTGTATACACAAAAACCTTTGATTTAGTGCTGACTTTCATGTTTTAAAAAAGATTAACTTAACTGTCTGCTGTGTACTTCACATTAGCATGCTTAACCCACTGGTCCTGCTAGTGTGGCGGTCAAAAATGGCTGTTTTTTTTTTTCATTTTTTTTTTTAGTCAATGAAATTAATGTACTATAATGTTTATGAATTTTGGCTTTCATTTATTTTTTAGGTAATTTCACTAAATTATATTTACTGAATATAGTTATAATCCATTTATTACCCTGTTAACCCCTTTTTGAGCATAGACCTAAAAAATCAAATTAGACTTAAACTGGCGTAAATCTTGAATGCTTTGGAGCACTTAAGAGTTTGGTCTCTTTTTAAAGAAGACACTAGCAGATTATAGCTAAAGTGAAAAAAAGCTTGAAAAGTGAAACTTAAAAAAACAGTTAAGTTTAAGTTTATTACTATGAAAAATTCACAAAAATTTGATTTTTAAATTTTGTATGAAATATATATTTTCCAAAATATGATTTATTCTAAAACTGCCAGAAAATAAAAGGAATAGGCTATATCTAAACAAATTGTGCTCCAAAAGGTTGATATCTCAAGAAATTAGCTTTCAGTAAGATTTTGTTTTGGCTCAGTACCAAAGTTTTCAACTTGATTAAATTCGTCTCCCATTAATTTCCAATGCAGTCATTTTTGATAAAATTATATAGAATTATATAGAATTAGAATTTATATAGAACATAGAATTATATACTGTATATATATATATATATATATATATATATATATATATATATATATATATATATATATATATATATATATATATATATCTTACAGTTTTCTATTGTAGTTAAATTGAAATATAAATTATACCAAAACTTGTTTTCAAAGAGTAGATTTTTCTTACCTATTGGAAAATAGATTTATTTTTATGCTTTTTTAAAATGTTGGGTTAAGACAAAATTAGATAGATAGATAGATAGATAGATAGATAGATAGATAGATAGATAGATAGATAGATAGATAGATAGATAGATAGATAGATAGATAGATAGATAGATAGATAGATAGATAGATAGATAGATAGATAGATAGATAGATGGTATCCTTTAAGGTATCTTTTATCAGCAGTAAATATGTGTAATGTTGGCTATTATTCTTTTCAAAGATCATTTGATAAAGACGATTCATTATTCCACACACAGTAGACTATTACTCGACGAACCATTGTCACGCGAATCACAAATTCATGTCACAATAGCTTAACACTGCGCACATTTATTCACTGGAGAGAAAGCAGCGCGAGTGATTCCCCCATATTTACATCGCGTCAAGTTTATTGATGAATGAAGTTAACATTTTTAAAGCCAGACAAACTGAGTGATTTTTTCCTGGAAGAAATTGGCAGGCTCACACACGAGCCACGTACATCCCTCGAATGAATTAGTGTCTGCATGCTTCGGTACTTCACTCCAATTGTCCGCAGGCTGCAGATGCTCTTCGCCGATCCAGCACTGCAGGTGCAGTTAATACTGGAGATGCAGATAGTAGTTCTGGCTAGATGTCCTTTTCTTTGCTTGTTTCTTTTCCTCATACAGGCTTTTTTCTGCCTATCCCTCTAAATTTCGCTCCAGCGCTGTCGTGTGAGGTGTTGGATTCATTGGATCCCGCAGTCTGACCGGCTTTGCGGTGCTTCTTTCAGAGAATCATCTACATTATCTTTAGTGGATAGCCTATGACGAACAGTTCCGTGTGCTGCCGCATCATGTTGATATAACTCTGTTGAGGAACTGCAAATAATGAATGGCCGGAGAGGAGCGATGATACGAATTAACTCTTTGATGTGAAGGCAAGCTGGGACGGGATTTTGTACTGCATTTAGGCTACTGCCGAGGAAACACTGGAATGAGGCTCTAAACACGTTTCTTGTCGCTGCGAGTTTGCTTGTTGAAGTTGGCTTTGCTCAACAATGGAACAATTAATTGGAATGGATACTCTGATAAATGTTCCTTAGAGATGGAAGGAAGATTTTACAGCCTTTTATGAATCTTTTCGTGGGGACTCTGGAAAGGTGGAGCGATCAGGAAAAGCTAATGACGGACCTATTAATCTATCAAAAGCACCAGAGGGGTTTGGAAACGTTTGGATGGAAATGTTTACATCTTTTTCTGGTTTTATACGAAACTAATGCATAGTTGTGGATCCCTGCTGGAATCTCCGTTGTCATTGATTAATATAGTGAAATTAATTCAGGGCTTTTGACATATGCTGTGATTTTTAAAAATTTTTTTTTTTGGAAATATCCATCTTTTCTTCTGAAAGTATTCCGATCTAAATGGAATTAGTTGAGAAAGCCCTTTGTGAAAGGAATAGACATGGTACATGGGAACAGGTTCCTTCACGGTGAGTCTAGCTGCCAGTTAACTTTCATTTAACGCATGAGGTCTCTCTGAATTTACCGGTTTGTCCTTTATTCCTTGAGGAACTTTGTGTGTGACTGTAAACTGATTAAAAGCACTTCATGTGTTTGGAGTTAAATTAAGTAATGCAACTGCATATGCATCATGACATTAGCCTATATCATATTTTCCCAGTTACATGTTGCTCCCTGCTGGGAAATCCAGCTTAATGCTAGTCGGTTTCTAGCTGGTCTAAGATGATCATTAGCTGGTGCAAGGTGGTTATTAGCTGGTTCTTGCTTGTGATTTGCTGGTCCAAAAGCTGGTAAACCACTTTAGACCAGCAACATAACACCTAAGCTGGTCATACCAGCTTAAAGTTGTTAGGCTGGTTTTTACTTGGTTCTAATCTTCTGGCTTCCCCAAGATGTTCATTAATGTTCTAAGCTAGTTGTTAGCTATAGTTGAAGTTGGAAGAACATTTAGGAAAAAAACAAAAAAAAAAAACAAAGCGGATACTCGCTGGACATACTATGTTAAGGTGTACCTTTAGATAGTCAACTAGCCAGCTAACATATTCCAAAATTAGCTTAAGATGATTTTTTTTTAAATATTTTTCCAAATGTACAGTACATCCATAGCAAGTTAATTAGTCTGGAAAATGAATGGAAAATAAATACCTAAATAAATAAATGTAAATATTTATTTTGTGTTTTCTTTTTTTCTGTATTGTGTTAAACACTAGAAATAGTGTAACTTTTAACTTTTTCAAGGTATAGACCAAATTCCTTAGGGATAAGGTTTCAGATCCCTGATTTTCCACCATTCCTTGAAGTATTTCTGTTTTGTAATTTAGTGCAGTATAGCAACATCCTTCAGCCCAGCTGTATGTTCATAATGAGTCCACGTGATTCTATGCTGTTTTGATCTTACATCTTTTATCACAGTTGTTGCAGGTCTTCTCATGCTTGGGTTGTCCGGGGCAACAAAGAAGGAAGCAGGTAATGATGTTTTGTCACAGAATACCCACCCACTTTCTATCTCCATGTTTACTGGCCATCTCTGACATTTGACTGCTTTCTCTCAGTGAAAAACAATTCAGGAGTGCAGCCGGCAGGGCAGTGTGGAACCTGGGTGAAGGAACCAGAGGGAGGCCTCTTCACCTCACCCAATTACCCAAACAAATATCCCCCAGAGCGAGAATGCATCTATATCATTGAAGGTATATAAAAAAAAACCTTGTTCAAATAGTCAATGCAGCTCACAACCAAATCTTTCATGTGACACTTGGATGGAGGGGGTTGTTTTAACAGTAGCACAGTTGCACTCACGGTGAAGGATGCAGGAGCAATCAGTTGATTAATCCCATGTAGCACCATGATACTAATAAACAGACCACTAGTGTTTCATTTGCATTTTATAACAGAAGGATCTATAGATCAACAATCTCTCAATATCTGAAAGTCAATTTGATTATCGCAATTAGATTTCAGAAAAAAAAAAGAAAAAAAGGATTGTCTTTCAGTCACATCTGTTGGACTGTGTGCTGCTGCGAGCTGATAATCAAATTGAACTAAGAAGCTAGTAGCAATTGTCTTGCAATCTGATGGTTTATACTAGCCTGACTTCGTCATACTCATATTCTAGTCAGAATGTGGGTCTGATACTGCTCCATAGGGCTTTGATTATGAGGCGTGTCTTAACCGAACCAGGAAAAAAAAACTCTGCACTCAATTGGATAGACCTACAACCAATCAGAGCAAGCAAACGGCAAGGAAGGACGGCAAACACATCTTTACGATCGGCAAATGCCTTGATTGCAGTTCTCTGTTCGTCTTTTAAAATTAATGTGCTGTCAATTTCTTTTACAACAGACGCGATAGTGGAATCTATACATCTCAATTCTCCAGCTGCAGTCATCTTTGTTGTAAACCAGTTCAAACCAAAAACTCTTTGTTGACGTGATGATTACGTAACTGTAGATCATCTGTCCATCATCGTATAAAGCCCGCCCTGGCAATTTGATTGGCCCGACGATTTCTGAACCGATCATAATGACTCCTCAATGGATCGAGTCCAGACCGAACTTCCCGACCAAAAAAATATTGTGGGCGGGGTTCGGGCTGGCATCCAGGCTAGGTTTATACGTGATAATCTTTTACTCATAATAAGATAATAAGATTACAAATGTTATGAGATCTTATTAGTAAATACCACTGTTAAACCAACGTGGTCTTCAATCTTTAGTGCTAAGTTCTTTCTTTTAAGTGTGATGTTACTGTTCTACCAGTAGCAATAAATGCATGTGGTTGCAGTCCATGTACCTTTGATCTCAGAAACATCATTTGTATACTAATAATGGCAGAAATACCCAACCCAATCTCATTAGAAAGTGTAATTATTCAACGAGGTTGCTATTTTTTTGGAATGATATGATTTGTACGTAAGTGAACAGTTCTTAGAAATAATGCAAGCATGAAGGCCCACCCCTAAACCATAACCTGACCATCAGAGGGGCATAAGCAGATTGTACAAAAAAGGTATGAATGAGATTATACAAAATTCATACGAATTAGCAACCATTTTGCCAAAACATAAAAGTTATGTATTGCCATGACAATATGTTTTACATATGACATCATCCATCATAAATTACAGCTGTCAGTCTTTATGATTTCTTTTCACTCTTCACAGCTCCCCCGAGACAATGCATTGATCTTTTCTTTGATGAAAAGTATTCAATAGAGCCTTCATGGGAATGTAAATTTGACCATATTGAAGTCCGGGATGGGCCCTTTGGCTTTTCTCCAATAATTGGACGCTACTGCGGGCAGCAGAACCCTCCATACATCAGATCGAGCAGCCGCTACCTATGGATAAAATTTGTTGCGGATGGTGAATTGGAAGCCATGGGATTTTCTGCAAGCTACAATTTCACAGCAGGTAGGCCTACGTACTGTTTTATACTCCTTTATGCAGTGTCAGTAATGTTTACGTGTGAAAGACTTATTACACCAGTGAGTTTTTGGCTTTCCTTGATGGTCTTTAAGAGTTCTGGAACCGGTTTTGAGTGACCTCAGTACCCTCGGGGATATCGTTATCCTTGCATGTCGACTTGAATTCCTGATGCAATCAGTAACTATACTCTTAGAAATCCAAGCCGCTGATTCATATAGCAATTATTATGGGTCCATGTTGGTTCTGTCAATGATCCTAATCTGCAGTTGAGCTTATTAGTCATTCTATTGCAATAAAGAACAGCCCGTATGTTCTAATTAATCTAAAACCATTTTAAATTGTTTACCTTGATCAGCTCTTAGTAGCACAATGAATGCTGACAATCCTTCCCAGGACCTCCTTCAGATGCTCAAGATTGCCAATAAGATGCTAAGTGGTAACAACTACATCATCCCGCATTTAATTGATTGGACGTCCCCTCAAAGGAACCCTTTCAAAATATGTAGCACATTGCAAAATGTTTGATTTTGATCAGACATCTCATTCTCAGTTTGTTCAAATTCACTGCTTTCTGATCATTTTCTTTGATTTAAAATTGAAGCTCTGAAGTGAGTCTGAACTGCATGTAATACTGTACCTGAATTCAAGTGAGAGATGTTTGCGTAAATGGTGTGCAAATTGAACAGTGATAGATATTGTGTGAAGAATGCTAAAAGCAATATTTGAATAAAGCTGCAACTAAAGTTGTAAATGCCGAAGAATTTCACAGATCGTTCGAGCTTTAAGGGCCTTGCTGATGAATTACACAGCTGTACAAGAGAAAGTAGCACACTAGTGAAGGCAGCACTGATTTAGAGTCGTATCTGAGAAATGAGTTTTGAGCCGAGAATTCTTCCATCCTATTGTGAGTCAGGAGGAAATTCTTTCACCAAGTTTGGAGAAACTGTTCAGCATGAATGGATTCAGACTTTCGCTTCACAACTTGCCAGGGAAGAAACACAGCTTCCTCTAGTCTTGATAAGGAATGTCAGTGGCATATAATTTACATAATTAAGGAGATAAAAGTCCCTGAATTCACTTCCCTTGATGTTCCCCCAAAAAAGTGGAGAGCGCATCTGCTCTGCTGCAGCCAATGGTAGCACATGCTAATGCAGAAGGTACAACAGATGAATGAAAAGCAGGGATTGAGGCAGGATAGAAATCGCAAGTATTCATCTTCCTTGGTGTTTTTCACATTTTATCGCTATAGAAAGAAACATTACTGTATTTAGCTCAAAATTAATGCTTTTTGTCACAAAACGGACACTCAATCAAAGCAGTTTGAAAGATGGGAAACTTAGTCTAGTGTATTTTCGTCATGCTGGGGCTCTGGCAGCAAAACTTTTGAAATGATCTGCATCAGACCTCATTAATCTTGCTTGCTTGATTCATATCAAATCAGTTAAAGTGCAGCTGACTTACAGATCTGATCTCGAGACTTTTCTCCTAACTGTAGTTGAGCTATGTGATCAACTTGAAATGAAATCAGTTTAAAAGTGTTATTAGAAGCCTGGAGGGAAAATAGGCTTTGGAAACTGTGAATCATTGTTTAAATTTGTCATGAAATCAAACTTGACCCTCTTTACTTTGTTTGAGCACATTGCTAGTCATGTGGGGAACAATTAATCCGTGCAAGTTAATACACAGAAAAAATACTTGTTCTGTGATCTTTAATCAAAATATGAAAATATGATTCCGCTCTAGAATGGCGTTCCTTCTCTGGTATGTCAGCTTGACGGCTTGAGTTGAAAACGCTTAACCACTCTCCTTCAACCGTCAGTCTGATATGAGCGAGGGATGGAGAGGAGCTGCGCTTAAGTAAAACCCTGCCCTCTATTCAATGTTCTTTTTCACTTGGAAATATGTCACAACACTGAAGTAAAATCGGTTGCAACTTCCGGTTCATGGAGACTTTAAAAATTACCGGAATACCCAAATGTATTCATGCGGACAAAAACACTGTACTAAACAAGACTAAATACTGTTCCTGGTATCATATATTATTCAGTGCAGAACCTTTAGTGCAACCAGTGAGCTAATGATTTTATGAGCTGGTTCTTTTGAATAAAAAAAATACAGCACAACCAATGAAGTCCAGTTCTGATGTGATTGATTTTAATGACTCTTATGAGCTGGTATCAAAATAGTGAATCGGTTCCATAAAATGGATCCAAAACAAACATTCTGATTTTACAACTGTAATTTCAATGGTCATCTAACCATAGTTTTGTGCACTGTTTTTATTAATCTTAATTTCTGTAAATGGTGTGGTTGTGTGCTTTTCTTGGGAGAGCTGAAGTGAACTGCTGCGCTAATACGGTCTCATGAACACACAGTCATGAGCTGCACAGCTGACCAAAGGTTAAGAATTTCCCTAAATAATAATAATAATAATAATATATATATATATATATATATATTTTTTTTTTTATTATTATTTTTTTTTTTTTTACCAAACCCATACACTCAGAATACTTTGAAATACAGAGTTATGGAATCATTCTGATCCATTTGCATCTTTTTCTTCCAAGGCCCTTATTCACTGCCATTATATGGATGATTGTGAGCAGGACATTTTTTCTCCTTTTATGGTCTGTAAAAGAAAGCATTTGAACAACACCAGGGTGAGTAAATAATGACTTTATGTTTGATGACAAAAAAATCGGAGTTATATTAAAAAATGTCCTGGCTCTTCCAAGCCTCATAATGGGAGTGAATGGCTATATGACTTTGGAAGTTCATTAAAGCGCATCTGTTCATGATTAAAGTCCTCGGCATGGCTCTGCGGGGGTTAATAAAGGCCTTCTGAAGTGAAGCGATGAGTTTGTGTAGTAAAAATATCCATATTTAAAACTTTATCGACTAAAATAACTAGCTTCAGGCAGATGGCTGTACGCATCGATTCACGCCAAAAGAGTAACCCTTGAACTTGACGCACAATGTTATGACGGCAATTGACGTCTCTCGCGGTTCTAACAAACTAGGGCTGGGCAACCGCGTTTGTCATTACGTTGTGCGTCAATCATCATGGTTAATCATGGGCTAATTTAAATTTTGGGGTGAACAATCCCTTTAAGGCTTATTAAAAGAATCGTTAATGTTTTCCAGACTAGGGCTTTGTCCACCACACTAATGTTTTAGTTTGAATACTCATCTTTTTCTCTATGGAGCTAGAATTGTGTCTTTATTACATGCGAGAAAATAAATGATCTGAGAGAAAAAAAAAGTTTGAGAGAAAAAGTTATCACACTGATAGCAAAAAAAGCATTTCATGAGAGAAAAAAGAATATTAAAATAGTCTTTGTATGGTTGTTGCACTACACGTTTAGCTACACTGCAGGTGTAGCTTGCAAACTCAGCTACACAGGGCTTATTCTAAATATGTGTTTACCATCTAGCCGAGGTCTAGAGCTGACAAGGTAAATTGCAAGTCTAGGACTAACTCTTTACTAGCGATTAGCAAGCTAATAATATAATACACATTCATTCATGAATATGAGTGCTATTTTTTAATGTTTAATCTTCAGTGTGATACTGAACTTGCTCATACCCATCGAGTTGTGTGTGAACCGAACAATGCTGTAATGATTCAGTTCGAACTCAAGACAAGACGATGCTCACCCGACTGGCCAATAGGAACGTGGCCCCGCCCATGACACAATTTTCACAGCAAAAGCAAAATCCTGACACCAGAGCAAGAAATTGCATCGAGAGCAAAGAAAAGCGTTTTGAGAGAAACGCTTCTTTTTTTTTTAGAGAAAATGTTTTCACACTGATAGCAAAAAATATATATTTGAGATTTTTTTCAAAGTATTTTGAGAGAGATTTTTTTTCTCAGAAATAATTTTAAACATTTCAAGTTTATATTTTTTATGTTCTACGAGAAAATACTTTCTCTCAAATATTATTTTTTCTCTCATGAAATGCTTTTTTGCAATCAGTGTGATAACTTTTTCTCTCAAACTTTTTTTCTCTCTCTCAGATCATTTATTTTCTCGCATGTAATAAAGACACAATTCTAGCTCCATATTTCTCTGTTTTTTGCCTTCCATCCACACCGAGACAGCGTTTTAGCAATGAAAACAAAGCTTTTTGAAAACTCTCCAAAGTGGATACATTTGAAAATGGATACATTGCTAAAATATGTTACTTTGCACACTCTTCATATCACGGTCCTGCAAAGAGGACAGAAAATTCACTCACATTTGCTGTTCTGCGGCAAAACATGAGTGCAGTTGCATTTTACACCAAACATATAATGGTGAGTGAGTGCGACCTGGACGTATCAGTGAATGGTGAGATATTTTGCTAAATAAAATGATCCTGCCATAAGAATTGCTTGATACAGTAACTTGATTATGTTTTGTTCTGTCTGTTTCATCTCAGTGAGCTTTTAATTCAATTCAATTCAATTCAAAGAATTGCAAACCTAAATTCCGCACGATTTCCATCCCTAATTAAACTCAGATTGAAAGAAATTAATTCCAAATGGTCACTCTAAAATAATAAGGAAAATGATTAGTTAGAAGGTGTGGGAATGCTGTAGACTGATGTAAATCTTGAACCTGGGCAACAAGCATCCAGTTGTAGGTTAAGATATTCGAACATCCCATGGCTTTAATGCTTGAGTTCCCAAATTTGGTTATAAAGTAATTAAAGGTGTTTTCACTCAAGGTTAGTTTCATCTGAAATCGCAGATGCATGGCATAATCCATTGCTGGATGATTTCCAAAGTAGTCATTTAAATAGTAGAATGATGTGCACACTGTGTGTAATTACTTCCTGATATCGTGTGAAAATAAAAATGGTTGTGTGCAGTCACTCACAGCATTCAGATGCAATTATTATGCAGACAGTGTATGAGTTCATTCCAGTTGTCAGATCTTGCTGTCTGTAGACAGACTGTGCATTGTGATGTCACTTCATCTCATAACCCTACTATACACCTAACTGGATTTAGCAGTAAATGCAGGACACTTTGTGGTTGTTGTCATTTGTCTCTTACCTTCCCATTGTCCATTTGTCCTTCTCTCTGTCTCTCCTTCTCACTATCTAGAAAACTCACACGCTCATTCTCCTGAGTCTCACTTCCTTGTCTCCTGGGCTCGACTGACCTTATTACCCCTCCTCTTTTCTAAGAGATAAAGCTGTGTTACCAGACAAGATCTGGCTGTGTTAAATAACAGGGAAAGCGGCTTCCCTTGTGTGTCTTTCCCCAGGCCACTGGCTGTTTGAAGCCTTTGTCCCTGCTGTAAACAGACACAGCAGTAATAAGAAAAGCAAGATTGACTAAAAAACATTTCAGGGACCGCTTTTTTGATCCAGTGGCCATTTAATAACCTTGTTTAGGAAAGCCTCATGTGGCCTTTTCCTCTTTTCATTTTCAATAGCTTTGTCGAATGCAGGGAAAGTGGAAGTTGAATGCTGGAGCTGAGAGCGGTCCCTTAGATCCAAATGTCGAAACACAGTCAGGACCAATTAAGAAATATAGCTCTGTGCCTTCTGATGTTTTGTGTTGTATATTTTTTGCTGTCACATAATAATATGACCTGCCAGGTAAAACGATGGATATTATGACCTGCCAGGTAAAACGATGCATATTAAAGGCATAGTTCACCACAAAATGAATATTCTCTCATTTACTCACTCTCATTGTCATCCAAACATGTGTGCTTTTCTAGATTTTGAGAAACACTAAATGTAAATGTTTTATTTGTATACAAATTTAAATGAAAGTCAGTGGTGTCTGAGGAAAGAAAGTCATACCATTGTTGCTATTGTTAACTAAGACTATTACAATAATTAATAGCTGAAATAAAATAAAATATAAATATTAGATGAAAAATGTAATCTTAAATGAAAATGAGAAATGTTACCTCAGCAAATAGCATAACTGAAGTCATAAAATTACTAAAACTAAAATAAATGAAAGCTAAATATAGAATATATATATATATATATATTCAAAATATCTTCTTTTGTTTGGGTGTGGGAGACACTAAACGATGCTGCTAGTCGAAATTGGACCTACTTATTTGTCCTGCAATTTCTATAGATTCAGTTAATTTTAATACATGTTTCTATATTGGTTAACATTGATTAATTGAATGCTTAAGTTTAATGTACAATGATCATAATGCAAGGCAAGTACATTGCATATATAAATACACTGTGCATATTTTTCAGTGGCATTCCGTATGAGATTTGACTGTATGAGTCATAGATCAAGTAGGCTATTTCAAATGTATGGCATATACAGATTTATTGACTGTCCTTTCAGGATTTCTTGGACTAGTCAACTAGTCAGTTACAAATTTCTGTTAAAAAATGAACGAAAATAGTAATTGTGTACATATTTGGAACAACACGAGTAAATGACAGAAGTTTTGGTTGAACTATCCCTTTAAATGGGCCATTTATAGGGGTTTATGAAGGGTTTAGGAGGAACAAGTTGGTTTATAATACCTGGACAAAGCCTTTGGTTTGGAATGGAAGGGGTGCGACACCAGAAAGCTGTTTTTGTTTAGGGCTTTGTTCAAATTGAATGTAAACATTGTTTACTAAACAACCCTTTTCCAAGAGATTGATGGGGATTTGGCCTTCTGTAGATATTCACCATTATCAGTGCATAAAATCCTGAATTTGACACAAATTATGATTGCAGATCCCGGTCATCATTATCGCCTCTGCTCTAATAAGACCCAACTGCCCTGCTGCTGGTGCGACTTGATTTTCACACTATTGAGGCGTTGCATGAGCCCTGAAGTCATAAACCGCTCATTTGAACTTTCCAAAGCACAACTACTGACAGATATACGGCCAAATACAAGACCAGTAATTAACAGGTCTTACAAACGTCACAGCACATGCTATATAGCTATATAGCACAGATATATAGCTGCTGGAATAAATGCATGACATTTTTTATCCGTATTTATTTCTTTTCTTTTCACAAAAGCTAGCATGTTGCAATATACATTTAGTAGTGTGTAGGCTATTCAACAGTGTATAGTGGTGGTGGTCAGCTACATTTTCTGCAAGTTATATTGATACTGATAAACCAGTAGGTGGTGACAAGTGACTGACTGTCTTTATAAAATAATCACGTAATCATTGATTCAAATGATTTGTCCAAATCATGTACCAACTGAGGGCACCCTTGTCCCTCACTGATTCCATAGACTCTGTTATTCCCAGACTTCATTTCCCAGAACCCTCTGCTCATTATTGGTTTATCTGTTTCAGCTATTATTTGTTTTGGTTCACACTCTCTGTCAGTATTTTGTGCAGTTCCTGGTGTCTTTATATTCTCTTGAGTTTTGGATTTCTTGTTCCCGTCTGCCTCAGTGGGTTGTATTTGTGTTTGCTCTTATTACATCTGCTTGACCCTATGCCTGGTATGGACTATGACCTTGGATTATATTTGTTAATAAACTGCGTTTTGGATTCTCACTCTCTTACCACCACAACCAAATCATTACAGAAGACTTCATCATTATGAATCCAGCAGTTGAACTAGTCCGTAAGTGCCAAGGTAACCGCACACTCGAAGAACATATACAAATTTTCCTGGACATTGCAATTGCTTCTTATCTACTGGACTATGCTCTCATAGACTTTATCTGTCACGGGTTTAACCCTCCTCTCAAGGATAAGCTAATTCATGATGCACCTGATGAAGTTCATGATGAAGTTCGTTCATTGACTTTCTGGACTACAGTATGCGTTGTTGTTGAGCAGGTCCTAGTTTACCATGGCAGATGGTGACGCTTTCCTTCAACATTTTTTGGGAGGGGGCTACGTGAGGCAAGCTCCGTGCCCACTCTAATCCTGAAAACCCCAGTGCTTACAACGTTAGCCAGAGCTGTCATGTCAGAGCCACCAGTAGCCATTGCAGTCACGTCAGAGCCTCCAGTCACCAGTATAGTCACGTAAGAGCCGCCATCCGCCAGCACATCCTTGCCTGAGTCTTCAGTGGTCAAGATCAGCAACCCAAAGCCTCCAGTTGTGAAAGAAGAAACCTTTCAGTCTTCAGCCATCACGGACACCATCCCTGTGTTCCCGGGTGTCATTGACGCAGTGATTAAGGATGCCAAGGCTTCCCATCCACTTTGGGGCTTGATATCTAAGTTGGTAGATCTACCTCTGAGAACGGTCAGAACAGCTGGCTTATCAAAGCCGCTATCGTAGAATATTTCTGCTGACGCTTCTCTGGTCCCAGAGTTCATCCCATCTTTCAGTGATGGCAGTGGTGTGTTTGGTCGATGTTCGTCGAAATGGCTTTGAATAAGACAGCTGCGCATAATTCAGAGTATGTTCCAGTATATACTGTAAGTCTGTTCTTGAGCCTTTCCTAGTCTGCAGATCTGTTCCTGAGTCTGTTCCTGAGCCTGAGGCGGTGTCTGAGCCTATTCGAGTCCATGAGTCTGTTCCTGAGTTTTTTTCCTGAACTAGTCCTAGTCTGCCATAGTCTGTATGCCGTGTCAGCTTTGAGAAGTCTGTCTGGCCCTGGTTTGCTGCTGATCCACTATGGGATTTTCTGGTCCCATCTGCCTAGCTCTGGTGGTTGTCGCCTCTGCCCTGGAGACCCTCTGTCCGCCTGCAGAGCCTGCTCCTCCCTGGTCGCCTGCTCAGCCTGCTCAGCCTGCTCCACCCTGGTTATCTGCTCTGCCTACCCCGTCCTGGTTGTCTGTCCTCCCACAGTTTTCAGGCCCTCTTTCTCTCCATGGTCCTGGCCCACCTTCCCACCTCCGGATCCTCCTCCGCTCTACCTCCCACCCGTGTTGGAGCGCCTGGAAGCCGCTCCTTCGAGGAGGGGCTATGTTACATCTGTCAGCTGCAGGTGCCATCATGTACCAACTGATGGCAGCCTAGTCCCTCACTGTTTCCATAGACTGTTATTCTCGGACTTCATTTCCCAGAACCCTCTGCTCATTAGTTTATATCTATTAGTTGATGCCTTTTGCCTTCATTCAATATGAAGTCTTGTTTGATTGTTTGTTTTGGTTCACACTCTCTGTCAGCATTTTGAGCAGTTCCTGGTTTCTTTATATTTTCCTGAGTTTTGGATTTCTTGTTCCCGTCTGCCTCAGTGGATTGTATTTGTGTTAGGTTTTACATCATTACATGTGCTTGACCCTCTGCCTAGTATGGACTATGACCTTATATTATTTTAATAATTATATTTTTTAATAAACTGCATTTGGACTCTCTCTCTCTCTCTCTCTCTCTCTCTCTCTCTCTCTCTCTCTCTCTCTCTCTCTCTCTCTCTCTCTCTCTCTCTCTCTCTCTCTCTCTCTGCTGAATGCTGTCTTACCACCACAACCAAATCATTACAGATTCATTCAAGAATAAAGCAAGCATGAGTATTTATTTGTGAGTCATTGATTCATTCACTCAGCGAAATGGTTCAAAACACAGATTCATTCAGAAAATAAAAATAATACTGTTGTCTGTTGCTCTGAGATGCCACAATGTGATCATTTGGAATTGTTATCGTTGACAGAGCAAAAATAGACTGGTATCATGTGCCTAAAATAAAGTAAGTTAATCAATATTAACTTGTTTATTGAACTGTGTTTAAAAGCAATATCACATTCGCAGTCACGCTTTTGGTTTGAAACTTTCAGTTTGTTGACATATTACATTGAAATTTTAACAAGAATCAAATAAAAATATATTTTTCATGACCTCTTCAGTATAAGTGTCTTTCTGCCTGTATTTGAATCGCTCATATGGTTGCATTTGCTATGCTGTTCATGTTGTTGTATACTCACTAAAATATGATTTAAATTCACTGCACTCATAACTGCATGCTTCTTGGTAATAACAAATATTAAACTCTATTTGCACATGTAGAGGATGTACCAAAACCAGAAATAACTATTCCCAAGTCCAATAATTCTGATAAAGCCATGATGTAGTGGAGTTATTTAATCTTCTAATTTGTGCACTCGAAATCGTATCGAATTTAAATCATTCTAACGACATCCGAGATTAGAAAAGGGAGCTGGATATATTACTCCTCTGTGCACAAGGACCCCGCTATATTATTGAGGCATGATGGATTCAAACCGAAAAATTGAAAATTGAACTCAGGGAATGAACTTTGGGGACATTCAGGTGGCCACATTTCAACATATTTTCTCAGGCCCGATAAAGTGTAGGGATGGAGAAATCCTCTGTGCAATCGACATTTCAGGCTCTGGAAGGTTGAATAGATTTACTGAAGTCCTTCACATAGCAAAATTCCATTTCGAGGCACAATAATCAGTCATTATTATTTCAGGATGGTTCACATCCTCCCCTCTATTAAAGTTGAGTATAAATAATGGTAATTAGCAGAGAAACTTAACAAATGAAGGCAGAGTAACAAATTAATGTAGATTTTGCATTACTGGTTGTAACTGGAGGAAGGTAAACAAAGTATCAGTTCTAATTTTGATTGCACAACTTTTATAGCATGCCTCTTTTGCTCGAGTCAAAGGACAATTTAATTTAAATTCTCAATAATGTCCCAGAATTGCAGAAAATGTACAATGCTTCTTGAGTCAAATGCTTTTGCCTCAATGCGTAGTACATGTGAATCGTGCACTTTAATATGGCAGCATTTATTACCCATTAGGATGTCTTGGAAGCTTGGGGTTGAAAATTGCATGCTTTATGTTTCGCTTCTGATGTTACAACTAGGAAAAAAACTGAAAGAGGCACATATAATGCTGCTCCCTTCATAAAATGGATTCTGCTCTGGGTGTTTGAGTATAAGGAATAAAATACATGGGTTTCCGCTGTGAAAGAACCTTAAGTCAGCACAGCATAAATTTCATTTGAGGAGTGCAAACACAGTGAGGAATCTGAATGAGAAAATCTTGTATATGAAATCATGTATTTTTGAAAACATCACCCTGAATAATAAAAAGCACTTTGGCTGTGCTTTTATGATCTTGGCCTGCTCGTGTGGGCATTTTAATATCTATACATTTATTATAAAGTACTTGGATACTGCTTTTTTATGATGCATATGTTTTTAAGTTCAGAATTAAAATAGATTTTAATATTTTGGGTGGTCATATAGTCAAAAATGTCAGGGTGTTCTAATATCAATATCACTAATATCATTAGAACAATTGTTCTAATATCATAATGTTGAAAAAAATATTAAAATAAAGTTATTGAAAAGGCAAGTGCATTTAGCATGATATTTTATTTCATAGCAAAAAAAATATTTTAACAAAAACGTTTCACTGCTTATTAATATTTAAAAAAATCAAACAAAAAATCAGACCCTCATGACTTTGTGTAAAGGTAATTAAGTCTCAATAAATATTGCATAAATATCACATAATTTGACCTTTTTATGGCAAGGTGACGTTAGTTCAGGTCGAAAAATCCTGTGGCGAGACTTTTAATTTAACAATATATTTAACTTAATAATTCATGACATGTTTTAAAATTACTTTTGTAACTTAAAAAAATATAAAGTTCTGTAATGAAACTGTAGATGGCGCAGGCTGATAGGTCCTTAACTCAATCGTCTTTCAATCATATAATTCTCTATAGGGCACAGAGAATGCTGCTGTATCAGTAGCCAATGAGCTCGCTGTTCAAATACTTTAAATACTTGGTCAGCACTTGCTGTAGCAGTTGCAGCACACTTCAGAAACCCTCAACCTTCCCCAACTCCACCTGTATAGATCTGCAATGGGTAATTAATGTACACTACATTGTCTTACTTTCTCACAGCAGTGTGTCGTGTACTGTAGCAAGCCCCCTACAACAGGAGCGTAGCAGATCTATTCTTTTAAGACCAAACATATCAACATTGTCATATCTATTACCATGCCAAACACTGTGACACTAAGGGCCCTATTTTAATGATATAAGCGCATGGTCTAAAGGGCAGGGCGCAAGTGCACTTAGGGCCTGTCCGAATCCACTTTTGCTAGTTTAACGACGGGAATAATGGTTCGGCGCGTGTGGCGCATGGTCTAAAAGGGTCGTCCCTATTCTCTTAATGAGTAATGGGTGTCAAGTGTATCTAAAACATCATGGCTTTCCACACTTGACAAGGGAAGGAATTGACCAGACTCAGGATTTCACTCGTTCTTCAATTTATTTGACCAGTACACAAGGAAGGTGAAAAACCTTTAAACATACAAAAATAACAAATTAGATAAAATTCAATATTTCCCATCAAATACAATAAAGCACAGCAAAATACAACAAGCAAAGGATAAGCTGGTTTCACACATCAATTAATCATTTCTTCAATTTTTATCACCCCAGGTAAACAGTGTACATCAGGCATACATTTCCAGAAAGCCAGCTCTACTTTTAGATCCATTTCTTCTTAAATTAACCTGTTTTTTGTTTACCCTAGTTCATTCTATACAGAAGTTATATATGACATATTCCAAATTACAAACTTACATGAAAAACCATTTCAACGATATTACTGTAGATTAGCACAAGGCTATCTCTACGCAGGAATGGTTAAATAGCTTTGTACAAAATGTTTAGCCTCAAACTATTAATAGTGCAATTAACAATGAATTAACAATGCACTTAACAGACCATACATTTCGCGTGCCCATCCAGACAACTACATAGTCAGAGATCCCATTTGCAGTCCTCAGAGACCAGTAAAGAGATGTGAGCTTACCGGTAGCCCCTTTGATCTTTTCCTTTTCCCATGAGTTTTATATGTGATTCTTTAGCGAATTCTTCCTTCTTCCACTTCTCTTAGCTGCACTGCAAAGCTGAACAAACTCATGCCCTGCTTTCATTGTCTGAAGCTTTCTAGCGTCTCTGCTAATTAGTCTAATTTCGCGCACCTGCTGAGGCGCGCAGCAGAGCTTCACTCACTGTCACGCGCATGTTGAAACAAGGCCACTGCACACACGCGCAGACACACCTCCCAGTAGATCGCCGCAACACCTCCCACTCGATCTTTGTGCGGTGCGAGCGGAAAGATCGCACCACTCAGGCGAACTGGTCCCCCTCGAATTGATCCTCTGCTGGAACGAGGACGATGAGGCGCCGTATGTCCCGATGCAATATGGTACCCTGGAAATCCTTTTCCTTAGACCCGGACTCTTTAGCAAGGGATCTTGGAATCTTCGCCTGAACACACCCGCTCGGAGAGACTTTCACGTGGACATCCCGGACTATGCCTTTGGAATCTGCATTCACACTGATGACTCTTGCTAGCTTGAACTGCCCCCTTAGTGCATTTTGATCGCAAAGCCAAACTATGTCTCCCTTGGCAACGTGCCTTTCGGCAGTATGCCACTTGCTGCGGATGAACAGGTTTGGACCTGCAAGCTGGCTCCAGGACTTCCAAAAGTAGCTAACTTGAGCTTGCATCTCCTGCAGCCTTTTGAAGGGGTAAGTAGCGTAGTCGAATGCTTTGAAATCTCCACTCTGTGTAGCTCGACCAAGCAACAGGGTGTTCGGAGTGATGTATTGGATGCGGTCTTCACGGCTTTGGACTCTGGCGTCGATAGGCCTCTCGTTGGCGAGGTTGGCAGCTAGTTTGAGCACCATCAGGAATTCGCCAAAAGTAAGGCCTCCTCCTTTACTAAGACTTTGGAGAGCTCTTTTGGTGATCTTGAAAGCAGCTTCAGCAGCGCCGTTTCGGTGAGGTGAGTTGGCTGGAAGGATTTTCCATGACCAGTTAGTCCCATTCATAGCTGCATATTCTTCCAGCGACTCCTTGCTTTGTTGTCTCAGGTAAGTGTACATCTCTTCCAGGACAAGCTTTGCTCCAATAAAATTTGTACCTGGATTGGACCAGATCTTCTGAGGATGACCTCGGACAGAAGTAAACCTCTGGTAAGCAAGTAGAAAGCTCTCGGTTGTTAGCGCACTTGCCAGTTCGACATGGACGGCTCGACTTGACATACAGCAAAAGAGCACACCCCATACCTTCATACTCACTCTCTTCCTGACATCATCCTTTACTTCGTATGGCCCAAACAGGTCGACAGACGTGAATTGAAACGGTGCAGCCGGGCTCGATCTCTCCTCAGGTAAATCTCCCATTATTTGCTGACATGTTTTTGCTTTTGCCTTCTTGCACAAGATACACCTGTCAACAACTTTTCGGGCAATAATTATCCCCCTGATGACCCATGCTTTCTTTTGCATCCGCAGCAAAGTTCCTGCCACTCCATCATGTCCCTCACTATGCGCTTCTCGGGCTAGGAGGGTAGAGATCCAGGTCTGGAAAGGTAGCAGGGGAACTGCTCTCTGGTCCTCTTTGAAGGTCTGGATCCTACCACCACACATCAAGAGTCTACTTTTTCGATCTTTGTAAACAACCAGTCGGTCCGTTGTCGTGTTCGGAAAGTATGCACCCTCTTGCGCTACCAGGCATAGGTTCCTGAACACTTCTTCTCTTTCACTAACCGTGATGACACCAGATGACTGAACTGCCTCCCACTTTTCTTTATCTCCAATCTTAGCACACAGGAACTTCTTAGCTGCTCTCCAAGTCCATGCTATCACCCCGGTCAACCGTCTTAGGCTACTGAAGCGTGTTTCGTCCAACAGCTTTTGGACTACTGCCATTACCGGTGTCCTCGTGGACTGGGACTCTGTCTCCTGGACTTTGATTGAATCTTGCTCTTTCTGCTGACTTCGGGTGAGTACCGCAACAAATGTTTTCTTCTGCATTTTTGCAATGCTGTCTCCTGCTTGTGCAGAAATGTCCTTGGCTGATTTTTTCGGCCACTAACTCTCAGGAAGCTGAAGGAACTTTGGACCCGACTGCCACTCAGATTCCTCAGTTAAATTATCAGGACTGGCCCCCCTGGTGATGATATCTGCAATGTTCGCCGATCCCGGAATCCACAACCAATCTCGGATGTCAGTACTCCTCTGGATCTCACCAACTCTGTTCGCGAAGAAGGTCTGGTAGCCATAACTTTCCCTGCTGTATCGCGCCCAAGATGGTTTGACTGTCGACGAGATGGTACCACCCTTTGACATCGATTTGGTAGTGTTTCTGAAAATAATTTTTCAGCCGGGCTGCAAAGACTGCTCCACACAACTCCGCCTTCACCGGGTCACCCTTGTGATCTATAGGGGTCAGCTTGGCCTTAGATTCCACCAGCTTCACAACAACACCATGGCAGCAGCTCCATCGAAGGTACAGCACTGCACCATACGCGTGTTTACTACCGTCAGAGAAGGTGATGCCACATGGTCGTCCAACTGGATCTGGCGGCGTGAGGGCTCTGGTGAATCTGAGTAGCCTCAAGTCAGCATACTCTTCGAGGAGCTTCACTGCATCTTCTCGGAGTTCTTTGGACAAGGCGGCATCCCAGGTGTCTGTGCAGTGCATCACTTTCGCTTCCTGAAAAGCTCTCCGAATCAGAATGGCTCCCTTCTGTTTTGCTGGAGCCACAAGGCCGAGGGGATCATAAAGACCAGAGATTTGGCTTAACAGTTCTCTTCTGGTGAGTGGGTCTAGTGTTTGGCTTCTTACTACTTCCCTCGGTAAGTCCTGACCAAGGCGCACTTTTCTCCTTTTCTTAGAGAAGTTCACTGCAACCATGACGTGTAACTTGTCGTCTTCAACGGTATAACCGAGGCCGAGGGCTTTGTTATCCTCTAGAGTTAGCTGGTTCGGCAGGATCACGGTCTTTGACTCCATATTCTCACCTCTCTGCCCTTTCCTCCCACTTTGATCAGAGTAGACCCAGGGCTTCATGATAAATCCTCCTGCTTTCAGGATCTGCTCGATATTGGACGTGAGGAGTTTCAGGTGATCGAGGTCGTTGTGAGAGGTTAGGATGTCATCGACATATACATCTTCCTCCAGTACACGTTTTTCCTCTTTAAAGTGGCTGAATAGAGGCAAGTTGGCGGTCTCTCGCATGGCGACTTGGGCTATGCAACCAGCAGGTTTGTCTCCGATGTTGACTTCGTGACTACGAAATCCTCTATCTCTGCATCTTCAGTGTCGCGCCACAGGAACCTGTGCAGATGGACCTCTCTTTCTTCCAGCCAGACAGAGTTGTACATTTTGCGAATGTCACCAAGGGCAGCAAAGACACCAGTGCGGAACCTTAGTAAGACAGCTCTGATCGGATTCAGAACGTCAGGACCTTTTATCAATCTGTCATTCAAACTTAGGCCTCTGTACTTCTGGCTGCTATTCCACACTAGCCTCACTGGAGTGGAGACTGAATGTGGATTTAATGCAATCAGGGGACTTATGTACCACACTGGCCCAGTCCAGCTCTGCAGAACTTCTTTGGACAGCTTCACTGCAGCTTCACGATTAACCATTTCATGGACTTGTGAAGCATAGGCCATTTTCCACTCAAGTTCCTTTGCCAGCTGCTTCTCCGTTCTGCGGAATGTGGCTTAAACCGCTCCCCTGTTATTGGGGAGACATGCTGGATCCTCTGTCCACGGATACTTGGCATGCCAGTGTGGTTCAGGGCTATGATGATCTCTGTTCACATACGTCAAGCCATCTCTCACCATCTCCATCTCTCTTTCTTCAGCCAGAGTCATTTCCTTTCCCCCTGGTTGGCAATTCCCGCAGCGACATCCCCCACATCTCGGCTCACAGGCAGCTCCGATGCTTTCCCATTCCCACCACTTCAGAAAGTCTCTGCTCCTAGTGGCTGTATTGGACTGGGTGCTGTGATGGTCGGAAGACTGGCAAGGGACTAAATTTTTACAGGTGAGTTCAGTGTATCTGGCAGCTGCTGTTCTCATGGATCTTGCGAAGTGGGTCTTTGACGTATGGGCCACCAATGTAACTTCCTCAAAGAGGTCCGGGTGCGTGCCTCCGATGGCCTTGCCGAGCGGGCCATCCCAGAGCACTAGGTCACCAACAGACCAAACTTTCTGGGGTACCAGCTGCCCTTCTTTGTGGCTGATCAGTAGTTGTATTTCCCTCGGTCTTGCTAGGCCTTTGAGGGAAACATCCGGGAATAACTTCTGTAACCTGATGGCTGCAACATGCCTGTGAACTTCTGCAATTTAATCAAGTCCATAGCAGATCAATTGATGTGACTTGAGGGTCCCTCTGGGAGTGTTAACACGCATCCTGAGGAGGTAACGCTTGGTTGCGACAGACACTTTCATCCCTACAACACCATAAACCACCAGGGTCACATCTTCACTTCTCAGGTTCAACTTGCTCGCGGCTCCGTGCGTTATGTAGTTCGTATCAGATGCCAAGTCAATGAGAGTACCTATCCTTTGCCCGTCGTTGGCAATAACATCAAGGAGCATTAGGATCACCGGGTACTCCTTTAAACAGTTGTCCTCCAGAAGGCCTCTCTCAACTACAGTGGAGTTGTATGCCCTCGATGCTGCATTGCAGAAGGCGTCTTGACATTGCTGCGCCAACTTCGGTGTCAGTTTGGAAAGGAATTTTTCTTGGATTTCGGTGTATCTTTTTCCCTCATTTCCCACTGAACTGGTCTTAGGTGTTTTTTGAGTCTGGGGTCTGGCAACTGGACAAAGAAGAAAGTGGTGTTGTCGGTCTTTGCACTCTGGATTTCCACACAGATAAGAAGTTTTCCTGCAGTAATCCCCATTGTGGACTTCGAGGCATCTCTTGCAGGCACCAATTTCCACAGCGTCCCTCTTCTCTGCTGGCTTTAGGTTAACTCTAAACCTTCGACAGAAATATAGTTTCTTTCTGTGCTTTGGGTCACCGCAAATGACGCAGCCTTCTATTTCACTGCTGGTCTTAACTGTCTTTGTTCTGGCGTACTTAAAAGACTTTGTTTTCTCCCTAACGGGTTCGACAACGTCTTTCAGCTGATCTAGTTGCTCATATATGGATTTTTGTGATTTCAGGTACCTGATAAGTTTGTCGAAACGGTTCTGACGGTTAACAGCATTTCTCTCATCAGCAGCACAGGTGAGCCAGTCTTTCTTCAGAGTTTCTGGGAGCTTGCCCTCGATGGATTTAATCACCATCGGGTTTTTTATGGCATCTACATTATCCAGTTCATTCAAATCATAAAGGGCCTTTTCCACTGTTTGGATGAGCTCTATGACTTTCCTCGGCTGGCCGCTCCTGACTGGTGGAGTTGCTTGTAATTCCTCAACAATCTCGAGAGTGATGGTGGCTCGGTTCCCAAACCGGCTCTCCAGGATTTGGAAGATCTCGTCTGATGAGTTGTATATTGACAGGCATAGATCTCTGGCCACCGCTTCATCAAGACTATCGAGCAGTTGAAATTTCTTTACCTCTCTGGAGCCGGTTGGTTCACCCTGCCTCTGCAGAGCCTCCCATTCTTGCCTCCATCTGTAGTAGCCTCGCTGGTTACCAGCAAACTTTGGTAGAGCCGTAGCTTTCAGTTTTATCGCTGCCACTGGAGCTAAACGGCGGCCTGGGGGCTCCTCAGTCTCTGGTTTTATGCTTGCTGCTTTAATGAAGGCGGCCTTCCTCGACACCAGCTGGGGAAGGTGCACCTCAAGTGCTCTTAGGCGGCCATCAGCATCTCCTTCTTCGGTTGACGGAGCCCAGCGATTCCAGTTCTGATGCGCTTCCTTTGCCTTAAGCACCAACTTCTCTAAGTGGGTCAGTATGAACTCATAAGCCTCCAGAGTTATGTCTAGAGGGGCAGAGGAGACATTCTCGCACTCCTTCTCTGCAACATCTAGAGCTAAGGACAGTTCTCTTTCTCCATATACAACCCAGACTGTCTCTCGAATTAGAAGTTTAACTTCTTTCGTCTTTTGCTTACAATTCTCCTCCGTCCTTTCTATGTCGGCTCTCAGTAAGTCGCCCAGCTCCTCTTCAGTAGCTGCCTCGGACTCTTCCATGTAAGCGGCCCTTACCTCCTCATTTGCCTCCATGACTCTGGAGCTCTCCAGTGTAAGCTTTTTGAAGTTCTCTTTTAACTCCTCTATAGACATCTCTGTATGGGTCCGTGTAATGCTATTAGCAAGACGGGAGAAGAGTCTCTTAGCTGTGGTCCTCTCCACTTTCAAATCATCCAGTGACTTCGCCATTTGTTCTCTTCAATTGACAGACAGCAGTTTTACCCTTCAGGCCCCCAGGTGGAGTCTCAGTCTCCTCCTTCTCGGTTATGGCCGCAAGCGGAATCTTCGCTGCCCACTGGTCACGGCGGTTTTTCACTGTCAAGTGTATCTAAAACATCATGGCTTCCCACACTTGGCAAGGGAAGGAATTGACCAGACTCAGGATTTCACTCGTTCTTCAATTTATTTGACCAGTACACAAGGAAGGTGAAAAACCTTTAAACATACAAAAATAACAAATTAGATAAAATTCAATATTTCCCATCAAATACAATAAAGCACAGCAAAATACAACAAGCAAAGGATAAGCTGGTTTCACACATCAATTAATCATTTCTTCAATTTTTATCACCCCAGGTAAACAGTGTAAATCAGGCATACATTTCCAGAAAGCCAGCTCTACTTTTAGATCCATTTCTTCTTAAATTAACCTGTTTTTTGTTTACCCTAGTTCATTCTATACAGAAGTTATATATGACATATTCCAAATTACAAACTTACATGAAAAACCATTTCAACGATATTACTGTAGATTAGCACAAGGCTATCTCTACGCAGGAATGGTTAAATAGCTTTGTACAAAATGTTTAGCCTCAAACTATTAATAGTGCAATTAACAATGAATTAACAATGCACTTAACAGACCATACATTTCGCGTGCCCATCCAGACAACTACATAGTCAGAGATCCCATTTGCAGTCCTCAGAGACCAGTAAAGAGATGTGAGCTTACCGGTAGCCCCTTTGATCTTTTCCTTTTCCCATGAGTTTTATATGTGATTCTTTAGCGAATTCTTCCTTCTTCCACTTCTCTTAGCTGCACTGCAGAGCTGAACAAACTCATGCCCTGCTTTCATTGTCTGAAGCTTTCTAGCGTCTCTGCTAAATAGTCTAATTTCGCGCACCTGCTGAGGCGCGCAGCAGAGCTTCACTCAATGTCACGCGCATGTCGAAACAAGGCCACTGCACACAAGCGCAGACACTCCTCCCAGTAGATCGCCGCAACAATGGGTGTGTTTTGGTCACAGCTCGCGCCATGGTGGATTGCTATTTACATCGCGAAATTTGCCAGTGGAAAGACTGAACGATTCTCCAGAGAGGAAACGGATCTGCTCGTGCGCGAGGTTGCAGCTACGGGACAAGCCGGATTTCACCATATCTTTATGAACACAATATTAGGCATGTTTGTGTGCTGCTGCTCCCTGTGTGTGTAATAAGCAGAGTGTAAGCGCTTTGTGCACCCACCTATAGGCACATATTACTAATGCACACTTTAAATAATAAAAAAAAAAATCTGTGCCATTGACCAGGTTTCAGTTTGTCAATGGTGCAGTCTATTTCAGTTGCCTCAAAATAGCAACGCTCCAACAATGCGCCCGAACAGTCAGAATAGCACACCCATGGGCGAACAGATGGGCGCAAATGCATTTGCTATTAAAACAACTCATAACCGGGCATAATTGGGCTGAAACTAGCACATAACATTTGCGTCGCTCCTGGTGCCGCATTGCGCCGGGTGTATGATAGGGCCCTGAGAGTTGTCATGACAGAATATATTAAAAAACTTAGTCATTAAGATATGTATTTTAGTTGTAAGGAAAACTGCTTTTGTCAAATAAATTCATGGGGTCTTGAAGAGACAATAAAATGAGGTGAGATCTCTCTCTGGCTTTGGGAGAGAGAGAGAGAGAGAGAGAGAGAGAGAGAGAGAGAGAGAGAGAGAGAAAGAGAAAGAGAAAGAGAGAGAGAGAGAGAGAGAGAGAGAGAGAGAGAGAGAGAGAGAGAGAGAGAGAGAGAGAGAGAGAGAGAGAGAGAGAGAGAGAGAGAGAGAGAGAAAACAAGTCAGGAAAGGGAGATAAAAATGTTGGCGGCTAAATAACGTTGTACTATTGGATTCTTTAAGTTTTGGTTGGTGGCTGCGGTAAACACAGCAGATCTCCCTTGAGTGAAAGGTAGAGTTCGATAAGCCTGTGCACATCCTGTGCTTGCAAACGAGGCCAGTGCTTCAGAGCGACCTCTGTACTGCAGCTAGTGTGTAATGTAACAGTCCATTGAGCTCTACTACAGAGCACAACCACATTATTTCCACATTAGCCTATATTATGTTATGTTTAAAAATCCACATTGAAAATAAAACCTGAAAAAATGACTGTTATTCATGATACAATTTATGAAGACAAGCATTTTCTAAATTGCAACAAAAAGTACTGCTTTTTAAAACCAATTCAATGCTTCATTAACCAGTATTGAATGCACCTGGCTCCCTGTTACTGAAACGATGCAAACAGCCAAATAAGTCTGGAGGAGATAAACAAGAGCACGAGCCCCGCATTCTTTTCCACCTTGTCCGTGTGAGCTTGTGCCAAACAGCTCAGTCTGATAGCATTACTTTAGCAAATTAAATCTGCTCCAGGCATCTCCACATTCAACTGTTTGGCATATTTGGATTTTTCATGACAAGACAGAATGACGATTTTGAATAGCACCCAAGATAAACAAGAAAAAACTGTTTTCTTTCCTATGTTGACATATTTCATACAGGAAGCTGAGATGGGGCATTTTAAAGGCTTGTTCCTTTGTTCCAGGCCTTTGAAAGTCACCATGAAATAAAAATGGACAATTCTTATTTTCTAATGGAATATTGCTGTTTTGTTAAAAATTATTTATCTGTGTGTGTGTGTGTGTATATATATATATATATATATATATATATATATATATATATATATATATATATATATATATATATATATATATATATATCTTCTATATATATATTTATATATCTTCTATATCTTCTATATATATTGTGCCCTCGTAACCCTTCCTACATTTTCTTTTGCATTTTCACTGGTCACAATTTTGACATCATACCATAGGGAAAAACTGCCAAATATTTTTTATATTATCGCATTATTTGGCAGCCGGTATATTAGGCTGCTGTTGCTTTAAGACATGACGCACGGACCCATTTTGCCAATATACTTGTCTTTATGTGCAAGCACTTTGAGTGTGAGCACAAAATCTGCGGGAATGAGTACAATTATGCTCAATATGCGCAATCCCTCACCCTAACACCAACAATATTCAAATTAAGAAGCAAATTAAACAAGTGAGTAAAGTGTTTGTGTGTCAACCATAGACTGTAAAGGGTGTCAACTCGCTGTCGGACAGATTAAAGAGGGAGGACGAGTTGCTGAGTTTCAGATAGTTCAGTATCGATATGTATCGAAAAATCTATATTTTTGACAACACTAGATTGTACTTAGTTTATTATTTCAGATGCCTTTTAAAAGGACTACAAGTGACTGCGTTACACGCCACTGCTGAAATCCACCCACATTTGGCGGGTTGGCGGGTGTGTACAGTGAAAACACGGAGAGCTGGAAATTTCCGTCAATGGCAGGGAAGTGTTGTCTCACTAATGACGGAAATTTTCTTCAATAGCGGGGAAAGAGTTAATCAGTGTATAAAGGGACACAAAATTGCCATTCTACTCTGATCACGCAAAAAAGTCAGCTTCCAAACAAATAACTTTTCCAACCTGAAATGACACCCTTTCCAATGGTCAAGCCGATGGTTGAGAGGTGTGAACTCTGTGTATGTTAAAAGGGCATTATCTCAGTAGTCGCGTTTCCATTACAGATTTGCGCAAAACATTTGCGATCATGCTATACGTAAACCTACCAACATCTGTCGCCATGATTTAATTTGGAATGATTTATAGCGAGAGGAAAATATTACGTTTTAGTCGCATAACATCGGTTAATAGAAACGCCGTCAATAGTTTTTAGTCGACATTTAGAAAAAATTGCAAAAGTTTATTGCAAATCTGTAATGGAAACGCGCCTGCTGTTTTGCATCTGTTTTTGCATTGCATCTGCTGGTTCTGCAGTTCTGCAGTTGGTTATTATATGCTGTGGCTGGTATTCTTTACTCGTTTTTTTTCTCCAGAACAGCTACATGGCTTTGTCTTATTGTTAAAATAGTGCATATTTACATTTGAAGCATATTGTATGTTTTATATAGGCTATAGGCTAGTGAAAATAGCCTGTGTTTGACCTACATTCTAGAATCATCAGCAAGTTGACTATCTAGATAGCATAGGGAAAGTGGTTGTCAACAATGGGATGCTAAAGATTTTCCCAATAAATAGACAAGAATAAACCTGGTGTCCTCCACCATTCTTGTTCTTTCTGATAACAAAGCACTTTGAAGCGACAAGCTCGTAATCACGGCTTTATAAGTGGGAAGTTGTGAAATCTCCAATAGCAGGTGAAGGCAGCATACCATCACTGAGGTCCGGAAGAACCTGATCGCAACTTCACCACCATTGAACTATTGAACCATCAAGACTTCTTATCTGAGACTGCATGTGGACGCTCGTTCAACATATTTTCTGACAGTTGATGGACTATTAATACTGAGTGTTCACCGGATGAACAGGTTCATTGATTATTAATATTAATTCCGTTACACCAAATTAATTCTATTAACTGATCCAAATATTTTTAAATAATTATAACAAGTTATACTTATAGTTATAATTATAGTATAACATTAATAAGTTATACTAATTAATTATACATATTTCCATTTTGAGTTAATTTGCTGCACACACACACACATAAACGTTCTGACAGAATATTTATTTTTTTCAATGTACTGTTACTTTTGCCAAATCCAAAGCTGCAGAAATGATGAGTACATTTTTCTTTCCTCTCTTTGTTCTGCTGTTTGCTTCATATACTGTCTCTCCTTCTCTTTTTCTGTCTTTTTTATGGTGTTGTACTTTCAGGCCCAGCAGCTGGAAAGCCCATGCTCAATTTAACCACGTACAGCATTCATCTCTTTACCCGTCCATTCAAAATGGCTTGCCTACAGTGTGCTTTATTATTATTCCCTTGCTAATCCTTACACTCATTTAACTGTAAAGAGGAACTTATACTCCGGGGCCGTGAGTACAGGAGGTTAATGGGATATCCCAGAACATGCTGTAGGAACGCTCTAGCATGTTACAAGGTGAAGGATTTAGGTGAGATTTACAGTGTTGCCTCTGGCACTGTACATTGTTCGATCAAAATCTCTCAAATTGATGTATATAATTCTTATTCTGCGATCATGGCTTTGTCAGTGACATGGTGAAAGCAAGGTCAAAGAGCTTTCAATTGATCGTTGGCAAAGACCCGCCCCCTTTAGTTACTGTTGCTATGTCCAACAAGCCATGCCACTCTCACGCCACATCATGTTCTCACGCAGTGTAAAATACATCGCGAGCAAAGAGAACACTGTCAACGCGCTGAAAGACAGGACAGAGCAGGTTACTTTTGATATGAAACAAAGTCTCAACTTTCAAATTTGGCCATTTATTAAAGAAATTTAAGCAATAAATACCATTTTGTGGCTGTAATGTCTCGTGGCAGGTCGCTGTAGCCCCTCAGTTAAAGCTGCTCGTGAACCGGTCATCTCTTCCTTCTAGTTAATTTATAGCATCAAATAAACATGAATGAACATCAGAAGGAATGTTGTTTCAACCGTGGAAAGACATCAGTACACATCGTTTTTCAACGTTAATCTTCTATCTCTCCTGACTGCTTTGTCGGACAAAAATGGCTGATGGCGGATTGTGATTGGTCAGATCGCATGTCAATCAAACTCCCTGGAAGGATGAATTGGTTGGTAATTGGTTTCAATTTTTTTTTCAGCTAACTTGACAGATACTTGATAACACGGAAACTTGATTACAAAATTGCCATGTGATAGGCAAAATAATTCATTGATTTTGGGTCATTTCTTAGGAAACCATATTTCTACTTCAAATAGTTTTTTTTTCTATTCATCATAAACTCCTGAAAAAATATCAGTTTCCATAAAAATATTTATCAGCAAAACTGTTTGAGAAATGTTTCTTTGGCAGCAAATCAGTAGGCTATATTAGAATGATTTCTGAAGGATCATGTGACTCGAGTAATGGCTGCTAAAAAAAATCAGCTTAACCATCACATGAATAAATTGCATTTTAAAATATATATTAAAATAGAAAAGTTATTTTAAATTGTAATAATATTTTACAATACTACAATTTTTACTGTATTTTTGATCAAATAAATGCACCCTAATAGCATAAGAGATTTATTTCAAAAACATTAACAGATATCTAAGTCTCTTAAATTTCATTTTTAATGTTTTTATGTATTAATAGTTAGGACAAAAATCAGTGTAATTGTAATAATCCTCATCCAGCTATAGAAATGTGTTAGATATCTCCATCGAGCTTCAAGATCAAAATATCAGATTTTTGTTTAAGGCAGTTTAGCGCTTTCTGTCAGATTTTTATAGTGCAGTGTCACAGGGTTGAATATGCCATTCGCTTTTTTTTTTTTTTTATCAAAGCTCTCTCTTTTCAGCATTCATGAGCCCAAGTTCCCCATGAATGTCTGGACTCGTCCGCATCTCATTCATAGGCATGATGGCACTCGGCCCGGTGAGGTCAGGGCCCCGCTAAATATTATCCCACACGACCTGCTCTCCCCTTCAGCTATGAGGAACAGTCAGCTTTTAGCATTTTATCGGGCTCTAAGGCTTCCAGCTAAAGGTTGACATCTTTTGATACTCTATGTGCTACGCAAGGTGCGCCAACAAGTATTGAATCCACTGCAGCACTTTTTACTGCTGCTTACTTTATTAATTGATCTTACAGCACCTTTTGTTCTTGGAGGGGTTTCAGAGTGTGACATTTTCACCATTTTGTGTGGAAGTTTGTGTGTTTGATTAAGGCTAGCAGCATTTGTTTACGCAAGCACAAATTGTTAGTTATGCGCCCATTTACCGATTTCTCCTTGGCCGCTGATGGTTAAGCGTGCAAGTCCAGAAAGTCAATTATATGAAGCTTTCCCAGTGGGAATATTAACTTCCTGGAGCGGAACATCGTGGCTGCAGATCATGTGAGCTCATCGTCTCTGGCACACAAACACTAAACAAGCCACTGAACAAAATGGCTCCACTGACTTTTTATTTTCTGTTTGCCAAGCTCAATTAATCACACCAGTCGCATGGAAATCCTCCTCTCCTGTTTTATTATATCCATTCTCTGGAAATGCAGAGCTGTTCAGAGAGAAAAATAAGGAGATGGGGGGGAGAGAAAGTACCGTGGCTCTGTAGAGGAGAGAAGTGTCTGATAACAGTTCCATGCTAGTGTGCTTCCCTAAGGCCCTGTTCCCTCTGAATATTCATTGGGCTTGGCAAGAGAGCCTGCACCATTTGTAAAAGGACAACTATCTGTTTTCAACTCTGACTGTAAAATGGGCCAGTGTTCCTTTAATGTGATGACAACTGAATTTTCCAACACAGGCTCATTGAAAAGAATTTACATTTTTTTGCAAAACTCAGATCACTGCAGTTTCCAGGTGTAAAACAGCAACAATTTTTATTCCTTTTCACATAAAATTATGGGGCAGATTAAAAGACACTAATAATAAACACATTAATAAACACTAATATTAATAAACCAAAGTAATGAATATTTACCATGTTATGGCCTCATAACACTTTTACCATAGTGCATAATTTAAAAACGTATTCAGTTTTATGTTTACATCACATAACCAGCTCCATATATGTGGCTTTCTGACATAGTAACCTTGCTCGGTAGCTCACTGCACTTGTGATTTGGAGCGCTTGGGTACATGACACACGTGCTGTGACACACGAGTCACGATAAAAGAGCTGAAAGACTTGTAGAAGCTAGCTAAAGTGGCATGGTTGCTTCAGAAAATTTGTTTTTATGCCACATTTGCTTTTTGTTAAAATTATCGAGTATTTTTAGGGGTTTAATGTAGGTGGTACGCTATTTTCAAACGCGATAAAGCATTAACCTTTTAGTGCCTCTCACCGTTATGAACTAACGTAATTGTTGCCAGATTCACGTTAATCTGTTTCAGATAAAACTGAACTCTTTTTAAATTTCGGTTTGAAAGTGTCACGAAATGTGCAGGATGATACATATATCATTTTTCAGAAATGTATGCACAGGTACTTTTTTACAATGAGCCTAGGTTGCAATTTTCAGAAGTCATTACTCCAGTCTTCAGTGTCACATGATCCTTCAGTATGTATTTTTGTAACATTGTAAATGATAGCATATTTGATTCTCATTCAGCTTTAAATCATTATAATTAGACACAACTAATAATAAGCAGATTAAAAGTCTTTTACCAAAACTGGAGGTCAATAAATAATAATGATTGATTGATTGCTTCCTGAAAATTGCTTATGGAATGTCAGAATGGAGCCAGACTGAATGGCTACTTTTACATGCAACCAAATAATCCTTTTGGAAATTGGATTGACGGCTAAATTGAACTGAAAAGCCTTGATGTAAACACCTTAATCAAGCCTATTGAGCTCGATCTGAATTAAATTTGGTTTGAAAGGGGTGGTTTATTCCTTTTCTAATCCAAACAAGAGGACATGTAAGGTAAGGTATTTTTATTGTCATTCTATACATGTTGACACATGAGAACGAAATATGTACTTGTTTGGACCAGCAGCTTAATAATAATAATAATAATAATAGATAAATAATACACAATATGCATACAATAAGTTAAAACAAATAGTTTAACAGACTAAATTTAAAAATAACTTAGTACACTAAAAATACCTAATAAATAAAAACCTATATAATAAATACCTAAGCAGCAAGTTTTTAAAAGCAGTGCCTCAAATTCATATATAAACCAGAGCAACATAATGACAAGGCGCAGTGAGTAAGAGGTATAAATAATAATAAGAGGTCAATCACTAAGGCAGGGAATTCATGAGTCTCACAGCCTCTGGAAAGAAGCTGCATTTGAGTCTTTTGGTTCTGGCTTTAACGCTTCTTAGCCTCATCCATGAGGGGAGGGGGTCGAAGAGTTTGAAGAGTTCGGTGGGATCCTTCATACAGGATGCTCTGCTTCTGCACCTGCTGGTGTAAATGTCCTCAACAGAGGGCAGGCTGCTAGAAGTTATTTTTTGGGCAGATTTGACTACCCTCTGCAATTTCTCCTTGTCAGCAGCAGAACAGTTTCTGTACCAAGCAGTGGTGGAAAACCACACACCGGTAAAAGCTAACAGAACCGGAGTGCTGAGACCAGCCCGCTTCACCCTCCTAAGAAAATAAAGGCATTGTAGGGCCTTTTTTTATAATGCTGGCTGTGTTGATGTCCCATGTTAAATAATTGGAAATGTGTATCCCAAGATACTTGAAACTGGAGACCATTTCCACGGCTGCTGAAGAGGGGAGGGGGTGTAACCTCTCCTCCTAACACAACCATTTCCTTCATCTTCCCCACATTAATGCAGAGGTTATTTGCTCTGCACCAGTCTTTAAGTTCTTTTCCACCTCTGGATATTTAGCCAAGCAGTCATATGTTAATATCGTATACAGCAGGGGGCTCAGGACACATCCCTGGGGGGAGCCAGTGTTAAGGATGATAGACGGAGATGAAATGCCATGGACTTTGTACAGTCTGTGGCCTGTTCGTTGAAAAGTCCAGGACCCAGTTACAAAGTGATGGTTTCAATCCAAGTAGCAGCAGTTTATTAACTAGAGTATGTGGAACAATTGTATTAAAGGCCGAACTGAAGTCCAGGAAGAGCAGCCTGACATAAGAGTCCCTGCTCTCCAGATGAGTGAGAGCATAGTAGATGGCCGATGAATGTCCTTCATGTGGGCCATAACCAGCGTTTCAAAGCATTTCATAATTATCGGAGTGAGAGCCACTGGACGGTAGTCATTCATGCACGTCACGGTCGAACTTTTGGGAACGGGGATGATAGTGGATGTCTTGAGACACACTGGCACCACAGCCTGGGAGAGTGAGGTGTTAAAGATGTCAGTCAGCACCCCAGCCAGTTCATGAGCTTTCAGAGCCCTCCCTGAGATATTATCCGGATCAGCTGCTTTACGTGTGTTAATTCTCAGCAATGTCCTCCTCACCTCCTCAGCGGACACACTGAAAGGCAGCTCACCTGGATGGAGTGTGAGTCCAGAGAAGGGAGAGGGATTGGATGTCTCAAAGCGGGCAAAAAATGTATTCAGGGCATCGGGAAGACATGGATCCTGAGGGCAAACAGCATCTTTCTTGCTGTAATCATTGATGCTCTTGATGCCCTTCCACATGCTCCGGGGGTCATTGGTGGAAAAGTTACCCTGTATTTTCTGTGCATATTAGCCTTTGCCCTCTCTATCCCGACCTCTACATGTCAAAAAATCAATTCTGATTAGAAGCTTGTGACATAAACGCGCACATCAACCCAATCACCTTATTTAGCATTCATGTAAACACTACATTCAGATTCATCAATTGGAAAGAATTCATTTCGATTTATGTGAACATAGCCAATGAGTTTGCTAAAACAATGTCAAAGTAGCTATTTGGCTAACAGCCCACACAAGTGACATCAGCCGAAAAGAACAGTTGTTTCAAAAGGAAAAACAATTCATTACTTTTGAAACCCAAACAATAATTTTCTTTGGATACACTGATGAATCATTCAATAAGACCAGGAACATGCATTAAGAAAGTAAATATGGTCAATTTCATGCTGTATAGCCTAATATATATTTTGGAAACAGATGCTTTAGTTTCTTGTAGGTATCATACTGAAGGTAGTTTGTATGCTTTAGAAAACAAGCTAACACATTGGGGGCTTTCTTCAGATTCTTATTTTACAAGACATGTAAGGCTGTTTCAAAATTCAGGCAACGTCAATCTGGTTGTGGACTTGCTCTAGGGAGCAGGATTGAATTGTTCACATGAACAGTTTGACTGGGGGCGCAGCCAGAAACACTGAGCAAGCTCCTACCCTGTCATCTGAGAAAGAGAGAGAGGACTGTGCAGTGGATTTAAGTTCAGGCTTGGTAAACCCGCAGCTAGCCCTTAGATACACAGCCTCTAGCGTACTGCTGAACTGAGGAATAGACCTGCTGTTCCAACTGAACCTCCCAGCATGCATCAAACAACTGCTGGTTCGATATGTATCATGAGGCACGTTTTTTTCAGAGTTTGCATGAGCATGTGGGCTCTTTATGCCATTGTAGCATTTGGAGAAGCTGAATGTATATAAATGTATTGATATACAATGCAGGATGGCTAATTTAATGGTAATGAAGTCTTCTCGGTTTTGTGCAGGTAAAAGATCCTTTACTACCAGCATAGATTTTCCAGCTGACATCATTACGGCGTATAAGCGATGTCGTTTGCTCTCTTGGCGGATGTTGATTGCTTTGTGCATCAATCTTTCTTGAGCCCACGCCCCTTTGATTGATTACACATTGGAGGGGAGAATGTGATTGGGTCGAGCTCTTCAACCCACAATGAGAAATTCTATAATGTGATCTCATTAGTATTCATAGGCATTCATACTGTATGTGAAGTGTGGCTTTAGCACACATACACCGATGTCAACATATGGACGACTTCTAAAACATATCCTTAGCTTGTATAGTAAACAAGCTTGTATTAGTTTGTATTGTATAGTGTATAGTAAACTATACTAGATATTTTTGTATTATTTATTTACTATTGTAGTATTTATTCATATTTTGAATTAGCTTATATTTTTATAGTTTCCGTTTTTAATTTTGTTATGTGCTTTTTTAATTTTTCTTATTTTTTTTAAAGCTTTACTTTTTAATTTGTCATTTTCTATTAAGTTTAAGTTTTTCATCTAATATATTTGTTTATTTATGTTTATTAGTTTATTGCAGATTTATTTAAATAATAATAATAAAAAAACATTTCTAATAGTTCAATTTAGTAATAACAAGATTGCTTAGACTTAAGATGTCTATAAATTCTTTGAGGTTTATGGAGTGTTCAATGAATGATTATTTTAGTATATTTAAGGGAAAATTATTTAGAAAACATGGAATTGTTTAGACATGGATTATTTAGATTTCCAATGGAAACAAAATTACATTGGCAAATGATTAGATTTAAAAAAAAATACATAATAAGTATTCTTACAAAAGATTACGTCTTACATGACACACAAATTTGCATTTTCACTTTCACTTTGAAACCTGATTTCAAAAACTTGCATTTTCAGGCCCCACTCCCACATGCATCAAAGTAGCCAGAGCAACTTTTCTCTATTTATGGATATGATAAAACACGCATGGAGTGTCATAAGTACACAATTTCAGATGAAAAGCAATCCCGCTCAGTCTAAAATATAAACACTTATAACGAACCGTAAGAAAAAAAAACACATTTTGGAAGAAGGATTGATGGTGTATTGACTCATTATTTAAATGTTGTTATTTTATACAAAAAAAGTTACGTAGTGCACCTTTAAATATACTGTATATATTAAACAATAATGGTAACAAAATAAAAATGTGGAGGCATATATCATTTGTTAGTATTTATAAAATACTACTGGTAAAATGCATGTATATTTTTAGGTACACATCACAATATATGAACAGCCATGTTAGTATCTACAATTATTTAAGTATTAGATTCAGATTCTTGATTCACCAAAAAAGAACTGATAAAAAATAATCATTCTATGAGGAATCAGATTCCACTATAGTGGCATTTGGGTTTTATTCACTCCAAAGAGTCATTTGTTCAAAGATTGCACTGTATGTTTTTGATTCACTAAAGAACTGACTTAAAAATATCAGACTTTTTAGAGCCATTCAGAAAGTTTTGGCCAATCCGTCTTGTACATCTCTACAATAGGCTAGCATTTCCGTGTCTATCCAAACATGCAAAAATGTGTGCACTTTTAAGTAAATATCCATGGTATGAATCCAGATGAAATCACACTGAGCACTATGACCGTCTCAATTTGAAAATAAAATATTTGAATCCCTCTGTTCTTTCAGCTTTCAGCTTACTGTTTCTTACATTCATTTTTCTCCTGGAATTACAATATAAGCTGAGCTTTACACATTTACTTTGTAAAATGACCTGCTTGGGGGCTAATTGCATTAGAAATATAAGCGGTATTATGTGGCTATCATTTTTAGATTTTCTTTTATGAAAATAGAACCACTAGGTGACTATTAGTACTAATTATGATACATTTGCAATCTTTCTATATAAGTGAACACTGTGTTCTAACATGGCTGGCTCTCAGATGGATGGTGCTATATTCTTATTTTTAAAAAATCTGTTAATTGCAGTTAAAGACTGATTTTATGTGAAGCTTTTAAAAGATAATATAAGACAGAATAAAGATGGTTTGTTACTGATGGCTTTGTTCTTCTCTTAAGCATCTTTGTCATCTCAAGGAGTTAAATGTGCTGAAAAACAACTGCTCAAGCAGAAGACTGAATGGCTAATAGAAATGCTAAATTCATCTGAATGTCTCCCACGGATGTGCCGATCAAATTAAAGATGGTAAACCATAAAGAACTGGAACTCCCTTGTCAGTTTCACTTCAGCAGGGTTTATTCTGGAAACATTACCATGTATGAGCCCATATGAATTTATTCATAAACACTATTGGTTCTTGTTTGGGTTGTTTTATTTGGTGTAGGACCAACGTTTAAAAGTTTTTAAGGAAATTAATACTTTCATTCAACAAGGATGCATTACATTGATCATAAGTGACTGTAAAGACAAATAAATGTATCAAGGTTTCCATAAAAATATTAAGCATCACAACTGTTGATAATATTATGAATCTGCATATTAGAATGATTTCTGAAAGATCATGTGACACTGAAGCCTGACATTATTCATGCTGAAAATTCAGCTTTGCCATGAAAGGAATAGATTACACTTCAAAATATATTAAAATAGAAAACAGTTATTTTTAATTGTTATATTTCACAATATTACTGTTTCACTATATATTTGGTCCAATAAAAACATAATTGAGAGCATAAGAATGGAAGCTTGTTTCCGCCACAGAATAAAACATTTAAAAAGATAATTGCGACTTTTTATCTCACAATTGCTGGTTTACATCTCGCAATTCTGAGACATAAAGTCAGAATTGTGTGAATTTAAATTCAGAATTGCGAGATATAAACTCAATTGAGTGTTATAAAGTCATAATTCTGAGATTAACTCGCAATTGTGAGAAATAAACTCGCAATTCTGACTTTATAATGTGCAAATACGAGTTTATGTCTAAGTCCAATTCTAAGGGGAAAAAAATACTTTTCTCCTCAGAATTGCGAGTCTATATCTCACAATTCTGACTTTATAACACACAATTGCAACTTTATATCATGCAATTTTGACTTAAAACAAAATTGCGACTTTATATCACACAATTCTGACTTTATAACTCGCAATTGTGACTTTATAACATGCAATTCTGAGGAAAAAAAGGCAGAATTGTGAGATACAAAACTCGCAATTACCTTTTTTCGTTTTTATTCTGTGGCGGAAACAAGCTTCAATGCATAAGAGTTTTCTTTTTTGTCCACCCCAAACATTTGAGTTGTAGTTTACATAATAAATACATTTTGTTTTAAATTTGATCCTAAGTCACAAACAAACATATTTTCATGTCTTTACGTGTTATGTAGCCATATAGTCATTAATTCTCTTTAATAACTGCTTGGCCATCCTGTGGCAGCAATAACCCCCTCTAAACATTTCTTGTAATTAAGATTTTTTTTGACATTTAAGCAGAAAGCCATGCAAATCCAAAGGATTTATGTGCTTTATACTGCAGTTTTACCTAAGGAACTCATAAAATCAGAATATGAGGTTTGACCCAAAAATATAACCTAACTAATTACACTGTGCAGAATCATTACCTATTTTCAATCTTTGAAGACAGGGGTCTATTGATTGCCCTGGCACTTGCCTGGGTGAGTTTCTAAGCTATAATTATTAGCCATTTTTTAGCCTCTTTATGGTTTCATTACAGGCATGAGAAACTCTTTTTGATCTCTTTCCGTATATCTTTGAATCCCACTGATACTGCTTCCTTAGTAACACGTGCCTCTCAGACAAAAAAGCCAATATTAGAAAATTAAAAATGATTTGAAAGGGATGTTGTTATCGCTCCTTCCCAGAGACGCTTTAATGTAGCTCAATTGATGCATCACATTTTCCATTAACTTTTGCTCCTGAGGTTGGTTATAAATACTCTTTTTCATTTAGATAAAACAAAAGTCTGAGTAAGTTGCGCTTTATATGTTGCTGGGTCATCCCTAGGTTTTGTGACAAATATTAACTCACTCACTCAATCATTCCTTTGTATCAATGGAAATCCAGTCTATACACTTTGAAGAAATTTCCCTCCATTCCATTTACTGCATTTTGCCTTTGCAGGGCAGCATAGTTCTCTCCCCTTTCCTCTGTTTGCCAAAGCCAGTTATAGAGTCACATAAGGAGGCGGGGGTCGTGTTGTATGACTAGCAAGACTTGACACAGTCCCTCTGATCTGAACAGTGCTGGCTTAATTTAGTGTGCAAACAATACCGTGTTTCCCTTTGAGGTAGCATGAGTGGAGACTGACACTAATGGAGCATATCAAAGTCACCCCGAATACTCAAACGGTCTGGGCTAGTTAATGTGCACATCAAAGGCCAGTCAGTGTGCTGTCAGTCGGTCTGGACGCAGATCACAGATATTCGTGGGATAGCCAGAATTTATTTAATTGGACTCCAACTTTAGAGTTGGTGAGTATTGTGCTTGAAAGCTTAATGATGTATGCAGAAGGTGTCTACATCGTCACTCTTAAACAGAATGAGTTAAAAAGCAGGATACACCCACAGTGAAATGCAGTGGGCAGAAGTGACCCAATAGGATATAATTATAATGATATACATAATAATAATTTTACAAATAACATTAAATTATACATATAAGTATGAACTTGTTGTATAATATAAATTATTATATGTCACATTTATTAGTATTTATGCTATTATTATTAAAAAAATAAAAGAATAAATGAAATTATACATTTAATTTAATACATTGTATCTGTCACGGGTGGTGTATGGCAGGAAGCACGAGGAGACGAGGAATTCCAATAAACAATAAACTTTACTATAAATCAAAACAATAACCAGGTACAGGCAGACAGATGGGTAGCAGATGCAAACACCAGGTAACATCGACGAGAACGGACCAAGACTGACTGAACAGAGGGAACTAAATACAAGTACAAATGAACACTAACATGGTGAAGACAGGTGACACAGATGATGAAGATGATGAACAGGTGGGTGATTGAGGGAGTGAGATCAGGTGAGGAGACAAGAGGATGCTGGGAAGTGTAGTGAAGATGACGAAGACAGAAAGGTGCAGACGAGGACTGTGACAGTATCATTATTAATATTTTATAAGTTATACATTCAAATTATGGTTATAATTTACATGTATAAATATAATATTATTATTATTATTATAACACAACAAATAACCCAAGTAGTTAATGTTAGAGAATGCATTAACTAACAATGAGCAATACATTTATTACAGTAGGCTATTTATTAATCTTTTTTTAATGTTAGTTAATAAAAATACAACTGTTCATTTTTCATGTTAGCTCAGGTCCATTTAATAATATTAACACATACAATTTGATTTTATTAATATAATATTAAATGTTAAAATTTACTTAAATTAAACTTTAATTAACTTTAACTCAATTTTATAAATGCTTGTTGTAAATGGAAACTTTTGTAATACCCATGTCATTATACACATTTGTGTCCTCAAAACAAATATACAAGAACATACACACATGTTGTGTTTTCATATTTTGTGGGGACATTCCATAGACATGTTTTTTATACTGTACAAACTGTATATTCTATCCCCTAACCATAAACCTACCCATCACAGAAAACTTTCTGCATTTTTATATTTTCAAAGAACATCACTTACCGTATTTTAACGATCTGAAAGGCAAGTATCAAATGCAAAACGCAAGTAACTTTGTGGGCTGATCTCGCAAATCTAAAATGGGTTGGTCTGAAATAGCTACATTACTCATAGGTGTGGGTTTGGCGTAACGTGGAATAAACCAATCAGAGCGTCATCTCACATTCCCTTTAAAAGCAGGCGCGCTTGTTCCATGGCGGATTGCTATTTTGACGGCGGATTTGCCAGGCGCACACCAGGAGCGGTTCACAGCCGAGGAGACTGACGTTCTCGTCAGCGCCGTAAAAGACAGAGAAGTCACATTGTATGGGGATGGGAGAAACCCACCCAAATTAGCTTCGGTTAAACAGGCGTATAATAATTTGGGTAAATGTGTAAGCTATGTATGCCTATTTTTTTCATATCTTCATGGACACCACAATGATTTCCCTCTTGTGGTAATATTTTCCTTGTAATTATGTATGGTTTGCAAAAATGGGAACTGGTGTGTCTGTGTAAATGACAGAAGCAAAGTGAATGCGGGTTGTGCACACGCTACATTATGGCCAAGCATGCGCCCTTAAAATATCATCTGAATAAAGCGCCAATAACACAGAATTGTTTTTTGGAACTGCTAAATAGCACCAGGGAACGTTTGCGCTGGAACACGCCTCCTCTTTTCGCTGAACTGCCCCGGGAGCGCAAGTTCATTCCCTAATTTACCGATGTGCGTCTGTGGAGGGAAAAGTCCGCTGTGTGTCAGGTGTAAAGTCAATTGCGCTGGGTGCAAGAAAGGGCCCTTAGTATGATTTATAAGCTGTTTTTCTCATGGGGACCAAGAGAATAAATATAAATGTACTGCTATTATTATCATTGTGGGGACATAACATAGGGAATACCAGGTGCACACACACACACACACACACACACACACACACTGCTGCTATGATGATAAGCTGTAACTTCGAACCTCATATACAGACTCTATATAGTGGCTGCCAGCTTATCATGTGGTTGTATGGTGCATGTGTGCAAATACAGAAGTAAATGTTTAAGTGTTGACACTGAGGTATTTACATCTAAACAAAAGGTAGAAAATGCACAATATAAGGTTGAGAAATAACAATGTGTGCAATACAATGTGACAAGCATATAGAACTGAGGACAACATAATTACTAATTAGTACTTATTAAGAATTATCAATTAGTTTGTGTTTATTGCATGAAGATGAATTACTGTTCAAAGTTCCTTAAAATTACAACATTAATGTCATTAAAAGAGGAAAAGCTTTACATTTTAGATCTAGAAATCTCTTTTTATGACAAAATTATAACAGCACATTTAATTAGCAGTTGTTTTTATCAGTTCTTAGTATTTAGTAACCTAATTTAACTTTTTTAATGAATATATTATAAAACATCTCATTGTTTTTATTGCAAACCCCTGTGGTAGAGAATAATTAGCAAATTAGACATTGCAATGCTTTTGCTTGCACTAACTAAATAAGCTCACAAATACGCACCATATAGGGGTGAAAATAGGCTTTTGGCATATAAATAAAATAAATACTGTTATACATTATTTTGTTGCATATATATTGTGTGTGTTTGTTTGTTTGTTTGTTAGTTTTCTGGATGGTAAAATATTATATCATTATATATGAATTATATCATTGTAGCACACTGCTAGCATACAGCTCATTCTCATTCTCTCTCTTCCTGTCACTCTCTTTATTAGAGGGACTGGTATTGATCCAGCAACCGCTATTTGTCGTTCCTCAGTAGATTTCGTGTTTCTCCACTCATCCTTTCTCCCTGCATGGCTTTTCGTGTGGTAGCTGAATCTATCCATGTCCTTGTTTATCACCTCTCTGTCTCTCTACTTCTCATTTTGTTCCCTTCTTTCTGTCTTCATGACATGTCTCACTTCACCCACGGATTCTCAGTCTCACTCTCCTTAGCAATTATCACACAGGCAGCCGGTCGGGCAGACCCAGAATGTGAGACCGGTACCTGGGTCACACTAGTCAACGCTAAGGTAATACATGAACAAATGTAACGGAATCGATAACTGAAAGGGGTAGAATTGGTGGGAACTGCCATGGTATTGAGGGAATGTTAAGTGGTGTCTGAAATGAGCTGAGGGATCATTTACACAGAGGACACCTTGTTAAATCCTGAAATGAAACTGCTCGGATGGTTTTACCTAATCTTATCAGCGGCTCCAATGGAGGGTAGATAAAACGCAAAATCCAGAACAACTGATGAGATTTTAACTTGATGTTTATTGATGTGGACCAATCAGTGTAAAACGTACCACTCTGAATATAAAGTTCTGGTGGAGATTTTTTGGGAAATATTTGGACTGTCTACATCTACATAAGGGATTGTTGAGAAAGAGCATGTAAAACTGAGTACTAGGGATCATTTTCAATATTGCTGTATTTCAGTGGAATAAGGTAATTTTCTGACATGTAATTAGTTTTTATTGGCCTATATTCACTTGTAATATAATCTGCAATCTAATGTCTTTCCTTTTTATCTTGCTGAATACACTCCTGGGTTAAAATCAACACAATTTGAGTCAACTTTGGCAACCTAATGCTGGGTCAAAATGTTATGTTTTTGTAAATCAACATTTGTTTAAAATGACTATACTACTGAGTTAAAATTAACCCAAAATGGGTTGTAAATTACAGCTTAGAGTAATCATCAAAAAGTGAAAATTTATTGATAAGTAAAAACAACCAAAAATGGCCAAATTAGGTAAAAATAATAACAACATGGCCATGTGAATGAGAAAAAGTGCAGACGAGGATGGCAAATCAACAGTTATACAGGTAAATTAAATGGCTTTTTATGTTGAATTGAACATTATTGAATAAATGTCGAATAACTTGTATTTCAGACCAAATTGGATCAGTTTTTTTTTCAATGGCCAGAATGTCAGGCTTTGAGTGCCGCCAAAGAACACTCAGACTGAAAGCCTCAGCCTGTAATAAACACTGAAAGACGGGAATAAACTGTGTGCTATAGTGAATCGGCAGGATTTTACCTTCTACGTTTAAAGCGTTTTTAATCATTCCTCTTAAACTCCATTCCCATTCACAAGTCACTGTGTGAGTGATTTGGTTGTGAGAGAAAACACACTACTATTTCTACCATTTTCCACACATCCGCAAACACGGATAGGCAAAGTGGCATTCAGTGAACCGTTGGATCTTGCCAAACTTTGACCCAACTTGGGTCAAACAGTCTCAACCCACCATTTGGGTTGAAAAAATAACCCTGCGTTTTTAGAGTATATATATATAATATTATTATTATTATTATATATATATATTTTTTTTCTTTTTTTACATAAATATAATGGTTACCCTTGCAAAAGCTGTAAAGATGATCAACTCAGTAAAAACTGTAAACAGTAACATTGCTTTCAGAAATGTCCAAAAATAATTTAAACATCAATATCAATCACACATTGAGTTGCTATTTTTTGGCATAATGCTCCCATTCCTGCTGAAATGAAGTTGTGACATGTTTAATTTAATAACCTCACCCCTGCATTTGTCACTTTTTGTAGGTCAGTGGATTAAAGGTGTTATGACATGTTCCTTGAGGTTCACTTATATTGTTATGGTTGCCAAATGCCTAGTCATCTTATTAGCGGCGCGCATGAATGGATGAACGAGATTCCCACTGTACCTACCTGCTATCTACCGAAACCACAGCCAAGGGAACGAGCTTGGCAGAATCAGCACAGCAGGGAAAGAAGAACCTGTTGAGCTTGACTTTAGTCTGGAGACATGAGGGGTGTAGAAAAATACACCCGCTGCTGGGGAAATACCACTACTCTTATAGTTTCCTCACTTACCAGGCGGGCTCTCACTTCTGGAGTCAAGCGCGAGTGTGCCGGTCACCCACGCGACCTGCCCCAAGAACAGTGCCAGGTGGGGAGTTTGACTGGGGTGGTACACCTGTCAAACGGTAACGCAGGTGTCCTAAGGCGAGCTCAGGGAGGACAGAAACGTCCCGCGGAGCAGAAGGGCAAAAGCTCGCTAGATCTTGATTTTCAGTATGAGTACGGACCGTGAAAGCAGGGTCTCACAATCCTTCTGGCTTTGTGGGTTTTAATAAAGTTTTAATATGCATTTAATAATATATATACATATATATATATATGAGAAACAATCATTTTCAACCTTCCTTCTGACCCCTTTGCTTTTCAGTAAGAGTCCACTTTTATGATTATCCAACGTCATAGCTTAGGAGACTATAGAAACCCACTCGCTATTGCACATGAGTAAGTGTTTTGAAAGCAATATCCATATGAAACCGTCATGTACAGACAAAGCTTTATAAAATCATTTACTTACCGTCTGTAATGCAGCTGCTGTCAGATCCAGCCCAGACAGCAACATAGTGTCGGCCCAGATCTGGCCCACATCTGGAACACGTGGATTCTATCTTGGCCAGATCTGGACCGACACTATTTTGCTGACTGGGAGTACAGTTGGATGCTTCATCTTTCAACAAAAGTTTCTTTGAAAACTCTCCATTACACTGTGCCTTGTTTACAATTTAAAACACTCAGAACAAACATATAATGCCCTGACGCCATCCAGACCGCCATCCACTTGTTTTCGATGCTGGGAACCTTCTGAAGTCTATACAAAGATGCAAACGAGCTGTTTAAATTGGACAAAGCATACGTTCTTTCAGTCTTCCATTTGTCCTGTCGACAGACTCAAGCGCATGGAGCATGTTAGAAAGTGCGCATCTTTGTATACTGTATTCAGTGTAGACAGCGTCAGTGATTCTAATGAGTTCTATTTGCTTTTGATGCAACGCAACACACATCCATAAGCAAATGTCAGCCGTTAAGTGGCTGAAATCCCACAATATCAAAATGTTAAATAAATACTTTGTTTAAAATGAGGAGGATGTTTTAATAAATTAAACTTGCCAAATCTGTTAATGGAACAAAGACCTCTTATATGTCAAAACATCAAGGCAAATTAAATTTCTCATGTCATGCTCTCTTTAATATAATTACAGCAAATTAACTGTGACTAGAATTTAAGTCTTTAGTGTTTATGTTTTTGCTCTGCATATTTTTCAAGCTGTTTCATAAAGTAGTGAAAAGGTGAAATCTTATGCAGTATTCTTTTATAATGTGAATGATATAAGTGTAAATTATAATAATAGCTTTGTATGTCAGGTGCCTCCAATGGCAAATGTATGCAGTATGTGGAGGTAACCCATTTGTTTAGTGTTGGGAATAGTGCCGCGCTCACAAACATAAACACTGGGCTCAAAGAGGCGGAGCTGGCTGTCAGGAGACACACAGGAAACTGACAGGTATTTACAGAATGTGTACTAATAACATCATCATGTCTGTCTGCTGCAAAATGGGGTGTAGAAATACTTAACTTCAAAAGCTGGGGGACTTTTCTAGGAATTGTTCCAACAGACTGTTTTTCAAAGCCAGGAGAGCTGACAGGCTCGGAGAGAATATCCAACACTGCCTGCCTGTGTGTGTGTGCACGTGGTTGGCGTAAACTACACACACACCTGCTGTGTGCGAGGCCTCTGAGGTTATTAATAAAAGTCAGCAGCTTTAAGAAAAGTAATGTATTCACAAATGTTAAGCATTTTGTATAAACATTAAAAGGGAGACTTCACCTAAAGTCTTGTCATTTCCTCATCCTCGTGTCATTCCAAACCCATGGAAGCTTGTTTCTGCCATGAAATAAAAGATGTAAAAAATGTAATTGTGACTTTTTATCTCACAATACTGACCTTTTTTTTTTGCGCAATTGGGAGTTTATATCTCACAATTCTGAGAAATAAAGTCCAAAACAGCTAGATATAACCTCGCAATTGGCAATTATAAAGTCTGTATTGCGAGATATAAACACGCAATTGTAAGAAAAGAAAAAAAAAATTCCGAATTGTGAGATTAAACATTGCAATTACTGTACCTTTTTTTATTCCGTGGCATAAACAAGATTCCATACAAGCCTGTATATCACAAAAGGCGAAATGTTGAGCATTATACTGGTCGCTCTTTTCCAAACTTTGAAAAAAGGATGCCAAAGTGAAGTCACATGATAGCTTTGTGTGAGGAACAGACCTAAAATTAAGTCATGAGAGACAAATCAATATCTGATTTTGAACAATTCTTTCTTTTGAGTCAGATCTTTGCAATAAATCAGGTGATCCAGTTCACAAAACCGGTCTAAATTAATGATTAGCTTGCGAATGACTGATTTGCTGACTGGAGTGCGAGATTATCACTGAATGACTTAAATATCAGTCTTTTTTTTGCTGTCTAGTGGTTGCCATGGCTGATATATCGGCTGATTTTTTTTTTTTTTTTTTTTATATATTATCGGCAGAATTGAAAGAACTGATTTACCTGTCCTGCTCTTAAGGTCTAGATGGTCTAAGAGAAAAACTTTAACTTGAACATTTGGAGTTGCAATTTCCATTTACATGCAGCCAACTAAGCAGATATTGAGGTTTTAACATGGGAGAGATCTCATTCACACTGTAAATGTCACAGAGCTTTCGGATTATCCCAACTGCACATATCAGATTTAGCACGATTGATGAATCAGATTTGCTCAGAATATATAAACTATGTCTATTTATTTCTGTCACAGGGTGCTTGTTGTTTGTGTTGTGATGGAAATGCAGTGTGTGTATGACTCAGTGATGTGTCATCCATTCACTGAAGAACAACTCTTCTGTTCTCAGCACTCAAGCACTGTAAAACAATTGGACAATGTACGAGTTCGTTAAAATAACATAGGCCAATGTTTGTAAATGCATTAATGTGAGCCTTTAGTCATTCAGACAGAGCCATACACTCCCACATGCAAACTCTCAATATTCACTTTTAACACACACAAACACACACACACACATCACACCCATCACACACAACACACACACACACACACACACACACACACACACACACACACACACACACACACATTTACTCACCCTCATGTCATTCCAAACCTATGACTTTGGTTGATCTTCAAAACACAAATTAAGATATTTTTATTTAAACCTGATTTTAAACCTAAATTTATTTTTTTGCGTGAGCTAACCCTTTAAGTATATGAGAGAAGGCTAACATTTAGCTTTTTCAAATAACAAGCTATTTTTAGCATTAAAAGTGATTCATTTTGGAGAATCAAGACTTTTTAGAACTTTCAGTAAATCAATCAGATTTTACTGTTTTGTGAAATAATTTGTTTAAAATGTATGATATTCATATGCTTAGTATATTTTAAAATGTTATGTATTCATATAATGGGAAAGCTGCATTTTCAGCAGCCATTACTCCCGTCTTCAGTGTCACCCAAACTTATATATGGTGCAGTCACTTCAGCTTCATGGTCTTTTTCTAAACTGCAAATTACTAATAAAAATACTTTCCCCACAAGAGTAACTCGGCTGTAGTTTAAATTATGAGTAGCTCGGATTTTGGCAAGCTACCATTTCAAAGCAAGTTCTCCAACACTTCACACAACCAACCCACACCACCATCGTACAACCACATACACACATACCGCCCTCCCAGACACTCTCAAGTGGCACCTCGGAATGAGGGACGGGGGAACATATGCTCCCCTGCTGATAAACAAGGTGCTCCCTAGTTGGCTGCAATCTGAGGCAGATTGGACTCCAGTTAAAAGAGCACGCTGGCATGTAAATGAACCAGAGGGGGAGGCCATGATCTGTGGCATCCTCCCTACTAGGACTCGCTAATGCGGCAGCAATAGTGACAGGACAAACCCTGCAGAGTGACTATATCACATGTGCCCATCACGAAACCGTATGGTTATGTCCCGTGCCCGCTCCACAGCTGAGGTCAACTCAATGTCTTGGATTTAACTAGATAAATGTTTCTAAACATTGGATAACGTCTGCTGAAATGTAATTTGTAAGGGATTATCCACAACGCATAGTGCCTCCACGAACTGCATTAAAATTGTGTGATACACACCTAGACGTGTCTTATCCCGCGTATACTGTACCATGGTTACTTGACAACACTGACAAGTTAATGCTGTCATTGATGTTTGCCGTACAAAATGTGACTGGAAGGGTTAAAATGATAGTAATATTCATCAGTTCAGGCGCATTAGATCTAGCACTCTGCCTGATTTAAATCAGACACAAAGATTTATTTGAATGAATTATTAAGAGAGAGAGATGTGCATGTAAATTACTTGCGTCTGTGCGGTGTCTCGCTCTAATGACAGTGAACATGTTAGTTTAATTACTTCAAAAACCTTGTTGCTGAGTAAGATAATTAAGTGATTTATTAATAAATTATAATGAAGCTAATTTATTAATAAATGTTGTGGCGCAGCGTTGATAAGTGTGTACGGAGTGCGATCTCTTATTTCTCTGTGAGTGAGTGAGTGAGTGAGTGAGTGAGTGAGTGAGTGAGAGTGAGTGAGTGGGAGATTCAGTGAAGGCAGCAAATTATTATAGAGCGGTCATTAAACTGACTATGTGCATCACACGTTTTGAACGCACACTTTACACCCAATCAGAATAGAGTATTCAGACAAATCATGGTATAAACAAGAATACATCATTATTTATATTAAGTGATCAAACATTTTTTTTGTACTTTAGTTATTTTCAAATATGTACTCAATGCCACTTTTTAAGTCATAAGTGACCGTTATATTGATTCCCCTAAGCCATTAGCTGAAAGTTTCATGTTTCTTATAATTAAAGAATCATTGTATGTTGTAAAACATGCATTAATTATAAGATTTCTTCGGAGAGTAGTTCTATTAAATATTAACGAATGAAAACCCTGCTAGACTGCTATGCCCAGCACTGTAAATTGAATACATTTTCTTTATAACAAAATGGGTTTTGATGTTTTAATCAGTGTTAAGATGTAGCAGCACTGCAAAGATAATTGCAAAAGAACTTCCCCAATTACTTTAATCTCTCCAGCCTACATCCATTGTGATCGCGAATTTGGCAAACACCAGAGGCAGGAACTGAAGGATTTGTGTCGCAGCCAAAGGAATGGGTGCGATCACGCGCTTTACTGTGCCTTGAAGGTCTTGTATATAGCTGGAGTTAATCTAGCATGTGGATCAATAAATGCATGCTAAGAGGTGTGTCGCACTGTTCTACAGCATATAAACATATAATATAACATTATATATAATATATTTGCATGCCAAGATGGTTTTAAAGAAAAGATAAGATTATAGATTTAAGATTATAATCTTTTTTAACTTTTTCTATTATTTCTTCAAGTACTTTTCCCTATTTTGTGCTTGATTAACACTGATGTTTTACTTCCTAAGAAAATATTAAACGTTGTAAATGTGTGAAAATCTAGGATCAATTCTGCATTGAACTTTTTTCTAAATATATATATATATATATATATATATATATATATATATATAAGCATATTTTAGATTAATTTGATTATTTAATTATTTAATTTACACTGCTCTCAGAAATGCTTAATTCTGATTGGTCAGCCCCAACAGTCTTAGGTCAGTAATTCCTCTATAATAATGACCACCGACGATAACAAAGATGTGTTTATTTATATATATTTTTTAATATTTTGTATAATATATTTTGCGATAACAACCGGCTGGATGTACATTATTTTTCTCTCAAACTTTTCTAAACTCAAATTTATTTATTTTTTTTACATTTTTCCAAAGAAGTTTGTGTTTTAGTTATGATGGAAATGGGCCAATTTCTTCTGCAAAAAGTGAAAAATTGTAAAAAAAAAAAATAATAATTATAATAATTTAAGGAAAATAGAGCATGTGGTATTTTGTTTATTAAGGTCAAATTAAATCTGTCCCTATTTGTTTTATCTTTTTTTTAAAAAACAACAGTTTTGAATTATAATTGTAAATGATTGTGTTTTTGTTATTTTGCTTTTTATTTTTGTCAAAATCAGATTTTTATCATGTATTTCAGATGTGCCAGTGGTTAGCATGTGTCGTTGATGCTAGCTAATAAGACAATGTGAGTCGGATTTTCCCTTTTCTCTGTCTCTGACAGCTCCAAAACCCACCCCCTATAACTGGGTACACTGCAGGATTTTCAAAGTCGTGGGATCACTGTTCTTCTTACACTACATGACTGTCTGGGGTGCTGTCGTATGCACATCAGATCAGCGACAGGACACATTACACAACATTTCAATAAGAATCACCAACAGCTCTGTCTGGTCTACAAACTATGTTTCACACCAAACACACATGAGAAGTGATACAGGAAATAGCGTGTGAGACAGGAGTTTTTGTGCGAGACCAGATTTCTTCTTGTTAAAATGATGCACACAAGAAGCTAGTGATCCAAGTTGTCTGTGTGCCGATTTGCAGTGGAAAAAAAAAGAATAATATGAAGGAGATAATGGTTGCTTGCAGAAGCCATGCTTGCTGATCGATGTTCTGTTGCAGGTCTAGACTCCTCCCCCTAAATTTTCCCTTACCCTGTATCTTGAGCTCTTATTGGCTGTAGGTCATCATTGCCGATGTAATTTCCTGTCAAAACATTTCACACTGCTGGATATTTCCATATCCAGATAGTTAGCATGCTAAATTTTTCACGGGCATCTGCGACAAATAGGCACTTATCTCAGATTGCGTCTTTGATCATACTGTTATGAACTGCTCCGAGACTTGGAGGTGAAGATCCAAATGCAGCTTTATATAGAATAGTCGTACAGGCAGGGTCAAGAATGAGCAAACAGGACAATGGAGAAGAGACAGAGAACAAAACCAGATAACAGGCAATGGTCGAGGCAGGTGGCGAGAAGCAAGGTCCAGTAAACAATTCAGGTCAGGGTAAACAGAGAACGATCAGAAAACGGGGTACACAGTCCAAGGTCAAAAATGCAATAAACAAAACATGGGAAACCGCTCAGAAATGCAGACACACAGTACAACAAGACTTCGCGGTGAGTGAATGAATGAAACTGGTATATATAGACTGAGACTAGCAGGATGACAAGACACAGGTGAATAAAATCAGTGACAATGAGGTACAGGTGAATGTGATCAGTGTGAATGAGTCCAGGCAGTGAGTATGAGAAATGTAGTTTGTGAGGAAGTGATCATAGTCTTATCTGGAGTGCCCTCTGGTGGCTCTCAAGGGCACTCCAGCTGGTGACCGTTACACATACACTATATGCGATTGTCACTCACGTGAACGAGTACCATTTGCCTCCAATTTTGGTCTTTTGCCTGCGATTTCCACAAGACGGCGAGTGAAAATTCGGCTAAAATCGTGCAGTGTGTACCCGGCATAAGAGCCATGCACTGAATGACTTTTTACTCATGAGCCAAAGAGACTTTACTTACAGTCCTGTTTCATTTACCTATTTCATTGTCTTTACCACTTGACCATATCATTAATAGGGTGTTGTATCTGATCACCCTCATATCTGCTGTCTTATGATTTGGCAAAAAAATTTAAAAAAAAAATCTCTGTATTATTCCCCGGAAGCAACTTTTCAGATTTTGATTAAAGATTACCACGACAAACAATTTTGTTCTGTTTGTGAACTTGCACGGATTAATTGTTCACCCTAAGACCAGCAATGTGTGCTAAAAAAGTAAATAGGGCAAATTTTGATTTCATTAAGACTCACTTGGCTCACATGTGAGTGAGTGATAAGGGAAAGGAAGAGGACAGAAGAGGGTAGGAAGTGATGTGATTGCAACACACTGCTCCCCAAGGTCGCCTATAATGGATGACTGCCCACTCAAGCCTCTTACTCTGCATTCAATCAGACCACCAATCAATTATGAGCATAGCACAAACGCCTGCCCGGCCTTTATCACAATACAGTCCTAGCTGCAGCACCTCTGCTCCAGGGAAGAGAATCAGCGCACGGCTTGAGTTGCTGTTGTCTTTGAAGCTCTGATGCTTCCTGGTTTGCGCTTTTTTACGAGAGCATCTGCTTCAGGAACAGTTTGAACTTTGGATGGTAGCTGTGTGGCTTTATGGAGGGCTGCTTGATTGCTTTTACATGTGCCAAATGATTGTGCAAGCCAGACTACAGTTCCATCGCTTTTATAACTCTTTCCGCCTGAACAAGGAAGAGCAGCTTTGAGTCGGTTAATTTAAAAGTCCACTTCCAGGTTTTTCCCAATGACTTCAATCCGGAAACATCAACTGGACCTGGAACATGGCTTTTCTTTGGACTAAATAACCCGAACACAGAGGGGGACCTCCTCATTTCCACACGCCACTGATCTTGACATATGGGGGCTGTGGTGCTCCACAGGGACGCAGGTTCAAGTCCCAGTCCAACTCCCCCTCGCTCCTCACTGATTGCATTTCACTCTCAACTATACGATTTAAAAAAAAAAAGTGCAAAGTTCTTTGCACGTTCAAGTGCTCTTGTCGGTTTGAGATTATAGGGGTCTTTTCTTTTCTAATAAAATCCTGTGCTTGATTCTTAAGCTCTATAGGGTTTAAATGGAAGTCTTTTGTAATACTAAAAGATGGAATTATCTCTTAAGGCGGAATTGGATTTATGTTATTTGCAGTATGGTTGTGATTCAGGATTTTAAAAGCTTTTTGACTGGCTATTGTGTAACAACTCAACACAATCCCTCCTTTCAAGTACAATTAGCTGTGAAACCGATAAAATTCATGTGAAAACTAGTTACTTAAAACAAGTAATCTAATTACATAACTTGCATTACTTGCAATTTAATGAATTTAAAATTACTATGTAATTAAGTCGTTTAAATATCTGATTGGACTATTACCTCATTTCACTCTAAAGCTGCAGATACAATAGAAGTCCTGAAAACTACAGAAATGTGAAGCTTTTTGACACTTTACACAATTTTACTGGTACTCAAACAAATTGAGCACAAACGTGTAGGATGACACTGACAGCTATTATTTACGCATTTACGGAAATCCATTGAAATTATTTCCTTCGCTTCTGCTTCTAATGTGTCAGGCTCTCAAAATGAGCTATTGTTCTGTCTTCTTTAATGATAAGATTATAAGAGGAGACGGCTCTGAGAAATGTGACGTGAGTGAGACGGATATCGTGTTGATTTTTACCACCTCACTCTCCTTGGCTTTGTTCACGCTGCACATAAATCCAATTTATTTTTCACAACTTTATTACCGACTGTCATTTTGCTGTAATCAGATTTGTTTGTTTAAGCAGTGTTGTCGATATCCGGTATACAATATCTACATAGGTTGCTATAGTGATGGCTGAAGCATCAGCATAACAGTGTTCATCGTCATCTCCCCTGCGGTGCTAAACTCATAAGACGCATCAACAACACGAACATCTGAGGGATTACTTTATTTACACAGTCGCATATGCTGTGTCTGAAACTGTTTGTTTGTTCAGTGTAAATTCCACAGGTGAGCATAAATTATTGAATTCAGCCACTGCTGCAGGCATTATTGCTTATATATAGGTTACATATACAGGTTAGCAACAAAAAACACTTCCAATCTCATTACAAAAATCTGATTTACTCATATTTCAAAACATACATGGATGTGATTTCATGCATGGTGTTTTTTCTGTTCAGACTACATTTTGTTCTACTAAACCATTTCTCATTCTGCAACATACTTTTTTTGTCCATGTAGAAATCCACATTTTAAAAATAACATTTTTATGTGTTTATGTTTTTTTGTGTTCTTGGTGTCAGTTATTACTATATTATATATTTTTATAATATATTATAACTTTAATGTGATTTTATATATATATATATATATATATATATATATATATATATATATGTATATGTATATGTATATATATATATATATATATATATATATATACTCGTCCTTTTATTGTGTACTCCTGTTCGATAGCTCGTTAAAACGTCTAATCAACAAATCACATCGCAGAAACTCAATGCATTTAGGCATGTAGATATGGTCAAGACGATCTGCTAAAGTTCAAACTGAGCATCAGAATGGGGAAGAAATGTCACTTTGAACGTGACATGGTTGTTGGTGCTAGACGGACTGGTCTGAGTATTTCATAAATTACTGATCTGCTGGGATTTTCACACACAGCCATCTCTAGGGTTTACAGAGAATGGTCAGAAAAAGAGAAAATATCCAGTGAGCGGCAGCTCTGTGTGCAAAAAAAAATGCTTTGTTGCTTCCAGAGGTCAGAGGAGAATGGCCAGACTGGTTCGAGCTGATAGAAAGGCAACAGTTACACAAATAACCACTCGTTACGACCGAGGTCTGCAGAAGAGCATCTCTGAAACTCACAACACGTTGAATCTTGAAGCAGAGATGAGCTACAGCAGCAGAAGACACACCAGGTGCCGCCCCTGTCAGCGAAGATCAGGAGACTGAGGCTACAATTCACACAGGCTCAACAAAATTGGACAATTAAGATTGGTAAAGCGTTGCCTATAGTCTGATGAGTCTTGATTCCTGCTGCAACATTCAGATGGTAGAGTCAGAATTTGGCGTAAACAACATGAAAACATGGATCTATCCTGCCTTGTATCAACGGTTCAGGTTGCTGATAGTGTAATGGTGTAGAGGGTATTTTCTTGGCACACTTTGGGCCCTTTAGTACCAATCGAGCAATGTTTAAACACCACAGCCTTGTTTCTGACCATGTCTATCCCTTTATAACCACTGTGTGTCCATCTTCTGATGGCTACTTCCAGCAGGATAACAAATTAAAATCATCTCAAACCGGTTTCTTGAATAGTACAATGATGTGCAGCCGACAAATCTGCAGCAACTGTGTTATGCTATCATATCAATATGGACCAAAATCTCTAAGGAATGTTAACAGCACCTTGTTGAATACGCCACAAAGAACTAAGGCAGTTCTGAAGGCAAAAGGGGATCCAACCCAGTACTAGCCAGGTGCAAGTAGATCTAATTATTATAGTCAAACTTTGTGGTATCAGTATGCCAAACTGTCCAGGTTCATGCGGCTCTACCATCAGACCAAACAGAAAAATCAAATCTGAGTCCAAACTTCTTGAAACAGAAACCTCTTCCTTAAATAAAATAAATCAAATTAATAAAACAGTGGGCAGAGTTTTTCATAGTGTATCCAGATTGCGACTGACTTATCCTCTGTGCACTGGCTCCTCCGTGCTGAGCCACGAATCCTGTTCTGGACGTCAACGTTTATTGATAAATCTGTCTGCAGTCCACATGTGGGAATGTGGGAAAGCCGCTCTTTTGATCTAAATCAAACTTTTCAGAAGTGAAGACCTGCACCAGGCCTGTGCATTGAACTTTTGATCAACACTGTCTAGAAAAAACTGTGAGAAACTGTGAGCTCCTCTTCTCTCTCTAAATAGTGAATTAACTTTTCAGTAAGTTACTGCCCAGGGATCATACTCTTTTGTCTGAATGATATATTGACTTTTTAGCAGTGCCTGTTACTGTAAGTTTAGCATTAAGTGAGATTCAAGGATTAGGATTTTTCCAAAAAGAAGCTCATTTACTCATCTCATGTCTCATGTTTTATTTTCCATGCATTTACAGTGGATGAGGATCAAAACATTAAAGCATCAAAAGGACACAAAAGAGTCATTAAAAAGTTACATTCTTTAAAGTCATATGGATTGTTTTGAATGAGAAACCATCATAAATGTATATAAAGATTCCTTAAAAAATGTATGGAAAAAAAACAATTTAAACATGACTGTTTTGACAATTGAAATGAAGTTAAACTGAAATAAATTAAAATATAAATATTAGATCAACTGAAATAGAAAATAAAGCTTAATAGAAATATTTAAAAAAGAACATAATGAAATTACTAAAACTTGTACAAAATTTAAACTGAAAATATATAATTTTTGAAGAGAAAAAGAGCTAATTCAAAAGATTAAGTAATAATATAAAAGTATATGAATAATACTAAAATAACACTGCTCCTATTGAATAGAGTTAGTGAATTAAATCAAGAACCAAGGATTTTATTTGTGAACAAATCATTCAGATTCGTTCTATGAACCGTTTAAACAATGTGACTAAATAAAATGATTCTTGATAGCACAAAGTGTTACATAGTTATAACTGTAAATGATGCATAATTGCATGCAACTAACCCTAATCCTAACCCTATAAGTACATGCGGTAGTACTTAAAGTAAATGTACAATTACATTGTAACATGGAAACCTTAATATAAGGTGTAACCTGCTTTTTTTGTCACACAAAGCTATAGTATGGCTTCAGAAGACTTGGAATATACCACTAAGAATCATACAGTCCATTTTTTTTTATATATTTTTATGGCGCTTTTGCATCCTTTATGGAGATGGAAAGCTTCAGTCCCTTCATTGCAATTGCACAGAAAAGGGCAACATTCTTCTGCATGCTTGAAAATGTCTTTTGTGTTGCACGGAAGATAAAAAAGTCATATGCGTTCGGAATGAAATGAGAGTGAGTAAAAAAAAAAAAAAAAAAAAAAAATATATATATATATAGCATATATATTTAATGCAATGTTTGTGTTCGTATGCAGGACTATTTTGCAATGACAATTTATGATGAGGTTCATGAGAGGTTTCATTAAAGCGCTGTGATATTCCATTATTTAATGATGAGCAGCATGACACCACCTGGTCACGGTCCATTACACCATTTATTGAGCTTCATCAAATAGTTTGAAAAGAAAAACATAAGCTGACATTCTGTTCAGAGATGGGTGAGAGTAGCGTGTAATTGTGTTTTAACGCAGATAGATTGAAAACATAAGCCTGCTTCTATAAATAGTTTGTATAGTGAAGCACTTTATTTATTTTGACAGAAGGTTTAGTGAAGCATAATTGGGCTGTTTGTGTTTTACCACAGTGACAGACAGTGTCTAAAAGGACGCCTTAAACTTACTGTTTTTATATAGTTCAACATTGCCAGCGGTTGACGTCAAGTGTCTTTATCATTCTGGGATGGTGGTAGACCTATTTTTATAGGTTAATGCATCCAGTGAAATAAGTATCCTCATGTCTAGCACACCATACACAAATTAAAGACAGCAATTCAGTCATTTATTGCATGAATTGATCTTATCTGGAACTGTTTGCTGCACATTTACCCACAACATTCTGCGAACTCAATTCTGATGCATTGACTCGCTAAATTGGTAAGATTAAATGTTTTAATTAGAGTTGGAGAGTGGGCTGGGAGGAAGAGGGAATGATGCACTTAATTGTCTGTTATAAGCATTTTTGGCCACTATAGAAAGACAACAGAAAGCTGGTTTGTCTAATTCGTTGGAGCTGAAGCTGAAGCTGATGTCAATAATGACACTTCATGGCATTTAAATAAAGTTTGAGTGGCAAAGAGCTCTTTTCACTGTTTTCCCAATGATTCATAACCATGAATAACGTAATCTCTCCCCGCTGAATCCGCCAGCAGTGTTGCTCACCAGCATGTGATGCTGGTCACTGTAAATGATCATTAATCAGTACCTTTATGTCTAAATTACAGAGGAATATCTCTAATGTTCTTGAAAGAAGATAAATGTACTTGCAAAGAAAAACTGAAAAAGACATTAAGGCTTGTTTACAGAGAATGTTTATTAAAAAAATATATTTTTTTCTACCTTATCCTGTTGAGCAATTTCCACAGTGTGATAACTTAACTGTAATGTAAAAATTGATATAATATAACCTATATGATGTAAAGAAATGAAATGTATGCCTTTAACTAGAGAAAAAGTACACACACACACACACACACACACACACACACACACACACAAACATATAAATATTCTGAAAAACTATATGATATATTGTTGATTTCTGCTGTTCATCTTTTCTTTTTCTTTTTTACTTTAGTTATTTATGATCTACATTGTGGTGTTTTAAATTCTTATTGATAATATTTAGTTTAAATATGTTTAAACGCCATTTAATGCTGTATAGAGATACTCAGCTGATTGTATAGATTTTTATACATAACACATAAATCTGACAAAACAAGCTTGTCACCTTTTTGTGATCTAAGGAATCTTTTTGACCATTTTTATGATTTCTGAGAACGTGTGGCTTCATGCAGCTTGTCTATGCAGGAATCCATGAACCGATGTAAACCGCTCGGCAGCACAGCGGAGTTAAGTAAGTCATGCGATGTCCTCTCTGAAGACAAACACACGCTTTGAGAGAAAGCCTTCTGTTTACCAGAGCCAAGCGCGGCAGTCTTCCAGAGCAGATTAAAACCTCTCGCACAAACACTCAATTAATCAAGTCCGTTTTAAATTCCACACATCAATCCGCAAAAGAGAGTCGGACATTACCACAGAAGTTACGGTGCTAAGGGATTCTGGTGCTTTAATATAAACAAACTCTTACTAAAAGACATCAGCAGCTGCTGTGAAGCTAAATCTTTATACTTTATACGTTTCAACTTTTCAAACAAAGGATTAGAGGCGTTAAGGCTGTCTGTTCTGCTTTTGAAGCGTGTTCATTTGTTTGCTGTTGAAGTCTGATGAGCTCTGTATCAATAGAATACAAATATCTAGATGAATGTGAATCTACCATATTTGAAGTGAGCGAATCAGCAAAAATGAAAACCCTCTGTGGAGAACAAAGTCTCGAAATGCAATCTGATGCTCTAATTACCTCTTTTCGAAATCAAATTTGAGATTCAGCTCTGTCCCAGGCCTCTGCTATTACTAGAATGAAAGAGCTCTACTGTATCGTGCTAATTTATTACATGAATAGCTCAATGTGAGCTGTGTTTATAGCAGCTATTGGAAAGCATTTATTTAAACAAAATGTCAGCATGTGTACAACTGCCTCGTCAGAGTTTCACTCCGAGCAGTGTGAAAGGTGGACGGCATCGATCGGTGTAAGACACAAAATGTGTCCTCAGCTACACTCCAGGAAATAGGAATGCCAAACTGTGGCCCCTCCTGCACTTTCCTGCTAAATTAACAGCTTGATCAATGACGGGGAGGACACCTATTCTCTTCTGATGAGGAGTCACTGTCGAAAGCAATAAAGCTGAGCCCCAGTGAGATGTGGAATAAAATGAGCCGAGAATGTCCCAGCTTCTGCTGCATGCGGTTTTAATGCAGTGAAAGACACTTGTTATGGTTCTTGTAAATGTAGCAGTGCGGTTTTGGTGTAATAGCTATGTGGATTTGGATGTTGCTGTCTTAAAGGTATCCTATTATGATTTTTTTTAGTGCTGTCGAATCGATTAAACGCATCTAAAATAAAACGTTTTTGTTTACATAATATATATGTGTGTATATATTATTATATTTATATATTATATATACATGTATGTCTGTATGTGTATACACTTTAGATACACACATACATTAATACATACTGTATATATCTATATGTGACACACACACATAATATATATAAATATACTAATATATATACATACACACATATATTATTATATTATGTAAACAAAAACATTTATGTTAGATGCAATTAATTGCGATTAATCGATTAGACACAACTACTTTTTTTACATTTTCAACTTTATTTAGAGTAAGGTTGCTGTTTGAGTTAGTAGTTAGTGGTGTTAGTAGTGTTGAAACTCAGGGTTATGGTAAGGGGCATGACATTTGTTAGGAGTGGTTGACCAATCACAACACACTTTGAGCCGACCAATCAGAGCATGCTTTTCAGAAGGAGGGGCTTCATAGAGAACAGAACGTTACTGAGAGACCGGGAAGAGAGAAGCTGCAATGATGTAAAATATGTGAAAAGTAATGTGTTTTGAACATTTAGACATGCAAACCTAGTAGACCCCCAAAACAAAATCATGACTTTGAAAAAGCGCATATAGGTCTCCTTTAGTTTAAACATGTGATTTTACTTTAGTTGAAAGCATGATTGACTTTAGTAGAAGACGAGCAAGAAATATATCATACAATTCAAACTACAACTCTTTGCCAAAGACACAGTCTGGTAGAGCTTGGCACAGCTTTCACATTATGATGAACCCTGAAGTAAATATCATCACTAATGACTGTTTAGAACTGTTTTGCTCCAATGCACTTTCTCTCTCTATCTCTCTCTTTCTCTCTCTCTCTCTCTAGCAAAGTGAATTCTTTTTCTAAATGTGCTTTATATACTGTATAATACTAAATCATACTAACCTTTTCTCCGCATGTATTAATCATACTTTGCACAGTGTGCAAATGTTTCACTATGTAAAGCTAAAATCTGCTGTATTAAGACAGTACACAAGGTAGAATATACATTTCCTTTGGCATTTCCTTATTATTTGATCAAACTGCTCCTTGATCAAGTTTATAGGATCAAATTGAATTAAAAATGCAAAATGACCCATTTGCTACTAAATGAAATGTTTATTATTGCATACTGTTTCACTTACTATTTATACACATTTTCGTTTAAAGTTTGGAGTTGGTAATATTTGTAATGTTTTTGAAAGAAGTCTCTCATGCTCATCAAGGCTACTTTATTAAAACAGTAATATTGTCAAATATTATAACAATTTAAAATATCTGTTTTTAAAATATATATTTTAAAATGTAATTTATTACTGTGATGTGAATTTCAGAGGCAGTGTCACATGATCCTTCAGAAATCCTTCTAATTACTAATATACTGATCAAAAAACATTTATTTGTACAGTGATACATTTATTTTCAGGATTCTATGATTAATAGAAAGTTGATAAGAACAGCATTTATTTGAAATAGAAATATTATGTAACACTATACATGTTTTTGCTGTCACTTTTAACCAATTTAATGCCTCCTTGCAGTGTAGGAGTAATAATAATAAACACTTTTGAATGGTAGTGTACTACATATAGCACATTTTATTTATAGGCATAAATAATGGAATATAGTAATCAAAAAACAATATATACAATACAGTATGCATTGAATTATGTACATTTTTGGCTATGTTTGGAATGGAGTATAACACCTTCTGTTCTTTAAAAATAGTAAATGTAGGCCTAACATTAGGCAACTATTCCTTTGTTGTCACATGACCTCTTGATCATTGTATACGAGTTATCATACCATCATCTTAATGAAATGTTATATACATTATTACTTTTTATTTTATTTTAACTTACAGTAATTGAAAAAAAACATAAAAATTAACTTTTGGCAGTCCGATCAAATAATTAATCAAAAAAGGATGTTAAAACTGGGTGTAGAAAAGTTAGTTGTTATGGGAACAAGGAAGCCCCTCACGGATGACTGCTGCCACATATAATAAAACAGAAACAAAACACAACGTAAAGTCCAGACCTGTTGCTCTCTTTTCCTTCACTGTCGTCGCTCCTCCTTTTATGCTTCCGCTCCTCCGTGAGAGATACGAGACCGGTGCGTCACGCAGGTCTCGCTCATCATTAATCACACCATCGGCCTCGCGCCGTTCTCTCATGGCCCTCGGCCTCGTCCTGCTCGCCACACTGGGAAATGGAAATGGTAGGCAATTTTATTGTGGAGTGTGTTCTTGCATGCATTGTACTCTGTTGTACAATGCATATTTTACTTGTTTATACTATGAACAGTATGCATGCTATACACTGCAGGAAGAATGAGAATAATATGCCAGCATGCTACTCCAAATGCCTTTGTGTGTGTGTGTGTGTGTGTGTGTGTGTGTGTGTGTGTGTGTGTGTGTGTGTGTGTGTGTGTGTGTGTGTGTGTGTGTGTGTGTGTGTGTGTGTGTGTGTGCGCGTGTGCGTGTGAGTCCAAGTCTGGCAGAACGAGAAGATGTGGTACCGCCTCTAGCTGGGGATTGGCTAATTAATTGGATTCATTCATTAGTTTGATCTACCAATTTAGCACTTTGAAAGATATTAATCAGTTGGTTCTTTAAATGTTACCTGGAAAAAGCAGAATGGGAAAATGGGGTCTTTTCCGCTACTCCACAATTGGATAATCTGGATTGGTTTATAACCGCTATTATGAGCACACTGAATTTAAAAGCAATTTATACACTCTTGTACGTGTCCTTTTGGGTATGAGATGGTGTTTGAAAATCTGCCATCTATCCAACGGCTGTTTATTTAAAGACAGCAGGATGCTGTGCTGATGCACTCTAGAATTATATTTTCGAAATAAATGAAGTCAAACACAAGTTAGCAATGCACATGTCTTGACATTATGTTGACTGAGCATTACGCATGTGTATTCTTACTAGACTTCCTCACAGTTTACGGATATCTTGGCAGGCACAATTTTCAAGGCTGAAGAAATATAAATCTCCTCGAGGTTGTTATGGGTAAATACTATAATCTTCAAAAGATTATAGTCTAAGCCAGGGTTTACAAGCCAAGGCTGCACACAAGCACTGGGGGAATCTCGAAGTATTCTGGGGGAGTCTGGAAGTATGCATACACACAAGTATACACACTCCCATTGATGACAAAATAGGCAAGAAATGCTATATAATAGTGCTTCCTCTTAGCCAGATTATGCCTGTTTAGGATACTGAGGACGTTGTTTACAGAGGTCATGGTTTCAGTTTTGGAGGATTTACAGCTTCCATATTGTCCTCTCACAGTGCTTTATAACTGTGAAAAAAATCAGCAGGATTTATGTTTGGTGTGAGAACTCCCTAGTAAATCCAGACAATGTGTGTGAGTGTGTGTGCTCATGGGTAGAAGTTCAAGTGTAGCATTTTGGGATATTTTTCCTCCATGTTTATGTTTTATAAAGTAGATTCAAGTAGTTGTTTTTCATTTACAGTTTTGATAAACCATTCCTATCATTCCATTATCTGATGCATTTGGAATCATAAATCCTTCTGAAAGCACCTGAACACTGATAACTATCTCTTTTTAGCTCTGATTTTGGTTAGTTCCCTTTAGTAGCGGAACTTCGAAACTGCATCTGGTATTGACGCTATGGGGAACACCATCAGCGTGACCAGTGTCTGAGGTGTTAATTGATTGATTGGTTAAGGAGTATGCTCCCAATTATTGTGGATTCCTCTCAGGTATGTTTGTCATGTGTCCATGCCATGTGATGTTCTATTTAAGCTGCACCTGTACCAATAAACGATTGACTGTGTTCTCACTGCAACCTGTGTGAAGCATGTTTATGCTCTGTCTTTAGCCGATATCTAGTCAAACTCTGTTTAACAGGTTATGGGCCCAGATGCTTTGATGTTTGTGCAGATACGGCATGATTAGAGTGCCAGCACCATGAGTGAAAGGATAAGTTCACGTTGGTCTCGTCTTGTGTTTGACGGAGACGAAGAGAACTTTGAACTGTGGGAGACAAAGTTTTTGGGCCATCTACAGTTGCAGAAATTGAAGGATACAATTTTGTATTGGCCTGCCGTTGGTGCGGATGCAGCAAAGAATGCTGAAGCATATGCTGAACTGATCCAATTCCTTGATGACAAAAGTTTGTCCCTGGTCATGCGAAAGGCTGCGGAAGACGGGCGTGGAGCACTCAAGATCTTGCGGGACTATTATGCTGGAAAGGGTAAGCCCTGCATTGTGAGTCTCTACACAGAATTTACTTCCCTGCAAAAGCTGAGTGGTGAGAGTGTGACTGACTATGTCATACGTGCCGAGACCTCAATCACAGCGCTGAGGAATGCTGGTGAATTATTGATTGATGAATATTGGTTGCAATAGTTTTGAAGGGGCTGCCAGAATCATTCAAGCCTTTTTCCATTTTTGTCACTCAAAGGGATGAGACTCTCTCTTTTGCAGATTTTAAGACAAAGTTGCGAAGTTACGAGAGCACCGAAGGTATGCGCACAGCTGTGGCCGAAGACAATGTCATGGGGGCTCGGGCGCATTTAAGGAAGACCAGTGCCCCGGCAGGTGTAAGGGTGCGGAGCACTGAGAGCGGGGACATTGAGTGTTTCCGTTGTGGCCAGAGAGGACACAAGGCAAGACAGTGTCAGCGTGATCAACAGTGTTACAACCAGGGTAAGCGTATCACATGGCGAGGAGGATGGAAACAGCAACGGCAAGACAACGTACATTGGGTGTACGAGGAGACAGACAACACTTTTGCCTTCAAGTTGGTGACCAGTGATCGTCAGCCAGGGAGCTGTGTCACCAGAAAGGGGTTGATGGTGGACACCGGTGCGACATAGCATATCATCTCCGACCTGGCCAGGTTTAAGAGCTTCGACGACCGATTGCAGGCCGAGACGCACTGCGTGGAGCTGGCCGATGGCACAAGGTGCAAGTTTAGATATTAGTTGTATGTGTTAGTCTTATAATCAATAAGGTACTGTTTGTGTGTGTTAGATATTAGTTTTATGTGTTAGTCATAGGCTTATAATCAAAGTATTGTTTGTATTTGAAAAGAGAAGCATTACTTGTGTTATGTGCTTACGAATTTATTGTCTTGAACTGCGATCTAAGCTACTTATGCTTTTACCCTTGAATTATTTCTTAATTTAGCTGTTAGCTGGGAATTAGTCTTTCTTGGCCAGGAAGATATTGTATTTCCTAGAATTAATAATTGTTTATGCTTTCCGTTCATTGAATGAACTGATAAAATGATCATACTATTGATTCTGCTACAGTAAATTCTGAAAATAATTAAATTTTGAATTGATCATAATCCGTTATGAATAATTAGTGATATTTATACGGGTGTATAAACGCTACAGTCGCCAGGGGATGGCCAGTCAGGAGATGGGTGTAGATTATGGAGAAACCTTTTCTCCTACTGCCAACCTTACCAGTGTGAGAGTGTTAATGCAGAAAGCTGCTCAGGAGAATCTGATCCTCTGTCAGATGGATGTTAAAACTGCCTACCTACATGCACCGATTGATTATGAAATTTACATGGAACAGCCAGAGGGGTATGATGTAGAATCTCAGACAAATGAGAAAATGGTGTGTAAACTGGAGAAATCATTGTATGGGCTAAAGCAATCAGGTCGAAACTGGAACAAATTGTGTGACTATTTGTGTGAAAACATCTTTGTACAAAACTCAGCTGATCATTGTGTTTACAAGAGAGAAACAGAACATGAGAAAGTGATAATATTGATATGGGTTGATGACTTGGTTATTGCTGCCAGTGATGAGAGAGCTTTAAAAACTGTCAAAGAGATACTTACTGGGCAATTCCAGATGAAAGATTTGGGAAGACTGAAGAATTTTCTAGGTATCACTTTTGATCAGTGGGGGTGTGACTATGTCACAGCAGAGTTATGTTGGCAAAGTGCTGGAAAGGTTTGACATGCAAGATTGTAAACCCAGGTCGACACTTTGTGAACCAAAGTTGAATTGCACCGATGGTGATGAAAAGCTGAGTGACCCCAGGAAATACAGAGAGGCAGTGGTTAGCCTAATCGACCTAACCTCATGCACTTGACCTGATCTGAGTTATGTTGTTAGCAAATTGCCCCAGTATTTCAGTGAGCCAACAGAAGAGCAGTGGACAACTGTAAAGCATGTACTGAAATATCTGAAAGGTACAGGCCAAGTCAAGTGTATTTATTTAGCGCTTTTCACAATATAAATTGCATCAAAGCAGCTTCACAGTATCAATCAAATAACATAACATTGTTTGTTTCTTAGTGGAAAAAACATCCACGTTTGGTAGGGCTGATCAATGGTATTAATGCTTGGTTAATTAATTTGAATATACCCAACTGAGCAAGCCAAAGGCAACAGTGGCAAGGATTAAAAAAACTCCAAGTGACCTACTGGTGTCCTAAAACTCCATCAGGTGACTTAATGGAGAGAAAAAAAAAACCTTGGTAGAACCCAGGCTCAGTCGGGGACCAGTTCTCCTCTGGCGTTTATGAACTTTATTTTAACCCTTCGGGGTGGGTACGCGAACCGGAATCACAGCGTTGTATCTGTAGAGTGGGGAAGGGATCCTCCATAGGGAGAGGCTAGTTGGTACTTCAGCACTGCGTTGTCATTGGGTCCAGGCAAAGCTCCTAGTCAGATCTGGATACGGCCTGGATCCGGTAGGCTGCGGGAAAACCTCGGGATAAACAAAGACACTAAAATTAGCATAGATGCCATTCTTCTTATGATATAACGAGTACATCAGGATTTAAGGGAAGTGTTCCCAGTTCCGGCTGACCTAATATATGCAGCCTAACATTGAATTATAGAAATCTATAATATATTATGTGTTTTTAGTCTTGCTTTGAACTGACATACACATCTCTTTGACCTAGCAGAGTGTGTCTGCTTCCCGGACAATGGTAGGAAGATGTTCCAAAGTTTTGGTGCTAAATAGGAAAAGGATCTACCGCCAGCAGTCGATTTTGATATTCTAGGTAGTATTATCAACTGGCCCAAATTTTGAGACCGCAATAGACGTGAAGGACTATAATGCGTTAAGAGCTCGCTCAAGTACTGCGGAGCTAAACCATTTAGTGCTTTGTAAGTAATCAACAATATTTTAAAATTTATACGATGTTTAATAGGCAGCCAATGCAGTGTTGACAGAACCGGGCTAATATGGTCATATTTCCTGGTTCTAGTAAGAACTCGAGCTGCAGCGTTTTGGACCAGCTGTAGTTTATTTATTAAGCGTGCAGGGCAACCACCCAGTAGAGCATTACAATAATCTAGTCTTGATGTCATGAAAGCATGAACTAATTGTTCCGCATTTGTTAATGAGAGCATATGTTGTAATTTAGATATATTTTTAAGATGGAATGCGGTTTTACAGATATTAGACATATGACTTTCAAATGAAAGATTGCTATCAAAGAGCACACCCAGGTTCCTAACCGACGACGAAGACTTAGAGCAGCCATCAAGTGTTAGACCGTATTCTCGGTTATTACGTGTGGAAGTTTTTTGTCCAATAATTAGAATCTCTGTTTTTTCAGAGTTTAGTAGTAGGAAATTACTAGTCATCCAATTTTTTTATAGCGGCTATGCATTCCGTTAATTTTGTGAATTGGTAAGTTTCATTAGGTTTTGAAGAAATATACAGCTGAGTATCATCGGCATAACAGTGAAAGCTAATTCCATGTTTCCTAATGATATCTCCTAATGGTAGCATATACAGAGTGAACAGCAGCGGTCCTAGTACTGAGCCTTGTGGTAAGCCATACTTAATTTGTGATCGATAAGACATCTCTTCATTTACTGCTACAAACTGATAACGGTCTGATAAGTATGATTTAAACCATGCTAGTGCAATTCCACTAATGCCAACATAGTTTTCTAGTCTATTTAAAAGAATGTTGTGGTCAATTGTGTCAAATGCAGCACTAAGATCAAGTAACACTAATAGAGAGCTGCAACCACGATCGGATGATAAAAGTAAATCATTTGTAACTCTAATGAGAACTGTCTCAGTACTATGGTGCGGTCTAAATCCTGACTGAAAATCCTCACAGATATCATTTCTTTCAAGAAAGGAACACAGTTGTGAGGATACTGCTTTTTCTAATATCTTTGACAGAAAAGGCAGATTTGAGATCGGCCTGTAATTGACTAATTCTGAAAGATCAAGTAGCGTTTTTTTTAACAAGCGGTTTTATCATAGCCAGTTTAAAGGTTTTTGGTAAGTATCCTAGAGACAAAGACGAATTAATGATATGAAGAAGAGGATCTATGATCTCTGGAAGCATCTCTTTCAATAGCTTAGTCGGTGTAGGGTCTAACATACAAGTTGTCGATTTAGATGAATTAACGAGTTTGCAGAATTCTTCCTCTCCTATAGCAACAAATGAATACAATTTTTCCTCAGGGAGACTACAATGCACTCCCTGATGCAATACTGTAGTAGACGGTTGCATGGTTATAATTTTGTCCCTGATATTATCAATCTTATAAGTGAAGAAGTTCATAAAGTCATTACTGTGTTGCCTGGAAACTTCTGTGCTTGAAGCTTTCTTTTTCGTTGGTTTAGCCACTGTTTCAAATAAATTTCAACGGCATCAACATCTATTCCATGTGATAATATTAGATCTAGAGTATGATTACGACAATGAGTGGGTCCTGACACGTGTTGTCTTACTCTAATTGAGTTTACAATGTCTTTAAGTCCCAATCCCAATGCATCTTTTTCATTATCTACATGTATATTAAAATCACCAACAATTAGTGCTTTATCGTTAGCCAATACTAATTCTGATAGAAAGTCCGCAAATTCTTTGATAAAATCTTTGTGGTGCCCTGGTGGCCTGTATACAGTAGCCAGCAGAAATCTCAAACGTGATTTATCGTTTACACTATATATTTTTACATTAAGCACCAACACTTCAAAAGAAGTATATTTAAAAATAGATTTATTAGTGGTTTTGAAAATATTACTATAAATTACAGCAACACCTCCCTCTTTGCGTTTTAGATGAGGTTCATGTTTATAACAGTAATCTTGTGGGGTGGACTCATTTAAAGTAATGTAATCGTTTGGTTTTAGCCAGGTTTCTGTCAAACACAGCACATCTAGATTATAATCTGAAATCATATTATTAACTATGAGCGATTTTGAAGTAAGGGATCGAATATTCAGCAACCCAAGCTTTATCATTTGCTCATCTGTATTATATCTGTTTTTTATTTGTTGAACATCAATTATTTATTTTTTTACCTGACGTTTTTTGGATTTCCAAATTCGGGGAACAGACACAGTCTCTATATGATGATATCTAGGTGAAAGAGGCTCTATGTGATGGGATTTATCTGACCTTGGTGACCCAAGGCCGCTAGCAGACAGTCAGTTTAGCCAGTCTGTCTGCTTCCTGACCTGACCCCCAGATTGTCATGTTTTAGCTCTAAGACTATGTGCCATATTACTAGAGAGAAGAGCAGCACCATCCCAGGAGGGATGAACACCATCTCTTTTCAACAGGTCAGGCTTGCCCCAAAACTTTTCCAATTGTCTATGAATTCTATATTATTCAACGAACACCACTTAGACAACCAACCATTGAGTTAGGCCAATCTGCTAACTATCTCATCACTCCTGCGAACAGGAATGGGGCCAGAGCAAATTACAGTGCCTGACATCGTACTTGCGAGTTTACACACCTCTTTAATATTAATTTTGGTGATCTCCGACTGGCGGAGTCGAACATCATTAGTGCCGACATGAATAATGATCTTAGAATTTACGATTAGCATTAGCCAGCACTTTTAAATTTGCTTTGTCAGGCGCTCTGGCTCCCGACAAACATGTGACTATGGTGGCTGGTGTCTCTATTTTCACGTTCCGTGTGATCGAATCACCAATTACCAGAGCACAATCAACAGAATTCTCAGTGGGTGTTTCACTGAGTGGGGCAAATCGATTTGTTATGGTAATCGGAACGGAAGAGTGTTTTTTTTAATCCGCGGCTAGAGCGATCTCTCACGGTCACCCATCTGCCCTGCTGCGTGGGCTCTACTTCAGCCGGAACCGAATCATGTACAGAGTTCACTATGCTAGGCGCATCCAAAATAGTATCTAAAGCTCTAGTACTATCCTTACTATCCTCAATTAAAGTTTGGATGCGTGTCTCTAGCTCTGAAATCTTTTCCGTCAGCCTGACTGTCTCCTTGCATTTATCAGAAATAAATCCTATATTGCTATCGGAGAAGGCTATACTAAACATATGACATGTGACACAGGTGACAATAACAGGACAAGACATTACTCACCGTTTTTGTTGACTGATTCTTACTTACCTCGGCTTTTATGAACTCAAAGGCGCAGGCGCGCGAGAGAAAATAAATAAATAAATGAGCGCGGGTGGCGCGTAAACACTAGCGTGCTGTGCTAACAATAACTGAAGCTAGCGATGTAAGGTTAATCTGAGATGGTGGGTAAACTGTATTTAGTAATATAAACAACTAGAAATGATAGTAAATGATGGTTCAAAACAGAAATAAATACGAAGCTGATACGAGGCGTAGAGCTTACAGCCTCGACGCAAACAAACTCACAGCAGGCAGGAAGGCAGACAGGAGCAATCGATCAGTGAACAGCCAAGACAAATGACAAGATGTTCTGTTACAGGAAATGTGATGAAGGGTTAAGGTTGGTGACTTACAGTGATGCAGATTGGGCAGGTGATGCAAATGACCGACGTCGTACATCTGGTTATTGGGTTAGCCTATGTAAGAAAGGCCCTCTGATTTCTTGGAAGACCAAAAAGCAGCCAACTGTTATCAACATGTGAGGCTGAGTACATGGCATTGGCTGCCAATATACAAGAGTGTTTGTACTTGACACAATTGCTTGAACATCTTGATGATTATCAATATGGTGTACCTATGATCTATGAAGACAACCAAGGTACAATTGCATTGGCAAAGAATCCTGTTAGCAGACAGATGTAAGCATATTGATATTAAATACCATTTTGTGAGATCAACTGTAAACAATGGTGAAGTGTTTTTGGAGTATTTCCCAAAAGATCAGATGGTTGCTGACCTAATGACTGAACCAACTACAAAATTGAAGCTACTTACCTTTTCCACGTTCCTGTTTGGGTTATAGCCAAGATGTAATTCAGTTGGTTTTCATGATGTTTCTTTGTTTTTGTTTTTGTTTGTGATTGAATGTGAATGATTGTGAATAATGTGTGAGCAAGTGAGAGTGTTAATTGATTGATTGGTTAATGAGTATGCTCCCAATTATTTTGGATTCCTCTCAGGTGTGTTTGTCATGTATCCATGCCATGTGATGTTCTATTTAAGGCTGCACCTGTACCAATAAACGATTGACTGTGTTCTCACTGCAACCTGTGTGAAGCATGTTTATTCTCTGTCTTTAGCCGATATCTAGTCAAGCTCTGTTCAACACATGTAAACAAAAGCTCATAGTTATTGGTAGATGGTAGTCAATGATATCACACACGGAGCACCCGTGAGTATAAGGGAGCACCTGAGTTACACAGCATCAACTTTTTATCTTCAGGAGTCACTTGTTTGTATGTGCATGTAAAATAAGTGTCTGTTAGAGAGTTTGTCTCTCGAGGGAGCTGGATGAGCTCATTACATTTTTGTGCTAAGAACTCTGCTCTTCCTTGATTTTCTCCTGAGAGAGAAAAATCTAGAGTTTGCATGGAACACGTTTGGCTCCCAAGGGAGTTGAAGGCACCCGTGGCTATAAATTCACAGTAAGAGGCTCTGTTATTGCTTGATTCTGAGAAGGATAATAATCTAGAGCTTGCATGGAGCGCATTCATTTCTCGATTGAGTTGAAGGCCCTCATGGCGATGCATTCACACTAGGGGCCCTATCTTCCACCCAGCGCAATTGACTTTGTACACCAACGCATGTATCATTCCTGTTTTGCACCAGACGCACAGCAGAAATTTCCCTCCACAGACGCACGTTGGTAAATTAGGAAATTGCACTCCCGGGGTGGTTTAATGAAAAGAGGAGGCGTGTTCCAGCGCAAATGTTCCCTGGTGCTATTTACAGTTCCAGAAAACAGTTCCACCACTGACCAGGAAAAACCTAGTCTGGCACGATATTCAGATGATATTTTAGGGGCACATGCTTGGCCATAATGTAGCATGTGCCCAACATGCATACACTTTGCTTCTCTCATCTACAAAGACGCAGCAGTTGACATTTTTGCAAACCATACATAATTACAAGGAAAAATATTCCACGAGGGAAATCATTGTGGTGTCTATGAAGATGTGAAAAAATAGGCTTAATATAGCTTACATATTTGAGTAACCTACGAGTAATGTAGCTACTTCAGACCAACCCATTTTAGATTTGCGTCAGGCGCAAGAGTCATTTATACCGCCAATATAATAGCATCAGCGCCCAAGATCTGCCCACAAAGTTACTTGCGTTTTGCGTTTGATACTTGAGTTTCAGATCGTTAAAATAGGGCCCTAAGAAACGTTTTTATTGGTTGATTCAAGCTAGAAAGATAAGACTCTAGCGCTTGCACAGAGCGCATATGGCTCTCAAGGGAGCTGAATGCATTTATTGTGATGTGATCCCTGTAGGAAGCTCCACCCATGCTTGTCTCTCTCTTGAGGGATGAATGTCGAACACCTGCGCCTCGTGGTTCGGGTCCTGCACCCGCCGAGGTGGCAGGGTGGGATCAATCTTCAGACTGTAGGCAGAACATAGGGAGGAGCCTGATAGTGGCTTTCCTTTTTGGGCATCTCCTGCTTTGTTGTTTTCATGTCAATTCAAGAAGCTTGTCAAAAAATTGTCAATTCAACTCTGTGGCAGCTTCCGACCTGACTGATTCAGGTGTTGTGTAGTATCTTCCATGTATTCAGATTATTTGCATGTGGAGAGACTGTGTGAGTAACGATATGTGAGGATGCCCCGGTTAAAGTGCAGTTTGCTATCATGCAAACCATGTAATCTGCCCAATTTGCCCAAAGTGTCCAATCTGCTTCTGAGGTTGGGACACAGGTGTTGTGGTGACTCAAGACCTGCCCATTAATAAGTACTATCTTCTGAGACAGTCCAAAAAAAACTGTGCAAGCCACCGATCTAGTAATCCATGCCGCAAAGAACATGGCCAGTTCTATTGTTGTTTTGTTGTTAGTTGCCACGGAGGGGCATCTGTGATGAGGAGAAAGTGAAAATCTGTCTTTTCGATGCTTTGATCTCACACTCTGACCTCTTCGGTCTGATGATGAGGCTGTCGTAGAGAAGTTTACAGAACTGGGGTCTCAGTCAGCAGCTTTCAGAAGATATATCCCTCTCTGGGGGTTCATGAGGGCTGAAGGTTCTGAGGGGCTCAGTGCTCTGCTTTTAGGGTCATAAAGGGCTGATGCATGTCCCTCAATGGAAGGAGGAAAGTGTAACAGCCGGGACTTCCCTTGCTGTATATTGGCTTAGGGAGTAACGCCAAAGTCACATGGGATGTGCCCACAGGGTTGACATGCTTCTTGCTCCGGCTGGGTAATAAATAGTCAATTTATGCTATGCCCACTGTGTTTGTGCATTTTCACAGCTTAGTGAGGCATGCATTCCCTCATCATGACGTAGTGGATATTCGTTCCCCATAGCGTCAATACCAGACACAGTGTTGAAGTTCCACTTTGAAAGGGAACGTCTCAGGTTATGAGTGTAACCCTGGTTCCCTGAGAAGAGGAACAAGACACTGCATCTCATTGCCATACCTTGGGCCTGCCTGCTCATTTTCTCCAGACAAAATATTTGATGACGGAAAAACTCATGGATTGCCATCTACCAATGATTATTGACTTTTTAGACGTGCCTCAGACACCAGTCACGATGATGCCTTTCCCCGTAGTGTCAATACAAGATGCAGAGTCTCATTCCCCTTCTCATGGAAACAGGGTTACAGTCGTAACCTGTGGTGTTTTGTTTATTTCCAAAAATATTTCTATAGCAGAGATAACGGATAAGCGATGCATGGTCCAGAATCATTGATCATAAATGAATGCAGTAATAAGCCTAGTTAGGTTTCCTTCTCTGTAGGGGGAAACCGAGCATCTGATGCAACATATACCTTAAAAATATGTCATATCTAAATATGATTCACAGTTGATTTATATAGGAATCCTAATTGCATGTAATGGTGAATCAGTTCAATGTGTCTGCCGCTTGCTGAGTGACAGTGTGTATGGCAGATTGAGTCTCCTGACTGTCATGACAATGACAAGTGTAGAGGCACGTTTTTGTTTAGTCTCTGCAGTGTGAAATGGGTTTGGAGTCATATACTGCAGTGTGCTCGGTGTATATAAAGAAATGAATACTCTATATTCATACATCAATACTCTTATTCAGCCAGAATGAATTAATTTCATCAGTAAAGACATTTGTAATGTGACAAAAGATTTGTATGTCAAATACATGTTTTATATTGAACTTTCTATTCATCAAAGAATATGTAGCAGCACAACTGTTTTCAACATTGATAATAAGAAATGTTTTTTGAGCACAGAATGACAGGAATAAATTACATTTTAATATATATATATATATATATATATAATATAATTAATAGCAAACATATTTGTAACAACGTAATTTGTAATAATATTTAATATTTTAATATAGAACAGAAGAGACTTAATCTCGCCGACCTTTTAAACAATAATGTGTTTAGCTATGTAATGTGTATTAGCAAATATATTAGCATTGTAACAATGTTCAGGGAAGAAGGAGGCGGGAACCGGCGAACAATCAAAATATAATTTATTTTAAATAAAACAAACAAACAAAAATACCGCCAGCAGCCCCTCGCGGACGACTGCTGGCTACCGAAAATAAATATAACTAAAGTAAAATACAAAAACAAAACACAACTAAAATACAGGCCTGTTCCTCTCTCGATCATCAACGTCGTCGCTCCTCCTTTATGCTTCCGCTCCTCCGTGAGAGATGCGAGACCGGTGTGCCTCACAGGTGTTGCTCATTAGCAATCGCACCACCGGCCTCGCGCCGTTCTCTCACGTCCCTCGGCCGTCCTGTTCGCCACATACCCCCATCGCCCCTCACAGGCCGGGGGGTACTCACGAGCCTGTGCCTACTCCCCCCCCGGCGGCGGCGATCCCTGGGGGGTATGGACAGACAAACCGAGGGAAACGGAGACGGAAGCATGAGGAGCGACAGATCGAGAGAGGGGAGAGAGGAAAAAAAAATTGGTCCGGTTCCCACAACGCGCTGCCATCTGGTCCCCCACCAGCTAGGCGATCTCCTCCGCGGTGCCTGGCGGCGACGCTGGGTAGCCCTCGGTGGACGGCTCGACGCTCCTCCGCCGCCCGGTGGACGGCGACGGCTCCTCGGGTGCCTTGGGCAGACGGTAGGAGTCCCCCGCTCCCTGCTCCTCCCCTTCACTGGTGGACGGCAGCAGGCTCCGGCCCACGGCGAGCGGCGGCGACTCCTCCTCTCCCTCCCGGATGGCAGCCGCCCCTCCAATACCCAGGCGGCCGGCAGCGAGCTCGACCGTCCCACCGGCAACTCACTCCAGCGCCCCGCCTCGAGCGTCCGTGGCCGCGAGTCCCCCGCTCCCTGCTCCTCCGCTCGCTCGGCGGATGGCAGCAGGCTCCGGCCCACGGCGAGCGGCGGCGACTCGCGCACCATGCTCGATGGCACCGCGGATTCCCCACACCGGCGAGGACTCTCTGACAGCGCGTTCCTCCCTCTTCCCGGGTTTCGGCACCAGTGTAACAATGTTCAGGGAAGAAGGAGGCGGGAACCGGCGAACAATCAAAATATAATTTATTTTAAATAAAACAAACAAACAAAAATACCGCCAGCAGCCCCTCGCGGACGACTGCTGGCTACCGAAAATAAATATAACTAAAGTAAAATACAAAAACAAAACACAACTAAAATACAGGCCTGTTCCTCTCTCGATCATCAACGTCGTCGCTCCTCCTTTATGCTTCCGCTCCTCCGTGAGAGATGCGAGACCGGTGTGCCTCACAGGTGTTGCTCATTAGCAATCGCACCACCGGCCTCGCGCCGTTCTCTCACGTCCCTCGGCCGTCCTGTTCGCCACAAGCATACTTTAAAGAATTCTATTGCTGACCTCATCGTGATAATGTCAGTCTTAACCTTTCGGGGGTGCGTTTCCCAAAAGCATTGTTAGTCATCTATGGTCGCAAGGTCGGTCGTTTTCAGCGTAGTTCAGTGACTTGGTGTTTCCTGAAACCATTGTTCCAACGAAAATTTGCAAACAGCCTTGCAAAGATGTGTGGTTGGAATGATGTGGTTAGAAACATAGTTTCTTGTTAGCATGACACGTTTTGCAGGACATGCACACATTCTCTAGAAGTAGTCTATGATTGAATCTGGAAATAAAGCAAAATAACTGAGAAAAATGAGAATTAGTCCTCAGATGCCATATCTGTAATTTATAGCAAAAAATCTTGGAACTCAAATGGATTAATTAAAAGAAGTTATTACTCCACCACCTGCATGACATCATTAACCAACATAGTCGAAAGACAAATTTTATGACAATACTGCTTCTGGAAACTGTATATTTTATCCCCTAACCCTACCTCTAAAAACAACCCTTACAGAAAACCTGTTTGTTACCCAAATCTTTTCATTTTTTTAAAGGTTGTATCTGAAATAATAAATACAATCTGGCACCTTACCTGCTATGGAGATGTTGAAGTGGTAACGTTCAATTACCACACACAAAGAAAGCCTATATCCTTTTTATATATTGATTGTAATTTCATATCTCCTATCTCACATTTAGAGATATGAGTGTCTTTTCCATCACTCTTCTTGATGATAGATGCCTTTAGATAACCTTTAGAGGGATCCTGTATATTACACGTGACTATGGCTGACGACTGATCTCATTGGGCTCTTGCTGGACCTTGTGGGTTAAGTGATGCCACATCCAAATCATAAATCAGTCCAGCAACCAGCTCTCTTGACCTGAAGGTCATTGTTTCATTAACTTCCTGCCACTCTGAATTTTCCATCCATATCTACCCCCACAAATACAGAAGTTGTTGCTTCTGCATTGGTCCTACACACACACACACACACACACACACACACACACACACACATTTACTTTATTGCTTATGCCTTATTGATTCTTGAAGTGGTAATATTCTAACTGATCTACTACAGTGTTTATAAATCTTGGCTGTTTGGAAGCAGCCACATTCTCTCTCATGTTGATTGAAAGCCCATTGCCCCTGGTTTACCCTCAAATAGGCGTCAGATCTCTGGCAAAAGGAATTGAACGGACAGAAGGGTATTTTCAACTTTACAGCAACCCATCCACAGGGAAGAGCAGCTTTCCCTTCGGCTCACGCCGCTTACGCTGTGGGTGGGTAAATATTGTCAGTGCTACTCTTTCACGAGATTATCAGATAAAGAATAAGGAGGATGACAGACAAGCACAATCAGATAACACCCCTACACTCAAGCAGCCTTTCTTTTCCTCCCTCGCTAAAAGAAAGGATCCACATCTTCTGTGGAAACCGAAATAAAAGGTGGCAGCTACCTTTGATTAAACTGTGAGCAGGATAGTAACAGTCAGTTTCTACAACAAAACAAGGATATGGTTTATTTCCGCAGTGCTGTTCTAACTGATCGCTGTATTGTTACAGGCAATATGTTTCAGAGGATTTGTCTAGGAAATCTTAGAAAGAGTGGGTGGTTTAAGTTTGAAGACACTGGCCTTCTACTGTAGCATAATTCCAACTTGTTGAATGGTCTAAGGCTTGTGGGAGCGCACACTATGGCTCGTCATATGTTGCAGGTGATACATAATTTGACAAAAATAAGATTTCTTTAAATGTCAATCAAAACGGGGAAAAAAATCTTGAAATCAAAATTTTTGCTTAAGATGTAAATAACACCTGTAACCATAGTTGCAGAGACTAAAATATACTCTATGATCATAACATTACATAACAACAGAAAGTCTTCTTAATTACCGAAATGCTATTCAGTAAGCGACTACAAAGAAGGCCAGAGTTCATCCGTCAAATCTGAATTAACCAACAGTGGCTTCAAACTGTTCATTTTATTTTGAATAAGTACTGTATAGAGAACATTAGGGTCACATTGCGATCAAAAAACTATCCCTTTAAGGCAGTCATTTCGGTTATAAAAGTGACTCCCTGTGAATTTTGCACCATAACACATATTCTACTGTGTGAATATGTATATAGTGTACACTGACTGAGAGCAAGAAGTCAAGTTTTGAATGTAAGTGGCAGAACCCAGTTCCAGTTTCCACACGGTTCTGTTCTTTAATCTGCCCTTTTATCTTATTTCTGCCAATGAATCTCTTTTGATATGGACACACACACTCGCTCTTTCTTCCAATACCCTATTTCTGTAATGTAATCTTTCTTATTATTTCTTTTCTCCTCAAGGCCTAATCTGAATCCTCAGTGTAGATGTTGAGCAGCATGTGTAATGTGTGAAAAGTTAAACAAAGATGGGTTGCACAGAACCTTCACAATAAATTGGCATGCTAACTACCTTGACCCCTTGACCCCAAATTAATAAAGACAATGTGGGCAACTCTGGCACACAAAGATTAGCCAATCACAACAAAGATCAAGGTGGTAATGCAACTAAAGAACTGATTTTGCTGTAAGAAACCTTCACTCACATGGACTTGTATAAAAAACGAAAGTGTAGCTTAAATGTCCTGCTGCATATCCTACAGTCTCATATGGCCAGGAACCACATATCCGTGTTCCAAAATAGGAGTGAATATGTCATAATAGTGATGGCTGTCCTCTGCGATCACACACAGTGACCCACATAAGTGCTCATAGGAGGGTGAAATGAGAATGAGAAAAATAAATCAGGATTTTCCATCTGATCATTCCACAAATCAATCAGTCTCTCATATAAAGATAACTGAGGTACAATCCAATCCTCTCTTATGGGTGCAGACTCTTCTGTGCGTTTGTATGTGTATATGTATACATGTGTGTATTTTGTAAGAGAAGTCATCTTCAATGAGATTCGCTTCTGTAAATGCCATCGTCTCTGTCCATGTATGAATATCAGAGTGACCGGTGGGATCACAGAGCGAAATATCACCCATACTAAATATAAGCCGTTCTAATCACAGAGGGGTGAGAGTAATTAAACTGCCCACCTATTAGTTCTGCATAACAAAACGCCGCTTCTGATAGACTATGCTCATTTATGTTATGATAAAGAGTAGGGCTGTATTGAAGCATGAGATTGTAGCTATTCATTTTGACATAAAGCAACCCACAGAACATCTGGTTCTTATTGCACAAAAAATGCAATCTTTATAGTGAATTAAAAAATGTAGAGTTATCGGTTTGTATCAGTCTGAAACGGTTTGAATTCAGAGTTATGTCAGTAAAATAATCAGTACTTATGACTTTGGGATCTAAACATTTCCCTTTGTAGAAAAGATTCTACCCTTAAATGCACTTAAAAACAAAACTAACGGTGATTGGTTGCTTTACATGTCAATTGGATGGTTTAAGTGCGGTTCTTGATCAGAATAAGTTGCAGTGAAGACCACTTTAAAAATAAAAAAGTTTGGCTATATGAGACTATATTGTTGGATATACAATAATGTCTTGCACATTAGACATTCTGCTCTTAGGCACTATTGTTAGACTGAGTGTGATATTTGCAATAAATGTGGTTCTCCAGAGACTTGAATAGGCTGTGTACTGTTTTAAATTAAAGTGCATTTTAAAACAAAGAAATTCGACTAGGATAAGAATTGAGTCCACTGGGAACTGAGGAGATTTCACTGAATGTACAGTTACATAATAATGCTCCACAGCAGGTTAAAGTCTAAATTGTTCTTTAACATTTAACGTTATTTAAGAAAAACAGGTTGGGTCAATACAATTTAGATTATGGCTTTCCATTATTATTTGTTTAGTCTTAAGTTTTTTTGTTTTTTTTTTAAGTGGTGCATGGAGAACGTATTTTTTCAGGCCAACCCGAAAGCTACCCTGGTTCTCTCGAGAAAAACTCAGTAGGATTTTCTAATTAAGATTCTTGCACGTTTTGTTAATCAAGATCATATTCACAAATAAACTGAATTTTGAAGCCTAAATACAGTCACCATATGTAAAAGCTATGAGTTAGGCTATAAACAAACTATACCACAGATGCATGTCTTAAACATCACCATGATTAAGCTTTAAACAACTCTTTCAATCTTTATTTAAAATCTACAAATTGGTAAGTTTGAGTTAGAATAGTTTGCAAGAGTGTGAGTTAGTGTTGTTGTATTCGAGACCGGTCTTGGTCTCGAGACCATTATTGATCACATGGGAACCCAGACACATATTCAGACACACTCTCACTCAAGTGTTAGGGAAATTTAGTTTTCAAATGCATATAAATGCTATTTGAAAAAGAAAGGTTAGTTGATGTTGAGTAATGATTACATTCTATGATTAAATTTGTACAATAAAACTTGAGCTTCTGTTAACCACTAACTTTGTTTCAGGTATTTAACCAAAAATCCATTAAAAAAAACACTGACTGAATGCTGGTTTATGGGTTTTAGGACTGTTTGCTGCAGCACATTGCAAGACTTCACTCTCCAGCTCAGTTGGCGGCGATAATGAACCTGTTAGTTTGTGGACCAGCATAAAATGAAAAAAGAAGTTTGTTAAATGTATTACATGGATATGGAATACCGATAAAAAGGAGTTTCGTAGAAGTAGCATGTTCATTAGCTTTGGTAGAACCAATAACCGTGATTATAAACAAACAAAGAAACAAACACTTGCCCGCAGTCTTCTGCCATCTCTTCTCCTCAACTACACCGTTTTCTCTATAGGTGGTTTCAAAGCTCCTCCATTACAGACAGCTTGCCAAACATGTCTAATTTTTTTCACAAGCCTGTATAGAGCAGTGAAATAAGATATTGATAAATGAGCGGTCTAATCTGTTTATTGCATGCTTCCTTCCTGTTCATTCCACTGGCCTTCCTGTTCAAGCTGCAACTGCATAATTTTCTAAATGTCAACTGTGAGATTTCAAAAACTATTAAACAGTTCACATATCTTATTGATCAATTTCAGCGTACACACTGATTGTACATTAAATGGTTAAGTTGATATAACACAGCACAATATTTACAGTTAAATTATATTTTATATCCTATTTTCTTGCGTCTTTTGTTTTTCAGATCCTGACTTTAAAGACATAGGAGTCCCCAAACCTCTTCCTTGTGGGTATTATTCATTCATTTATAAGCACCCTACATATGAATATATCTAATGGCTTTTCATTTTCCGTAATCTGTCTTCTTATGTCTCCTCCCCTACAGTTTGTGAGTTTGAGATGGGAGGACCTGAAGGCATCATTGAATCTCAGCAGATCACCAAAGATGGCAAAGCCTTGCAGACAGAGGCAGTGGACTGCAAGTGGTACATCCGTGCCCCTCCTCGTTCCAAGGTCAGTCCTCCCGCAGTCAGGCCCTGTCCCAACTTCCCCTGCTCTCGTCTAATAACTCTCCAGTTGTTTCCCTGTTGTCGTTGTTACCCAGCCTGCCACATTTCTGACAAATGACAGCTTGTATCTGCCTCAAGCTGAGCAGTAACCGCCTAGCACTTCAGCATTTGGATTCCTGTTTTGCAGTCGTTTGCATTTTGCGGCCATTGTGAAAACATCTTGGGGCAGATTTGTATGCGGTTAGGTGGAATTCTGTTGAGGATAAAAATGTGGCAGTTCTTGAGAGTATGACATACAGCAGAATGAGCTCTCGCAGGGCTGCCGTTGTTTTGTTTTTATGGCAGATGAGAATCAAAGGAAAAGTGTTGAATGGAAAAAGTCAGGTAACTGTTTATTTTGGGTCAGATTTGGTTTTATAATTGGGGCACTGTTGCCAGTGGAGCAGTCTCACTACGCTCTTAAAAATACAATTTGTATATTGGCATCCATATAGAACCTTTCCATTGCACAAAATGTTCTTTATAATGAAAAGGGGGTCTTTAGATTTTGTAAATGTTCTTCGCAATTGAAACTGTTCACTGAATGACATTACTGTGAAAACCAAGTGTATAAAAATACTCATTAATGCTTTAGTCTTTTTCCATATGTTACAGTAACAGTGAAAAAGATTGGACTGCTGTTTTTTCCCCTTAATTATGTTGTTTTCTGATCCAAATGGGAAAAATGAAATGCATCCTCATTTGGATAATTTATTACTGTATTAATGTATTCTGATTGGTAAATTGCATAATTCTGCAGTCTCATATTCTTTTATAAATTTCCAAACTGCACTATTGACCGTTGTCCCAGTTAACCAATCGAACGTTTGGGGTTTAAAGGTCTCTTATGTTCACCAATGCTGCATTTATGTGATCAAAAATACAGTAAAAGTAGCGATATCCTGAATATTATTACAATTTAAAAGGACTGTTGTCTAAAAAGTTTAATATTTACATTTTTTCAACAGCCATTGCTCTAGTCTTCAGTGTCACATGATCCTTCAGAAATCATTCTAATTTACTGCTCAATAAGCATTTCTAATTATTATCAGTGTTCTTATTATTATAAGCAGTTGTGTGGTGTTTTCTGCTTAATATTTTTGTCACTTTTGATCAATTTACTTTAACATGTCCTTGCTGAATAAAAATATCAATTTATTATTTATTAAAGAATGTACAGTATATATATGCCCTGCATATTAAGTGGGGAAAGGAGAAAGTATTTTTATCATCAATAAAACTAAACACACTTCAGCTGGAACAGGGGGGTTTGCCCAGAGTCGTCAAGTTACCCGTGGAACTGGTCAGCATATGACTAAACACAATAAATTGTCTCCATTTCCTGTATATCTTTAGACAGCAGTATTGACTGGAGAGCAAAAATGTGTATTTTGCCATGGCTCGGTGATAATATTTGTGTTTAATATGATTTATTGTTTCAGAAATTGATTTTTGTAGATGGGATGTCCTTCCAGAGGCACAAATCAAAAGCATATGCCCTTGTCCGTTTCACACAGATATTCAAGCATTTTTATCATCCACCAGCACTGCTCAAGAGAGACTAAAAATATCAGCGCTATGACTCATGATTGCATTTGTATGAATCTGTACACAATGCTTATTATGAAGACTTTTTTCCTCCAGTTACTTCAAAGAGTGTTGATAAACTAGAAGAGGTAGTATACGGGAGAGGATATTGACCACTCACAGAAAAAGGATTGGAAGTAATCATGACGCCCCCCATTTCAGTTAAAAAAAAAAACAGTCACCTTTTTTTATCTGAATCCAAATCTAGATATGAATTTGAATAAAATAGTTGTGTGTACACTATCTTTCAAGAGTTTGGTTTCTGTACGTTTGTTTGTGTTTGTTTGTTTATGAAATCAATACTTTTATTGACACTATAGCAAGTATGTTTTCAATGTATCATAGTGACTGTAAAAACATATATAATGTTAGTTTTTTTGTAATTATGTTTTGGGGGGTTTTTCCATCAAATTCATGGAACTTTTCTTAAGGTAAAATGTATTTTTAATGGATTCATTCATGAATGTTACTGACATTGGCATTTCACATGACATTTCACAACCTAACCCCTTCCCTTACGAAAAATACGTTTATTCAAGTGTTCTATCAGCATGCTTCTTTTCAACTAAAAATAAGAAAGCATACTTTCAGTCTGCATTTTATATACTTCTCAAAAATATACTTGAAATGGACTTGACTTATCTATACTGAGAGAAAAGTCCACATGTTTTCACTGTTACACGGTAGGGGGCGCTATGAAACATCTTCCAGTGCAGAATCTCCGGATCAAAACACAGGAGAAGAAGAAGCTGAAACAAGTGGTAGAGGATTGCTCACTCAAATGTAAAATAACGTGATCATCAAATATTAAACTGCGTGTAAATCAAAACTGCTTAATGTTTCCAAATGAAATGAAGCGTAAACCATGAAGAGAAAACGACTGTGAAGCTTTGGGGGTGTTGGACTCGATCTACTCCATCTGTGTTTTGATCATCGTTCTGAATCTGATCAAGGCGTAGTCTTTGACAAAAATAAGATTTTCTCAACTTTTTTTGTTTAAAATGTTGCCTTTCTTTACGAAACTTACCAACATTCAAGTGTAGATAAAAAAGAATGCATGAAGCTAATTAAATGGGTTTTTTTTTTAATTAAAGTATAAAAAGTACAAGTATCTCTCCCAAGTATAAAAAATAACATTTGAACATAGTAGTAGGCCTCCTGCAAGTGCAAAAATAATATATAAATAGTAAACTATAAGTATAATGTTAAGTTCACTTAAAGAAAACTTGTAGTATAAAACTACTAAACTATAGTATACCCAAAAGCTCACTTGCAGTACAAATGAGAAACGTAATTATAAACTAGTTGTGCACTTAAAGTTTACTACTGTTACACGTCAAGTACACTTAAACATATACTTGTATATACTACAAGTGGGCCAATTTAGTCCCAAGAGGTATAAAAATTGTACACTTAGGCCTACAAGTTTACTACTAGTACATATTGAGTATATTTAAAATATACTTGAACATTACTTAAGTATACTTCTTTTTCGTAAGGATTGTTATAAAAATTTTAAATTATCAGATTTTCTTAGACTAATTGACCCTGACAGTCAAGGGGTCTGCATTTTTTCAAATGTTTACAATATTTCAGCAAAACCTCTTACCTTGAACTGACTTGCCTTAAAAGGACTTTTGTCCTCCTGTTCCTAACGTCTCTCGTAATGCGCATATAACTTCATGTCATCTCTATACAAGTGTAACATTGTCCATTTCATAGGAATAATTTTCTGTAGCAGCTCTGAATCAGTGTCATGTTTGTCTGGCTCTGAAATCTCACAGGAATGATTGTTTGGAGCACAGATGGCAGGGAAAGCGTCGTGTCTTCCTCTAGACACCAGCCACTGTTCCTCAAACGCCTGTCCTCCACACATCTCTCGCAGGCTTTCATATATCTCATTCAATTAAGTCCACAACTGTATAACCTCCCAGGCATGTACTGTACATATCATCTTTTGGTTTCTTATTTGATTTACTGACTGATAGGAAAAGAAAAGGGGGTGGGGTGTATTACATCATCACGTGTTTGCGGCAATTCATCCACACATGCATTTCTGGGCCGGTCCTCTGATCGTCCTCTCCGCTCCGGTGGGAACGTCAGCAGGTGCAGACTAATAAGTCAGCATAGAGGGGGATGTGAACAGCACCTCAAACACATCCACATGCCCTGAAGAGACAGCAGTCCCCAACTGGCCAGAGGTTGGTGTCTCGATGTCAGGCAGCCCTGGCTCATTTTTTTCCAGAGGAGCGGTAGATGAACAAAGCTGAGTTATTGAGATACAATTATTCTACTGGGTAATTATACTGTACCCAAGCATTCAAGCCTGCTTCTGAGTCTGTTTCAGATCGAGGGGGTGCAGGAGGTTTTAATTCAAATAGTTTTTTTTGACTGATTCACAGATACTTTTTATAGATTTACTTTTTAGAGACTATTTGCGTTTTTTCAAGAAATGTGAGTGGTGTTCTCATGCAATAATCACAATACTATGTTGAAGCTGGCCAGACACCATTCCCAGTGTATATATATAATATATAAATGATGATTTTTTTAAAAACATTTTTTAAACCTATATTTGTATATATATATATATATATATATATATATATATACATAGTCAAACCAAAATTTATTCAGACACCTTCAATATTTCACATTGCTGTTTACACGACACAGTTTTCAACTAAAACGTTAAACTTTTTATGTGTTTTGGCCGTTTGTTTACACGTTAATGGCGTTTTGCGTGTCTGAAAACGCGAAGTTTTGAAAACGTTATGACCAATATATATATATATATATATATATATATATGGGTCATAAATTGATCTTTTTTTGTCATAAAGAAATCATATTATGTCTGATGACTTAAAAGCACACTTTTCCTCATTCAGCACAAGTACACATATTCAGTTAGTAGCACAGATGGTGTCGGATGAGTTTGTCAAACTTTTGGGGTTGAAAATATAAAAATTAAAAGCAAGCACCACTAATTAGGGTGCAATGATAAGACTACTGTGACTGATCTGAAGACCGCCCAAATCTTTTGATTAAATATTTGCTTTTATCACATTATACATTCCTCTACCTTAGGGTTTATAAGGCACAGTTAGTGAGTGGCTATTCAGTCAGTGGATGCACTTTCAGCATCAGTTTCTGGATTCTGCTCTCAACAGGTTGTTAGATTATTAGGAGAGTCTATCTTAATAACCAGTCAGGTTCCCCTAATGCTTCATTTACTGATCTGGGCAACTTTCTGAAATCAATTCATTCTAATTACTGTCACACATTGCTGATATTCCTCCTAGTAAGTTGTGACTAAAAAGTGCTAACAAGCTGGCACATATGGTAGTGAGTCTCCTTTCGTCTTCATGTGATTCTCTGGGGACATTGGAAACCCTCATTCTTTATGTTTAATTTGTCCAGATGTTAGTGAGTGGGGTTTATGTACGGTATGGCAATAAGTGACGCCCCCATGCTTTTTTTTTGCTGATGATGAGAGATTGTACACACCGCAGCATTACAGAAAGACTACGGTATCACTAGTTCATTATTTATAGTGTAGGTGTGATCATATTGTAGGTGGCAAGGACAAACCAACCAATGTCACTGGCATGACACATAGATATGTATAGTCCCCCTTAAAAGTGGAAAATGTGTTAAATTTAAAAGCTATAACAGTGAGAAGATTTACTGAGCTGGTGAGTAACACATGAGTCTTTACCCAGTGCTTGAACTGGGGTGCTTCATTTACTTCACATAATGGAACACCAAGTGCTCATTAAATATAAAATCACCTCGCTTTATACTGCAAACTCCACCTGCTAAACGGAGAACATTCTGTATTTGGAAGGTTTGATTCTGTCAAATGTCAAATAGACTAATATTACTTGGTTTATCATGGTGAGGGTTATTATAGCAGTGTTTGGAATATACCAAAAATTAAAACTCTCCCTCATGTTGTTCCAAAAGTGTTTGACTGACTTTCTGTGGAACACAAAGAGAAATTTTGAAGAATGTTGTGCTCTCTTTTTTTCGATGCAATTACAATGAATGGAAATGAGAGATATAAAGCTACAAAAAGGATGCAAAACCATCATAAAAGTATCTTAAAAGTTAGCCGTTTGGATCTTCTGAAGAAGACATATGATAGCCCTGAGAGACGGAAATGTAACCGATTTTTCATTGATAGTCTTTTCCTTCAGTGACCTGTTAACCACTGTGACCAAATCAGTGAGTTGAGAACAGAATCCGATTGATTTGAGAATGATTCATTCAGACTGGTTTTGTGAACAGTCAACTGATTCATTGACAAGATCTAATTAAAAGAATGATAAAAAAAAAAAAATTGTAATACTATGTATACTTGTATACTATCAAGAACTGTGGTCATACAAAGTTATTGTATACCTTAATGTCAGGATGTAACGTATAGTGACTGATCTGTTCTTTCATACTGTAACACACATCCAAGTGAAACAGATTATTAAAAAAGAAAAAAATTGGGTTTCTATCCAGCGGTTGTTGATTGGATGAAGGTAGATCTGAATGTGAGCTAGATGAAAGTGGACTAGATGATTGGATGATATTTTGATTAAAAATGACAATATTTTTAAATGTTAAACATATGCGTAAATCATTCACAATTATAGATCAATTTTGAAAACAGATGATCGTTTTCCATTTCATGCTGACTTATTAATAGCATTGGAAAATGGCACAAATCATATTAAACTATTTTGGATATTCTTCAAAAACTCACCTTTTATGTTCCACTGAAGAAAGAAAATCATGCAGGTTTGGTAAGACATGAGGATGAATAAATGATGACCGAATTTTCTAATATTTCAAACAGTGAGCATGGGAGTCTGGTTGAGGAGAGGTGTGAAGTAAGCTTGATTAGGGTTAGATTGGGTGAGAGGAGAACAGATGGTTTGTTCTAACACCTCCCTGGTTTTTTAGAGAGCCCAAAGGAGCTGGCATGAGTAGATGTGCAGGTTATTGCCGTCCTTCGAGAGCTCACCATTGCTACTTTTTGAAACATTTCAATTTTGTGTTCAAGTTGAATTTCAAACGTAACCTTCTGTGTTCTCGTTGTTGATCTATCTGTGCAGTTATCATAAATTTGAGGCTTTTCTGACCCCAGAGATCTGTTGTTAAAGCAAACACAGTATACCAGGTGATCTAGATGTATTTAATATGACGTCTGGGATGGGTGTGTTGAAACAGAAGAAGTGTCCATTTCCTGTGTGGAAAGTGTGTTAGAAGTAATAGATTTCCGATGGGTGTAAGAGTTTGTGTTTTTGCTCTGTTCCCCTCTCTCTTAGATCTACTTGCGTTTCCTTGACTACGAGATGCAGAACTCCAATGAGTGTAAACGTAATTTTGTGGCGGTGTACGACGGCAGCAGTTCGGTGGAAGACTTGAGGAATAAGTTTTGCAGCACGGTGGCCAACGACGTCATGCTGGTGACCGCGCTGGGAGTGGTTCGCATGTGGGCCGACGAGGGCAGCCGAAAGAGCCGCTTCCGTATACTCTTCACTACCTTCCAAGAGCGTAAGCCTTACTCACACACACACACACATTCACTGCACTTATAGCTCTCCGTTCCAAACCTCGTGTGTGTTTACTGTATTTATTATTTAGGCCTACACTGAATGAATCTCATGAAGAAATGTATGGGTCATATTTTAACATCAAAATGACGGAAAACAATCAGAAATGACACTGCTGTTCAAAAGTTTGGAGTCTGTAAAAATAAATATGTTTTTGAAAGTCTTTTATGCAAAACTACTGTAAAACAGTAATATTGTTAAATATTATTACTATTGAAAATAACGGTTTTCTATTTTAATATATTTAAACAATTATTTTATTTCTGCAATGGCAAAGCTGAATTTACAGCATCATTACTCCAGTCTTCAGTGTCACATGATCCTTCAGAATCAGTGTAATATGCTGATTTGGTGCTTAAGAATTGTTTTCTTATTACTGTCAGCGTTGATAACAGTTGTGCAGCTTAATATTTTTGAAAATCATGATACATTTTTTCAGGATTCTTTGATGAATAGAAAGTTCAAAAGAAAATCGGTAACACTTTACAATAAAATTAATTAGTTAACATGTGTTCATGTACTAACAAGAACTAACAATGAGCAGAATGTGTGTTACTGTATTTGTTCATCTTTGTTAATGTTCATAAATAAAAAATACAGCTGTGTTTGTACATGTTAGTTCACAGTGCATGAACTAATGTTAAATACAACCTTTGATTTTAATAATGTATTAGTAAGTATTGAAATTAATATTAACTAAGATTAATAAATGCTGTAGAAGTATTGTTCATTCTTAGTTCATGTTAACTAAGGTTGTTAACTAATGTTAACTATGGCACTTAACAATTAACCTTATTGTAAAGTGTTACCAGAAAATTATTTATTTAAAAAAATGTGTAACTTAATAAATGTCTTTGCTTATTGAGCCAATTAATGCATTCTTTCTAAATAAAATTAAGTTTAAAAAAAAATCTTACTGACCCCAAACTTTTAAATGGTATGTTTTGTATTTTATGCAGTGTAACAGAATTTCCCAGCTAAATTCATAGTTCTGAAATGTAGCACAAATCTCATTGTCACAATGAAAATCATTAAATTGAACATAAAAAGGCAATAGAGCATTCTATAATTTGCACAGACTACTTGACTTTAATGCTCTGTCATGACGCTTTAAGCTTGACATTGACTAGTCACTGATCATGGCCTATAGAGGGTGCAACAGGATAAGAAATCTTTAAAGTCCACGTTTACGCTCTGTTTCCAACAGTTAACCCTTAAATGCATACCTCAGGTCTGAAGTGACCCGGGACTTCATTCACCACCCTCTTCCTCATTCATTTTTTAAAACATCAACCTTCTTATTATTCCTCAATCAATTCATTATAAACAATAGAACAAGAAAATAATTTAATAAAAGAATAAAAGAAAGAATGCCTTGTTTTCCGTGTTGCATGTAACAGTGTAAGTATAAGTTATCTGCATAACAATAATCGAATCTTTGATGAATGAATAAGTGCAGTTCACCTTTATTCCACAAGATGGCAATGTCTGATACACAATGATGAATGACGTATCACTCATAGTGACTGCAGGCAGAAAATAACAGAATAGGAAGTATATTCAGCAAAACTTGAAATAGCTGAGTGATTTACTGCAGAGCAATACGGAACGCAATCAAATATAAGTGTTACTGTGACTTGGTGGATCTGGTGAAGAAGCTTTCAGCGATCAAAATACTGATTATGAAGATGTTGAAAATGATAGTTTTGAGAATACTTTTGAGATTGTGAATATGAGCCAGATTCTGAATGTACTGGGAAATGAGCTCTGACGAGGACAGTGATGATGGAATGAAACATCTACTCAAACTGATCTCTTCCAAGCTCCAAAAGGTAACAAAATATGCTTTATTTAATTTTTCTGTAATTGTAACTCTATCAGGAGAGTTTTATATTATCGCGAAAGGAAAATCTGTTGAACAGAAATCTGTGAGAAATACAACAACCCAAAGACAAAATAACTAATAAAGATAAGCTGTTCTTTAGCAGCAATAGCCTTGTGGGCAGCGCTGTGTCATATGCTATAGTTGTGCACAAGGCGACCCGTGTTCAAGTTTCAGCTCAAGGTTCAGGATTATTTGTTCATTAATGACATCTTCAGTGACTAGTCGACGTAGAATCTGAAGTTCAACCCCTAATATTCTGTGTATATATACAGGTCCTTCTAAAAAAATTAGCATATTGTGATAAAGTTCCTTATTTTCCATAATGTAATGATAAAAATTAAACTTTCATATATTTTAGATTCATTGCACACCAACTGAAATATTTCAGATCTTTTATTGTTTTAATACTGATGATTTTGGCATACAGCTCATGAAAACCCAAAATTCCTGTCTCAAAAAATTAGCATATTTCATCCGACCAATAAAAGAAGTGTTTTTAATAAAAATTAAAAAAAAGCCAACCTTCAAATAATTATGTTCAGTTATGCACTCAATACTTGGTCGGGAATCCTTTTGCAGAAATTACTGCTTCAATGCGGCGTGGCATGGAGGCAATCAGCCTGTGGCTCTGCTGAGGTGTTCTGGAGGCCCAGGATGCTTCGAGAGCGGCCTTAAGCTCATCCAGACTGTTGGGTCTTGCGTCTCTCAACTTTCTCTTCACAATATTACACAGATTCTCTATGGGGTTCAGGTCAGGAGAGTTGGCAGGTCAATTGAGCACAGTAATACCATGGTCAGTAAACCATTTACCAGTGGTTTTGGCACTGTGAGCAGGTGCCAGGTCGTGCTGAAAAATGAAATCGTCATCTCCATAAAGCTTTTCAGCAGGTGGAAGCATGAAGTGCTCCAAAATCTCCTGATAGCTAGCTGCATTGATCCTGCCCTTGATAAAACACAGTGGACCAACACCAGCAGCTGACATGGCACCCCAGACCATCACTGACTGTGGGTACTTGACACTGGACTTCAGGCATTTTGGCATTTCCTTCTCCCCAGTCTTCCTCCAGACTCTGGCACCTTGATTTCCGAATGACATGCAACCACTGAGCAACAGTCCAGTGCTGCTTCTCTGTAGCCCAGGTCAGGCGCTTCTGCCGCTGTTTCTGGTTCAAAAGTGGCTTGACCTGGGGAATGCGGCACCTGTAGCCCATTTCCTGCACACGCCTGTGCACGGTGGCTCTGGATGTTTCTACTCCAGACTCAGTCCACTGCTTCCGCAGGTCCCCCAAGGTCTGGAATCGGTCCTTCTCCACAATCTTCCTCAGGGTCCGGTCACCTCTTCTTGTGCAGCGTTTTTTGCCACACGTTTTCCTTCCCACAGACTTCCCACTGAGGTGCCTTGATACAGCACTCTGGGAACAGCCTATTTGTTCAGAAATTTCTTTCAGTGTCTTACCCTGTTGCTTGAGGGTGTCAATGATGGCCTTCTGGACAGCAGTCAGGTCGGCAGTCTTACCCATGATTGCGGTTTTGAGTAATGAAACAGGCTGGGAGTTTTTAAAAGCCTCAGGAATCTTTTGCAGGTGTTTAGAGTTAATTAGTTGATTCAGATGATTAGCTCGTTTAGAGAACCTTTTCATGATATGCTAATTTTTTGAGATAGGAATTTTGGGTTTTCATGAGCTGTATGCCAAAATCATCAGTATTAAAACAATAAAACACCTGAAATATTTCAGTTGGTGTGTCTTTCATATGTCTAAAACATATGAAAGTTAAATTTTTATCATTATATTATGGAAAATAATGAACTTTATCACAATATGCTAATTTTTTTTAGAAGGACCTGTATATGTGCCTCCCACTTTTTAAGGGACCATAAATCATTTCTTGACCATTTTCATGAAACCCATCTCACTTCACAGCAAGGATGGGTTTTACACCCTTGTGTACATGTTTGTATAAAATTTTACAAGCACTGACATCTTACACATTCTGTATTTATTCCCTGTTTTATGGACACACACTTAGCAAAAATGCTCTCCCACTCTCATTTTCACCAGCACATTCATACCTGACAGAACACTAAACCGAGCAGGACTTGGGAAATGAAAGCAGCTCATCCATGTGTCCATTAAAGAAACACGGGCCATTTATTTAGCTGGTCATGTCCTGCCGGAGATTTCAGCCACCAACACATTATAAATCTTTCAAAACCCTGCTGAACATACCAGCAAACTGGTTTATGCTGGTGTTTATACTGGTGCTGGTATACTTTTTCCTGGTTAGAAGGTGTTGGACCCCCACAGCCATGTTGTTCATCAACAAAAATTGTAGTTTAAAGTGATAGTTCACCTAAAAATACAAATTCTGTCATCATTTACTTGCCATCATGTCATTTCAAACCTGTAAGACTGCCTTTCTTCAGCAGAACACAAAAGAAGATATTTGAAGAATGTTGATTACCAAACCATTCTCATTACCATTGACTTCTATTGTAAGCACAAAGGACACTTCTCAAATTATCTTCTTTTATGTTCCCCAGAAGAAAGAAATTCATACAGGTTTTGGAATTACATGATGGTAAGCGAATGATGGCAGAGTTTGTGTCTATCCCTTTAACTCACACAGATAGCCTTTTCTAATGAAGCAAGGACAAGGTGTTATACATTCACTTTCGAAATGAGACATAAACTATTTGTTATTTAAATACTACATTACATTAAACTGTAGCCCTGTAAAATCAGTTGCATACCTTCTCATGCTGAATATAAGGATCACTTCCCCTGTTCCCTCTGCTAAGTAGCCTTTATAAAACCACGGGCTACAGGGGAGACCACAGAATAACAGGATTATTCATTTAAGGGATAAGCTGTTCCTGCTGGTACAGAGCGTTTTATGAAACATGGGTTCTGCGGTGGTGCCCCGCCACCCGTACGTCTTTGTATCGGTGGTCCTGAGCAGTTACAGTCACATCTCTCCGGGTGGCATCGCTTGCAGCATCAGAAACTAAAGCGCAATGGGGGAGGAGAGAGAGAGAGAGAGAGAGAGAGAGAGAGAGAGAGAGAGAGAGAGAGAGAGAGAGAGAGAGAGAGAGAGAGAGAGAGAGAGAGAGAGAGAGAGAGAGAGAGAGAGAGAGAGAGAGAGAGAGAGAGAGAGAGAGAGAGAGAGAGAGAGAGAGAGAGAGAGAGAGCGAGAGAGAGAGAGAGAGAGAGAGAGAGAGAGAGAGAGAGAGAGAGAGAGAGAGAGAGAGAGAGAGAGAGAGAGAGAGAGAGAGAGAGAGAGAGAGAGAGAGAGAGAGAGAGAGAGAGAGAGAGAGAGAGAGAGAGAGAGAGAGAGAGAGAGAGAGAGAGAGAGAGAGAGAGAGAGAGAGAGAGAGAGAGAAAAAAGAAGGAACTTGAAGGATGTGTGCTCTAAAAGAGGATGAAGCATTGTGGAAAAGGAGGGACAGAAGAGGAGCGATAAAGATTGAGTATCTGGCTATGAGAGGAAGTGCTGGGAGAGAGAAAGTGAATATAGGGTGATAAAATGTGAGTTTAATGTTTAGCTGGTAGCACACTCATCATTAGTGCACAGTGCCGGCATCAAACGGCTATCATTGTAATGGTTTCAACACCGTTCCTGTGACGCCCCATTTGTCTTGTCCCAGTGGTCCCTAAAAACGACCCCAGCCTAAGCCCGCCGTGCCGATGCTGATGGGTAAAAGATTCAAAGGAAAAGATGGCGCCATCCTCATTGTGCACTGAAAAAGCAGTGTATAGTAGCAGTATAATTTCATATATGTGTAAAGTATATATGTGACCCTGGACCACAAAACTAGTCATACGTCGCACGGGTATATTTGTGGCAATAGCCAACAATACATTGTATGGGTCAAAATTGTTGATTTTTATTTTATGCCTAAAATCATTCCGTAAATATATCAAAGATATTTTTGTGAGTGAATGCAGCAACATCGAGGACTTCATTTGAACAACTTTAAAGGCGATTTTCTCAATATTTAAATGTTTTTGCACCCTCAGATTCCAGATTTTCAAATAGTTCTATCTCAGACAATATTGTCCTATCCTAACAAATCATACATCAATGGAAAGCTTATTTATTCAGCTTTCAGATGATATGCACATCTCAATTTGTTAAAACATACCCTTATGACTGGTTTTGTGGTCCAGGGACACATATATAAACAAATGCTAAATAAATTAAAATTATGAAATTTGTGTAACTTTCCCAGCACTAAAAATACATATATACTGCTTTTCATTTTGTAGTTGGTGTATTTCATTTTGTACTGCTATTCCTATTGCTATTTTTTTACTCATAACGCACTAGGATTTAGAGGTCAACTGATGTGCATTCACTGACACTGTACATGAAAAATATATAGCCTTTTTATATTTTAGCAAAGTTGTTTCTTGCAAGGTGATCATCATATGTGAGGGTTCTTCCTTGGAACCAACAAGTTTGAAAAACCCCTGGCGCTGAAAATAGTAAATGAGCAATTTTGTGCAGAGTACAGACAGCAGCATAGCAGCACAGCTTCCACTTCTTCTGATTGATTGCGGGGCTTTAATGGACATTAGTGTGCGTTTAAAGAGAGAGGCGGATATCCTGAAGCATGCGGGAGAAGAATGGTTGAGGGAATGAGTCTGTGGTTTTGGTTCTGAGGCCCTTGAGGGTGCAGAAAACACATAGTGCTCTTTCTGAGATAGAAAGATGCAGCTGTGCGTCTGCGTCAGTCTTGGTGAATGGCGATAGGTGGATTTGTGTTGGAGCCCAGAGTCTTTTGTGCAGCCCTATCCAGTGAATGAACACAGGATGTGCGGTTGCCCGGGTAACACCCCTGCATAACTTGTCCAGGCACTTACTTATGCACTCGCTTTCTCCCTCTGGTTTGCTAGCCTCAGCAGCTGAACGGGGGAAACCACCATTCACTGAAAAGAGTCTTGCCCAGCATACCTTTAAATAAGTGAAACTGTGTGTGTTTGCTCTACTACAGAAGCAAAGTATGTTTTTAGTATGTAAGCAAAGAATGAGTGACTAAGTGGTTTCAACTTCTTTTACAACCAGATTCTTGCATATGACTAATTCAACATTTTTGAGAGCCTTTCAATCTGATAACACACCGAATGAATGAAAAATTATTTTGGATTCACTCTTTTTTAATTAAGTAATTAAGAAACGACACGTAACATTGAATTGAACGTGACATATTGAAGTTGCAAGACGGAAAAAAAGTATTTTTATTCTAAAACATACTTCAATAATCTTTGTTTTATTTAGAACTTCAATATATATATCGTTCAATATATAGCCTATATATATATATATATATGTCCACATAATTTCTGTGGAGGTTGAAGCGCCTTTTAAAGAGATAGTTCACCCAAAAATTCTGTCATCATTTACTCACCCTCAAGTTGTTTCAAACCTTTATGAATTTATTTCTGCTGAACACAAAATAAGATATTTTGAAGAATATGGGTAACCAAACAGTGGATGGGACCCCATTGACTTCCATAGTGATTTTTTCCTATACTGTGGAAGTCAATGGGGTCCCATCCGAGAAAGGAAGTCCAGTCTCTTTCAGTGCCTTATTTAGGAGAAATACAGGGCTGCAGCGCCACCTTGTGGTGGGAAGTGGAACTGTATCAGAACGTGAAGCCAAGAGTCGTGAGGACCATGGTGAGGACGGCACTTCTGGAATGATGAGTCATTCTAATTTACGTTGTTATTTCTCACATGGGAACAGCTCGAGAATACTGTCATTAATAAATCCTAAGGTACATTCAGTCAACCTTGAAGCTGCTATTTTAGGGTTTTTTTTGTACGAACTAGGTGATCTATGTCCTCTGCAGAATGCTAAATGTTAAGTGAGGTATGTGGGAACTGGCCACACATTGGTGGGCGTGTTGCACGCGAGGTGATTGAGACCGAAGCCCCGCCCCTTCTGCAAGTGACCTTGGCTTTAACTGAGCCTTCAGATAGTGATGTTGTAAATGGTATGAGAGGTTGTCTTCATGCGTACTTTCTCATTTATCATTTTATAATTTCAGAAGAGACATTCGTTCTTTTTTCAGCTCAAATGGAGACTGCTTGAACACTTTCCCTAATAGATTTTTAACACAGATATTGGTTTAATTTTCTTTGATCTTGAATGATATTTGCTTTTGGAAATATTAAAGTACTTGCAGTTTGTGTCTGTATTAGTTATCATCACCACATCTTGGTTAGTAGAAACTTGTGAAATTATTGAATACATTTTTATAGTTGGCCTAATTTAAATAGAATTTTATTCACTGCATATGCATATATCGACTCTTTCTTGAGGTAAAACCAGAATAATATTCATAGAAATATTACAAAATATCTGTGCAGCTTCTACAGACATTGACTTGTTTCCATGCATATTTGAAGAGCTGTATTAAAATTCATGCATAGCAGAAGGCAACAGAATTTGATTTGGTTGGTTTGAGTAATGGGTTTCTAAATTTGAACTGTATTGATGCACAGACACAGTCAGATAGACATGTGGTTTGTGCGATTAATTGTGTTCAGGGGATAAGATTATAGACAGCATCTTATTAACAGGAAGAAATGAAGTGTAATATGGCATTAGCATTATCCTTTTTTCCCTCTTTCCCTCATCAGCTCCCTGTGAGGCAGATACTTTCTTTTGCCACAGTAACATGTGTATCAACAACACGCTGGTGTGCAACGGAATCCAGAACTGCGTCTACCCTTGGGACGAGAACCACTGCAAAGGTAAATTGTTCTTTTTTTTTTTAAAATATCCTCTCAAATCTTTAGTGGTTTGTGAGTGCATATCTCGCCCTCGTTTTTCTCAAAATGATGATCAATACTTGAGGAGAAGAATTGTCTAAAAATGTGTCCCCTTTTTGTTCATGTTTTATAGCTAGTCAATCAAATATATCACGTACCCACAGCTGTTAAAAAAAAGACCTTGTTTTAAAGCCTTCAAAATTCGGCACAATGGGTTTATTGATTGATTTTGCACTGTAATGCTGCTTCAGCTTCTAGGGAAAACGAGCAGGCCACTGGAAATTAATTTGAGTATGTGAATGACTGTGGCTCTGGCTGGATTTGAATAAGTGCAGTTCAGTTATATCATGCTTATTTCACATAAGCTAGTTAAATTAACTGAAAGTTGATAATAATGCTCCATAGAGTACTGTTTTAGCTCAGCTTATGTTCCACAATACTAGGGGCAGATGGAGAAATTGTTTTAAAAAGGCCTAAAACTTTGACATTTTGTCTAAAACATTTGATATCAAACACAATTTATCAGTTATAACCAATTGTAGTATTTAATTGTTGTAATACATACTCAAGTTAGTTGAACAATATTTATATTATGGGTCCACTGAAGTTTTTTTTTTTAAATACTTTACAAAGTGTATTTTTTTAGGGTTCTCCTGGTTATCTTCAGTTATTAATTAATTGTGTTTAACACATTTTTGAACACTTTTACTAAAATAGACTCAATTTGCTTTCTAAAGTTCAATTGTAAATCATGATATTAATCACAATTATTGTATTTAGCCTTAGTTTTAAACAGTTATAAAAATAAAAGTTAAAAATAATACGAAATAAAATTAAAAACTGGAAATTTAATGGAAAGAACATGTTATTTATTAAATATCATATAATTTAAATCAACTTTATAATACAATGCTTATTATTTTCCTCAGACCAAGATGAATAGTAAACACAAATTTTAGAAAGAAAAAGTTAAAGAGTAAACAATAAATACTAAAATAAATATTTAAAAAAATAATTAATGTTAAAATTGTATATATACAAAGACCATGCAGATATTTTTTAAATCATGGTACAATGACATTATGAAAGCCAAATTATTTCATTTAGAAAAAAATCATAATGCCTTAGTGTGGGGTTTGTCTGCACATCTGAATGCAAATGCTTCTCTCCTCTGAACCAAAGCCAGCGCAGATGTTATACGCTCACTGTGCTACATAAATGTCAACGCTCTCCCATTAGAATGATTTACTACTTCAGTGTGCTGTTTGTAATCTCTTTGATACAACTGTTTCAACAGAAGGTAACCCACGGTGACATTGCATGCCTGCAGTAATTATTTATTATGCTTCTTGTTGTGTTTTGCAGAAAAGAGGAAAGCCAACATCCTGGACAACCTCAATAACACCAACGGCACCATCATCGGCGTGACGTGCTGCATCGTACTGATCCTACTTGTCATATCGGTGATCGTTCAAATCAAGCAGCCGCGGAAAAAGTACATCCTGAGGCGGGAAGACTTTGACCCCACCATGTTCCAAGAGGTGTTCCAGGAGCCACCGCATTATGAACTGTGCACTCTCCGCAGCGCGGCGGCCACATCAGCGGACCTGGCCGAGCTGGCCGAGGACTTTGAAAGCTACCACAAGCTGCGGAGCGCCTCCTCGCGCTGTGTCCACGAGCATCACTGCGGTTCCACGCAGTTGTCCAGCAACAAGGGCAGCCGCACCAACCTGAGCGCCCGCGAGGCGGCGGCGGCCATCCTGACGGACCTCCCACCACAACCCATGCGGCCGCTTCCTCCCCAAACCAACCGCAGGAACATTCTGGTAATGAGACACACCTACTCACAAGATGCCGCAGATGCCTGTGACCTAGATGATGACCTGGAGGAAGTGCCCACCACTAGCCACAGGCTGTCCAGACATGAGAAAGCAGTGCAGCGGTCAGTATCCATTGATTTTTGATGATACAAATTCATCATAATGCACATTTTGGAAGGATTTACTCCCACTTTCATTGTTATTCCTCTTTAGCTCCTCTAATCAGCTTCTCATTGTTTGTTTGTTTTAGCTATCTTATCTTCTTCCTTTTTTTTTTCTTTTTTTGCTTTGATATTTTTTTTGTCACTGAGACAGCGTCACAGTCAGAGCTGAGTTTGTAAAAGCTGTAGAAATGCAGAAGATGCATTAAGTAAATGCCTGCAGTAAGGGAAAGGCTGACACTTGTAAATGTTAATGTTCAGCTAAAGACATGCTACATTAAGATGGAACTGAGAAATAAACAGCCTTTTTTAGGTCCGTTTTTCAGGGAGAATATACAGTCAGGTCCATAAATATTGGTACATCGACACAATTCTAATCTTTTTGGCTCTATACCACCTGCACCACCACAGTGGATTTGAAATGAAACGAACAAGATGTGCTTTAACTGCAGACGTTCAGCTTTAATTTGAGGGCATTTACATCCAAATCAGGTGAACGGTGTAGGAATCACAACAGTTTGCATATGTGCCTCCCAATTTTTAAGGGACCAAAAGTAATGGAAAAATTGGCTGCTCAGCTGTTCCATGGCCAGTTGTGTGTTATTCCCTCATTATCCCATTTACAAGGAGCAGATAAAAGGTCCAGAGTTCATTTCAAGTGTGCTATTTGCATTTGGAATCTGTTGCTGTCAACTCTCAATATGAGATCCAAAGAGCTGTCATTATCAGTGAAGCAAGCCATCATTAGGCTGAAAAATATAAACAAACCCATCAGAGAGATAGCAAAAACATTAGGTGTGGCCAAATCAACTGTTTGGAACATTCTTAAAAAGAAAGAACGCACCGGTGAGCTCAGCAACACCAAAAGACCCGAAACACCACGGAAAACAACTGTGGTGGATGACCGAAGAATTCTTTCCCTGCTGAAGAAAACACCCTTCACAACAGTTAGCCAGATCAAGAAAACTCTCCAGGGTGTTGGTGTATGTGTGTCAAAGTCAACAATCAAGAGAAGTCTTCACCAGAGTGAATACAGAGGGTTCACCACAAGATGTAAACCATAGAGTTTGCCAAACATCTAAAAAAGCCTTTACAGTTCTGGAACAACATCCTATGGACAGATGAGACAAAGATCAACTTGTACCAGAGTGATGGGAAAAGAAGAGTATGGAGAATGAAAGGAACTGCTCATGATCCAAAGCATACCACCTCATCAGTGAAGCGTGGTGATAGTGTCATGGCGTGGGTATGTATGGCTGCCAATGGAACTGGTTCTCTTGTATTTATTGATGATGTGACTGCTGACAAAAGCAACAGGATGAATTCTGAAGTGTTTCGGGCAATATTATCTGCTCATATTCAGCCAAATGCTTCAGAACTCATTGGACGGCGCTTCACAGTGCAGATGGACAATGACCCAAAGCATACTGCGAAAGCAACCAAAGAGTTTTTAAGGGAAAGAATTGGAATGTTATGCAATGGCCAAGTCAATCACCTGACCTGAATCCGATTGAGCATGCATTTCACTTGCTGAAGACAAAACTGAAGGGAAAATGCCCCAAGAACAAGCAGGAACTCAAGACAGTTGCAGTAGAGGCCTGGCAGAGCATCACCAGGGATGAATCCCAGCGTCTGGTGATGTCTATGCGTTCCAGACTTAAGGCTGTAATTGACTGCAAAGGATTTGCAACCAAGTATTAAAAAGTTAAAGTTTGATTTATGATTGTTAATCTGTCCCATTACTTTTGGTCCCTTAAAAAGTGGGAGGCACATATACAAACTGTATTCATTTCAAATACATTGTGGTGGTGTATATAGCCAAAAAGATTAGAATTGTGTCACTGTCCCAATATTTATGGACCTGACTGTATGTGAAATTATCAAAAGGGTTTATGTTTTAACAAGCTTCGCAGTGGAACTCTACACTGTGTCATGGAGTTGATTCTATGGGAACGCTCCTCGTGAGCCGTGTCTGAAGCACGTGTGTTACAGAACAATTTTGATTGGATAGCGCAGTCAAGTGACATTACAGGTGCGCTGGCAGAGTATATAAGGCCGCCTAGAAAGAATTTCATCAGCTTATTTGTCTCCTAGCTCTTCAGCTCTCAGGCCAGATCCTGAAGCCCACTCGGCGGCTTCTTCCAATCTGGCAGAAGCCGTTTTCGGCTCGTAATGAACAGTTATGCCAACGTTAAGGGCCTCAATGAACATGGATTGGGATGCCCCAGGTTGAGGAGTCGCTTGTGAGCTATCTTGTCCCCGGTGCGGTGATCTCATGGAAGGCTCCAGCCTTGCCATCAAACCCATGATAAAGCCATTCCCATATATTTATGGGCAGTACAGTAAGGAGAATTCCACTTCTGCGTCTCACTCCTTCATTTGACGCCCCTCCGGTCTATACCTGGAGATTATAAGGGGGGGACATAGCAGGGGACTATGTTAGCATGTTTTCGGTTCACAAGGAGTATTGGGACAGAGTATAAAACTGGACTCTGTTGCAGCTTGCAGTCTGCAGTCAGCTTACCTGTAGCTCTCTGTCGTTTAATGGAACTGTAGGAATGCGCTCTAGTAGGAGCGCCGGTAGGAGAGGTAATATTCGGATGACTTTCAGTCGACTAGTTCTCTAGGCCCGCGTTCACGCAGCAAAATAATACGGTTGTCTGTCCTTTATTTGAGTCCTTAATATGGTTACGTTCACACAGAGTTCAGTTATTTAGTTATTAGAGTGACAACTGCATTCTATAACAGAACTCACCTGTAAATTTTTAGGATTTCGGGAAAACCTGCGCTGTATGAATGGAGCCAGACTGGACAACTAGTTGTCTGTCACATCATTCAGTGCGAGAGAGCCGCTCTGGAATACAGACAGTATTCCAGATGCTACTGTAAGTTGCTGTAAGAGGTTGGGCAGTCACGCCCCTCGGGGATAGAGAGCAAGAGGGTGGAGCTGGATGTGATGCTCCATCCCGATGCTCTTTCACTAGATCTCCCTGAAGAACATTGCCATGTTTCTTGGGTAGAACAGGAAGTTGAGAGAATGTTGTTCTCTCCTGATGCCTCTACTGGTCCTTTGGAATGGATGCTTAATAATTTTTCTCTGGGAGGAGGTGGTCCCTGTGGCTGAGGGTCCAGGTGGCAGTTCTCTAGTCTGCCCCTCCTCTTTGATTGCAGACGCAGTGAGGCTGTGATCAACCTAGTCAGTTCTACCCCGGCATAGATCATATAATATGGGGGATATTGAGCTGCGGATATTGCCTCAGGCTGTAAGTTCTGGGTCACTAGGTGCGCTAAATGGCAATCTTTGGCTACGGCTTAGTTCGCTGGTGATTTAACTGCACAGTGAACAGGCATTTGGGCAGTATGGTATAGTGGGTATTTTGTTCCTATAGTGTGAACTCCATTATGCAGTGTAGAGTTCCACTTTGGAAGGGAATGTCTCGAGTTACGACTGTAACCATGGTTCCCTGAGAAGAATGAGACACTGCTTCGTATTGCCATACTTTCGGCATGCCTGTATGGCTTCCTTCAAAAAAATGAGGCTGATCAAGTTTTTTCTAGGCACCTATATATACTCGTGTCTTGCTGGCACACCTGTAACGTCACCTGACTGCAGTAGCAATCAAAATTGCTACGTAACACACACATGCATCAGACTCCGGCTCACGAGGAGTGTTACCATAGCATCAACTCAATTGGCGCAATGTCTCATTCCTCTTCAAAGGAAACCATCGTTATAGTCGTAACCTGAGACTTTATGTAGACTATTGTTCAGAAGTTTGTGGTCTGTGATATATTTTTAAAAAAGTTATTCAGCAAGGTGTCTTTCATATGATCAAAAGTGACAGTAAAGAAATTATGTTATTTCTATTTCAAATATATGCTGTTCTTTATATTTAACAAAGAATCCTGAAATAAAATGTATCACATTTCCACATAATTACTAAGCAGCACAACTATTTTCAACATTGATAATAATAAGAAATGTTTCTTGAGCACCAAATTAGCTTATTAGAATGATTTTTGAAGGATCATGTGACACTGAAGACTGGAGTAATGATACTGAAAATTTTGTTTTGCCATCACAGGAATAAATTAAATTTTAAAATATATTAAAATAGAAAACAATAATAATGTTTTTACTATATTTTTGATCAAATAAATGCAGCCTTGGTGAGCATAAGAGACTTCTTTCAAAAACAATTAAAAAAAATATTTCCGACCCCAAACCTTTGAACAGTATAGTGTGTATGAAAATTACAGAGTTTGAAACCATTTTAAGAACTAGACCCCAAACAAATGAAATGTGCATTATAATTCCTTATGCAAAAAATACCATGATATTAAACATACAAGCAATGATATTCCAGGTTCTGCCTCATTGGGTCTCTAAACAAACATGAATCTGAGTACAACACAACTAGGGTGTAACAGACAATCTGAAGGTAAGACTCTTTAAACACACTAAATTTTTATTTATTTAAATGTTTGTCTAGTCAGTGTCTGTGAGTCAGTGTCGTGTTTTTTTGTGTTTTTTTTTTTCTTTCTTGTACTATTCATTTTGTGTTTTGTCAAAACCCTTCATCATTGCCTTTAAGATGGTCATAGGACATATGACCATCTTGCTTATTGGTGAGGTCCTTTTATATGTTGCTTGTCATGTTTTCTTTCTTTTATTTGTTTTGGCAAATTCAAGTACTCCTGACAAGATGTCAAAAAGTATGGGTCAGCTGAAGCACATCACTTTGTTGAGGGTTATCCATGCTTGTCTTGCATACACTTTGAGCCATTATTCAACCCCACTGAGAGGAAATTGCAGTTTGTGAACAAAAATAGGGAAAAAATAACTTTAAATGAAATTAAAAACAAACAAAAACCTGTCATTATTTACACACCCTTACTTTTTTCAAGTGAAACACACAAAGGTGAGTTTAAAAAAAAAATCCTGGCTTGGCAAATAATGTATAATTTACCTATATTCATTTAGTATAATTTATATATTATCGGGTAACACTTTACAAGTTCGTTTACTACATTAGTTAACATGAACTAAGAACAAAATCAATTTTGCATGTGCAAAAACACACGTGAAACACTTATTAAATGCTCTGTGAACTAACATGAATATGATTTTTTTTTAACTAACATTAAAAGGAACACTCCACCGTTTTTTCATATTAAACTATGTTATTCCCTTAACTAAGACGAGTTGATACATACCTCTCTCGTCTCAGTGCGTGCACTCAATCGCTCTGGTGCGCGGCGACACTTTGATAGCACTTAGCTTAGCCCAGTTCATTCATTAGGATCCAAACAGAGATTAAGTTAGAAGCGACCAAACACCTCCACGTTTTCCCTATTTAAATACAGTTACACGAGTAGTTACTAAGTATGGTGACATAAAATAAAACGTGGCGCTTTTCTAAGCGGGTAAAATGGATAACTATAATGTATGGCGGAATAGCACTTGGGAGCACTTCGACTCGGCGCAGTAATATCATCACTTATTACATCACATATTACTGCGCCGAGTCAAAGTCCTTCCAAGTAATAACTTCATCTCTGTTTGAACATTGACCGTTGGCGACAGAATGTGGGCGTGTCAAGCGACAAGAGACAAGCGACAAAAGATGAGAAATTTCAACTTTATGCAAATGAGAAGCAATTTTCGCGAACGACAACCAATAGGAAAGAAGACTTTCAGTGGAGCTCACGTCACCGTCTCGAGTGCAGGCAAGACGAAAGCTACGTTCACACTACACGCGACTTTGTCGCTGCAAGTCGCCAGTCGCTGACGATGAGGCCGCTAGTGGGCGTTCCCACTACTGGTTGCCTAGTGACTAGTAATGTTTATGAATGACATCCAAAAGACAGCGAATCAGCTTTCTTGCCGCTAAAAAACACAATTTGTGGAGGGAAAATACGAAATATAAATATACTCCGTACATAAAAACGTCTGTAGTGAAGCATGAAGATGAACGAGACACAAAAGTCGATTTTTCTCATTGCGGCCGTTTATCTACGGCATAAGCTGTTTGGGGTCACGTGCGCTCCACTCCTATTGGTTGTCGCTCGCGAAAATCGCTCTTCATTTGCATAAAGTGAAAAATTTCTCAACTTCGCCAGACACACCCCATCCAGTCGCCAACGGTCGCGGCTGCGCGTGTCGCCGGAAGTCGCCCGCTCACCATTGAAAATGAATGGTATCGTGTCGCTTGGTCGCGTGTAGTGTGAACACAGCTGAAGAGTTCGAGGACAATTTCACTGTTTTATATGATTTGACTGTAACCACATACATGGTTGGATATAATAAAATGATGCATGGAAAATAAACTGTCGACAGTCTCAGTGAGTTTAATTCATACATTTATAGTTCGAGTGGTGTAATTTTATGATGCAAGTTTAGTACTGCTGCAGTTCATTTGACAGTTTCCACTGCATTTTGTTGACTATTAGGGACAAGAAAATTGATTATTTGTCAAATTCGAATGACGTAATTTATGACAGTATGAGTGAGTTTAATTTGTTTATTGATCGATCGTTAATCTAGTAAATTATTTAATCCACTGAACACTGCTGTGGTAATATAAAAACACTCTCCCAACAGCATACTGTTTCTTTTGAGCCTAATTCCTAGTCAAATAAAAATGATACAGTTGTTTATATCACTTGTGATGGTATTTTGTATAGATATAGCCAGACGTCTACCAATAACAGTAGAGCGACAGCACTACGAATGCCCACAAGCGACTTCACAGTACGGAGCCTAGCGACATACAGCGACAAAGTCGCTGGCGGTGTGAACTGGGCTAAGCTAAGTGCTATCAAAGTGTCGCCGTGCTCCAGAGCGATTGAGTGCACGCACTGAGACGAGAGAGCTATGTATCAACTCGTCTTAGTTAAGGGAATAACAGCTTAATATGAAAAAACGGTGGAATGTTCCTTTAACACAGGTTAATAAATGCTGTACAAATAAATTGCTCATTCTTAGTTATTGCATTTACTAATTTGAACAAATTAGACTTAAAGTTGTACCTATTAAAGTATATTTATTATTTTGAATTAGCTTTTATTATACATTTTTCTAGTTTTCATTTTAATTGTAGTTTAAGTTCTAATAATTTAATTGTGTTTTTATATTTTTATTATTATTATTTTTAAATATTTCTATATAGCTTTAATTATTTAAGCTGTTTAATTTTAGTACTGAAACATTTATTTCTGTTAGTTGGTGTCAGAAAGCGGTTGAAACAAAGACAGAGAATAAAGGATGAATCTATTTGCAAGCAGTTCTATAATCAAGTCAGACTCAAAATTACACTTCTTCAGGATATAAGGAAACAAGAAATCAGCTTTATTCCAATACATTTAAGTAAAAAAAAAAAACATAGCTTTTGTATTACACAGAAGAAAGGAAGTTTGAAACAACATGAGGGTGAGTTGGGGAGACATCCATTTAAAATGTATTTAATTTATGATAGCTTTAAATTAAAGAAACACACATTTGTGTACACTTTCAAAACACTTTTACCAATAAATGCATTTAACTTATAATATGATATACTTTGATGTGTTAAACACATGACGTTTTTGACAGTGTTGATGATCAACAAAAAGCAGCATTTCTTCATATTAATGGTGATTTTGTTGTTTGTGCTTTGCAAATGATTTTGTGTCGTACTGTGTAATATGCAATGCTGTGTTTTTCTCATCTTCCATCATTCATTGTCTCCATCATGTAGACTTCTTGAAAATAGTGCAATCCTGGATCAGTACGAACGGGCTTCAATGAAATATGAAAATGTGGACCGGAGATATACACCAGCATGATAATAAAATGGACATATTAAAGACAAATTTATCAAAACAACCTGCGGATGTAAAGGAGGACATGGATTCAGTAACAAAAGAAGTGACTGTGTTGAAATCGCTTTAACGTGCTCCTAATTTAGCCGCACCGTTTTTTTTTTTTTTTATTATTATCATTTTTTAAGATTACTTATTTAGGATTGCAGAACATTACACGCAAGTTTGTTCATTTACATGAATACATGTGAATCAGTGCTTTCAGGGCTGTTGTAGTGCATGCATTTTATTGTCATGTTTTCCCACCAAACTTTATATTTGTTAAAATGCTTTTAAGACATTGGGTATTTGTGACTTTTAGCAAACACTTTCTATCCACATACATGTCTGAATCTTCAAAGACACTTTAAATGTTAAGATTTGCATGCATATTTCCTTTATCATTTTTAAGTAAGTGACTGTGCATTTAGGTACAGCATCAAACCCAGGACTAATTTATTGGTGATAGGTTTAATTACAAAATATATATATTAAAGCAAATGGAATGACACTATACCCTTCCCCTCCCTATAGTTTACTGCTATACTTACTAACTGCATGCTAAAATCATCAGATTTATAAGATCTACAATATGATTCAATATGGGATCTTTCATTTACATAAATATTTACATAAACAATTTTTTCAATACTGTAAACACTTCCAGTTGCTGATGTTTAGGACAAATGAAGGATGACAGTAAGTTAACATTTGCTACATTTTAGTAGCACACAAACTTTGTATGTTAACTGTGTTCAAACTTTTGTAGATGCGGAATCATCAATACAAGCTTTGTCAAAGAACAATAAACTATTATTATAAATAATGACATTAGTAATTATAAATCTTAAGGTTTTTTTTCATACTTTTGTGATCCATTAACCTGCGGTGAATATCAGATGTGAGAAGAAAAGAGCATTATAAAACCCCAAATGCAAGACCTCAAAACATCTCATTCTCTCTCTCTCTCTCTCTCTCTCTCTCTCTCACACACACTCACACACACTCACACACACTCACACACACTCACACACACTCACACACACACACACACACACACACACACACACACACACACACACACACACACACACACACACACACACACACACACACACACACACACACACACACACACACACACACACACACACACACACACACACACACACACACACACACACACACACACACACACACACACACACACACACACACACACACACACACACACACACACACACACACACACACACACACACACACACACACACACACACACACACACACACACACACACACACACACACACACACACACACACAATGGTGAATGTCCCTGATTTTTCAAGCTAGATTTTTAATCATCACACTAATTAAAATGAATTGTCAGTGTTTCTGTCTGTCTGTTCATTGTTATTTCATGTTTGTTTTAGAATTTAAACTATATAAAGGAAAATAAATGCTATTGAGGAATTCATGAATTTACATTATGGGTGAATTTCCACTTTCTTATATGTAGACAAAATGTCGTCTGAAGTGGAATGCACAAAGGTTTGTTTCAACTTTTTACTTCTATAAGTTTTGATGTTACGTACTTTCGTGTTTTATGTTTATTTGTTTTAAATGGCATTTATGTGTGGCATAAAAAAGTTTTTACATTGTGTACAAATGAATAGGCTTGCAGCCTCACTATAATGCACTTTAAATGCAACATAACAAAATAATTTTTCAGTTAATGGATTTTTTGTGACTTTTTGTATTCACTTAGGATGCATTGAATTGATCGAAAGTGACAGTAAAGAAATTTATGTTACAAAATATTTCCATTTCAAATCAAGACTGTTTGAGCTTTCTATCTATCAAAAAAAAAAATCAACAAAAAATATTAAGCAACTGTTTTCAACATTAATACGTTTAATTAATTAATTAATTAACATTAACATGAATTAATAATAAAAAGAAATGTTTTTGAGCACCAAATCAACATATTAGAATGATCATGTGACACTGAAGACTGGAGTAATGATGCTGAAAATACAGCCTGCCATCACAGGAATAAATTACATTTTAAATAATATTAAAGTGTTATTTTAAATGACTGTTTTTTATTGTATTTTTGATCAAATAAATGCAGCCTTGGTGAGCATGAGATACTTTTTTTTTTTTTTTTCAAAAATACTGAAAAATATTGCCGACCCCAATCAACGGTGGTGTACAAATTTTAAACATGAATGTTAATGATCTGAAGTTTAATAGTATGTTAATTTCTTTACAGGCTATTACATCATATCCTAGACTTCTCTTTACTGACATCTTCGTGGAAGCAGCCTCTAAGAACTTGAAGGGGTGCAACATAGTGACAAGTTTGCTTTGTTGTCATTTTTTAGAATTTGATGTGGAATATCTTGACACCGACTTGTGTTCTAAAGCTGATACTGTGAAGCTCTTGGGGACTAAAAACTATTTTCAGACACTGGACTAAAACAGAATCTACAAACTGATGTACATTTTTCATTCAGCGGAATATGAATCAGACATGTTTTTGTTTCCTCTGATTTGATGATTGTAATGTTCAGATTATTTTTCAATACAAACTGTAATGTCCTGAGTATAGGTGCATAACCCTTTTTACTTTGCAGAAAGCATAGATCAAGACCTTTAAAATATTGCCAAACCATACTAAGATACTTGAACCAACTGATGAACAGGTAGTTTGTAATCCTCCAGGTCAGGGGGGATTTTACTGTGACTATTGCCTAGTTCGATGTATCTGACTAGCATCTCAGATGTTTAAACACAAGACTTGCTCTCTTAATGCTCAACATTAAGGTCAGTTATGGTCATGTCTATGCATAAAGTAAAATATACAAAGTGTTCCGAGCAAGATTTTCAAAGAATTGGTATCAAGTTGCTTACTGATAACAAATGTCAGAATATTTCTCTTACTTACGATTTGAGAAACAGAAACCTATTAATTTGACACAACGCATTTAGTTTATTTGATTGATGGTGGACAGATTGTTTTAAATAAAGTGAAACAAAAGTGTTCTTTTGGACAGACATTGGAACTTTATTATGAATGACTGAATTTATTATGTGACTGAATCAACTAGAGTTGATTTTATATAAGGTTTCTAGAAAAGAGGTTTGAGGCATGTGTTAACTGGTAAAATAGTTGTGATATTTACATTGATTACAAATAAGAAAACAAATATGAACATGAATAAACTATTTAATTTATTCACTTTAATTTACCCCCAAAATAAATGAAATGTTCATCATTATTAAAGTTTTGACATTAAGACAAAATAACGTTTCACAAACTTTATAATGTTGCCATAGTGGTATTTCAGTATTTCCAATATACTTTAGAAACTTTCAAAATGTTCAGATTATATTGTAAAACCTGAAAAAAACTTGGTCAAGGCTTGTTTTTGTATTTTAAAAAGATATGAAATATTGACGTTTCTGATACTAACAAATTGTGAATTGAGGGTTTGGGGACATATAAATGGTCAAATGGGACAGTATATCTATACAGTTTATTTTCTCACCTAATGAGTGAAAATTAAAACTTTTTTTGCTGAGCCTGTGAGATCACATAATCAAAATTGGATACCCTCATTAGTGTGACATCATGTAAGTGGGCGGGGCATACATCAAACAGGAAGTTGACCTTGATAATTACATAAGATTTTGCTTGTTTTCATAATAAGGTTTTTTTTTTTTTTTTTACTTGATTACACTTTTCAAGGACTTCAAGCCTTCTTACCTCAAAAAGCCTATATGCGAATGTATAAACATTGAGAAATTAAGTTGAATAGAAATACACATGGAGTCTTAGTAACGATAAACAGTAGGCTAAAAGGAAATCTTTCATATGAAATTATATCAAAGTATGAACTAACTTGTGTAATAAATATGCTTACACTAGCATAAATCAATTATATGTTCAGCCTGTCCCAATCACCCACATGTTACCAAAAAAGGGGGTTTGGGCTCAGTTTACATACAATGTCACGCATCCTTTCATTATTATATAAACTTGTGTCCTGTTCAAATGGATAGGCAACATCTTCGGTATTACATAAATGTATTGTGTGATGGGCTCATGTTTTTAATTTATGGCAAACCTTACACAAGGTGGAAATGAAAAAAAAACTGTCCCAATCACCCTTATAGGGATAGTTCATCCAAAAATGAAAATTCTGTCATAATTTACTCATCCTCAGGTTGTTCCAAACCTGTATTCTTTTCTTTCTTCTGTTTTGATATTTTGAAGAATGTTGATAAACAGTTTCTGGTGCCAATTGACTTCCATTGTATTTTTTCAAACTATGGAAGTCAATAGGGACCAGAAACGGTTTGGTTACCAATATTCTTCAACATATATCCTTTGTGTTCAACAGAATAAAGAAATTCATACAGGTTTAGAACAACTTGAGGGTGAGTAAATGATGACAGAATTTTCCTTTTTGGGTGAACTATCCATTGCTTTAATTCACCCTGGTTTTACTAGAAAGTTTCTAAAATGTTTTTGGTTACATAATATTACTTTAATTTTATGTGTGGTTTCTAGAATTCTAAAATGCAAAGTAAAAAAAAAACGTGTTTTTGTTACCTTTTTTTTTTTAAGATTAAGTCGTAATTGCCGCAGTTGATTTCAACTTGTAAAAAGAGTTCTTGTCGTCTGCAAAGACTACTAATTACGACATGGCGTAAACAAGTCCAGTGATGAAATTCTGAGACGCTTCATCACGTGAACTACTGGTACTTTTATTTTGAAAATTAAGACAGAAAGCATGAAGCCAAGGACTAATGCCATCTAGTTTTACTTCAATAAAACATCAGGAGACGTGTGAAAGTCATCATTAAAACATGTTAAAGTGATGATACATCTTTTAGATTAACTGCTTAGACCCGTAATTTCATGATGTATTCTTTCTTCAGAATCGGAAGGACGACAAACTGTGTGCAGCACATATTAAAACGTGTGCATGCCAGACGACCACAGCAGATATCAGCTTTACTGACACAAATGAATCAATGTTCTGGGTTAACCTGGACATTTTACCACTCTCGCGCGCTTCATACAGGAGTTCGTTTTTGTAGTAGACACGATGGACAGAAGAACACTGACAAGGTGTCAGTTTCCAGAAGTCCATACACACCTCCAAGCTCGTCTGCTGCACAGAAAGGTACGTGCATTACAGAGAATTACCGTATTAACCATAATTATTTTCCGTCAAAATACCATAGTAGCCTATAGTAGGAATTGATAATGCCAACCAGTCACTAGAAAAAGTAGGCTAAAGCAAAGATTTTCAAAACAAAGCTAGTTTTTAAAGATATCCCAGCTGTAAATCTACTACAGTAATTATATTTTGGCAGGAAGTGGAACTATGTAACCTTGATGATGTTTTTAAATAATTTAGTGTCATTATTTATTATAGTTAGTTAGTAATTAAGCGCATGTCTGATTCTATGTGTCTTTCCTCAACAGTTAAACAAGCCGGCAAAGATTTCACTTATTTGATTGTGGTGCTCATTGGACTCGGTGTAACAGGTTTGATTTGATACAAACCAGGGCTGGATTGTGGACCATCATGGTACCAACACACACACACACACTCTTGGCCAAAAATAATGCACCAAGCCAAAAATGGCAAAATATTTTGTGCTCTATTATTGGTCAGAAAATTAGCAAGAATTGTACTAAATCTGTAGATCAACTTAGCACAGAATAGCCTTCCCCGTTAACTTGCAGACAGGTTTTTACAGGAAAAAGAGTCAGTGTTGTTTCACTCAATGTGAGAGCAAGTATTAATTATAGGGGTCAAATCTGGACTCTAGACCAAAACTTGAGCCTGATGGAATTGCAATTTGTGCATGAAATAATATCTGATCATTTCTCTTTAGATAACAACTTTTCATTTGTGGAAAGCAAGGCATTCTGCAATATACTGTACACCAAAGCATTAAATTACATTTCACAGAAAAGTAGCGCACCAATACGAGCAGCTAAAAAGGCTCCCGACACAATGACTCCTCTTCCTCAATGCTCTACTGTGATAGAGATGAATTTACTAATATATTTCTCACCAGATTTCCAAAGAATCCACTCTGTAGCATCATTATGCAACTTCATTTTGTCTTTTATGTTTTACTGAGACCATAATGGCTTTTAAGTGCATTTGCTTAAATTTTGCTAATTTCCTGACCAATAATTTGTGGTGAAGACAATTAAATGTGGAGTGTGTGGCCAATTTAGGCTTGGTTGGCACTTTTTTCCTTTTTTTTTTTTTTTTTTGCCCAGGAGTGTGTGTGTACAGTGTGTATATGTAAATATATCTTATATTTTATATCTTATATCTTATATTTATATTTTAGCTTTATTTTAATTACCAAAAATCTTTTTTTTTATTTTAGTTTTTTAGTTAACAATAATAACACTGATCCAAAGACGTGTGCCCATGATCCAGCTCTCTCAAACATCTGGTTGATGATGCCATTGTTATCAAAGATCAATTAAAGATCCCCTGCTCAGACATTTCCATGCATGTTTGTATTTTCAGCAGTATAATAAATGATCTGATTGTCATCCTTATTAGGTGGACTGCTGTATGTGGTCTTCCAAGAGCTGTTTTCCTCTTCAAGTCCAAGCAAAATTTATGGAAAAGCTTTTGAGAAGTGCAAAACTCACCCAGAGGTCAGCAAATGGTGATTAATTTATGTGCTACGAAGATAAACAAACCAACTATGTTAAACGCATGAATAAATTGGGTATTTGCTGTATGTAAAGGTAATTGGAGCTTTTGGAGAGCCTATCAAAGGCTTTGGAGAGACCAGTCGGCGTGGCAGAAGGCAACAAGTCAGGTAAAAAAATGTGTATAAATAAATAACTTTTGTTACACCTCACATATGCTCTCAAGATTTTTCTTTAGTCATGTAGAGTACATGAAGGATGGAATCAAGTACATGCGGCTGAAATTTTACGTTGAGGGATCTGAACCAGGATTACGGGGAACTGTTCATTCAGAATCAAAGGAGGTACAAATGCATCTCAATGAAACAACAAACAATTGTTTTAGTTTCGTGCAAAAATAGTGTTGACAAATATATAACAAACTGCTTCTTCTGTCTGATAGAATCCTGAGACTGGAAAGTATGAATTCCGGTATATTTTTGTAGAGATTGACACGTATCCCAGGAGGACAGTCGTCATTGAAGACAACAGATTCAATGAGTTTTAAGTGTTAAACACATATAAGGAAGTTCAATGGTAGACATTCATTTAAAAGCTCTGAATGGAAACTGAAGAACCTGAATTTATGTCGCTACTCAGATTAATCAAGCTTGGATTTGTCATGCTTGAATTTTGTTGTTGATCATCACAAGATAATTTAGACTAGTGGAAGTGGAAGATCTAGATATTTGGAGAGGACCGTGCTTGTACTGAAACATCTTGTATTTTGTACAAGGATATGCA